>OX326967.1:41145220-41745220 GCA_946800305.1 Medicago arabica
CAAATTGAACATAGATAAGATGTAGATGAGAATTAGTATAAAAATCAAATGTATCCAAGGAATGGAACCAGGGGCGCCAAAGGTGTCCGGGAGATGCGACCGCAAATGCTTGAAAACACATGGAAATGGCTAAAAAAATTATCGGTAGTTAATTACTGTTGGCCTTTTGCTTTGAAATCGTTGGAGTATTTTTGGTCATTTGCATGTGTTTCTAATAAACAATGGATATCAAAACAACAACACTATTTGTTTATATAGGATGTTGCTAACATGTAGCTAATAAGTAATGGCACATGTTAAAGATTCTACAAATAAAAAATATTTATTGATAAAATTTAATTTTTAACTTTTTGAGAATTGAGGTATTGACACAATTTTAAAAATTAAATTTCTATATTGAGGTCCTTAAGATTTGTCCTAGCCCCTAATTAAATACACAAGTTACATACCAGCATTCACTCACTTTGTATATGTTAGCAATCAGGCCTACGTACGGAATTTCACTAATCGTCCTACTCCAATTTGATAATGATAAAAGCATTGCATAATCTTGTGTGTAATTTTTTTTGGTTACTGTAATCCTGTGTGTAATTGAAAATAGCAATCTAATTAATTACTCATTACTAGGTTGAAAAAACGTTACTACTCATTATAAGGTTGAGGCAAAATTAAAATTATTATTATTGGTCTAATTTTCCCCCATGTCGTTGGAGATATAAAGCTCATCCATTAGCGTTGACGCATCCCACTAATACAACACTTTATATATTTTTTTCCTTTATAGATTTTACATTTGCTACTCTCTGGTTTCTGAATATCTTGTCTATTAGGTTTCCAAAATCTATTTTCTCATCGGTTAAAACATTCATCACGTGAGTCCTGTAAATGTAGCTCAGTTGATAGCTACCAGAGATAATTTGTGCAGGGGTCGAGGTTCGAACCCCGGATTTCTCACACATAATGTGTGTGAATCTAGCCACCAGACTACTTGACAAAAAAAAAAAACATTCATCAGCTGAGATATTATTTTCCTGACATATCAAATCAACCGAACAACAAAATTTCATTTAATTTTCCTTTATTTGTGTTGCTTATTTCTATTGACATATAAAAATAGGACATCAAGTTTATAATTCGTAGAGGACAAACAAAAATATGAGGAATAACCCTGAATGAAACCACAAGCATCAAACTCTAATAATGCACAAGCAAAGGCTTTACGCCTTAACTTTTTTACTATATAATGACTTGGACTTGGACTAGTACATGTCGACTTTGTGAAGAAAAAACGTCTACGTTTTGATAAGTTTGACACTTGATAGATTATTGACGAGTATCGAGGATCATACCACGTGAACTTTATTATACATTGACTATTCAACATATCCAACTTAGATTCACTTTTAGCATGCCTAGTTCAACTTGATTGTTCAAGCCACGTGAGCTCCATCTTCAACATATCTAGCTGAGCTGAGTTTGATTGCTCAGGTTACGTGAGTTCCACATTCAGCATGCTTAGCTCAGTTTGATCGTACATGTCACATGGATTCCACCTTCAATATGTCTGACTCATCTTGATCGTTGAGGTCACGTCAGCCTCACCTTCAATATGACCAGCTCTTTCTCAAGTTATTGTCCAAATAATAACATGTATTGCGCAACAAATAATGTAAATTGCACATGCTCTAACTTTACGCGTCTTGTACGGATGAGCCTTTAAAAAAAAAGAGTGACTAGCTCAACATACTACAATATATGCATGGACAAGTTATGTGGGTCTCAAAAAATTAACTTAATGGACCTAAACATTCAAAGACATGCCCATTAGATCAAGAAAATGAGAACTATAAAAAGAGACACTTGTAAATTAGGGAAGACATATTCATTTGATTTTGAACATTGTATTTTTATCTAAGTCATTTTTAGATTACTCATGAGACTATTTCAATGAACCACTCACATTTTGAATCCGTTCCATTTAATTATTTTTACACACGTTAAAAAATGTGGTAAATGATAGAAAGAAAATTACGACTTTACTAAATTGTATTAGCTTGTGAATGTGGAAACATCCAGCCAAATTGATTACGTCAGCCGTAATTTTGATCTTCTCAACAAATTTCTGCGACTAGCAGCACAAACCAAATGTCACTCTAAAGTTTGTTTTAGATCACATCACGGTTAGTTCAAACTTTCTCCAATACCATGATGTCATGTCAAACACCAACTAACCATAAAACAAAAGCTAATCATGGTTGCAAAATCAATTCAATAATGCTCTCGTGTATTATTTTATGTGATTTTCTAACGGATTTGACTTAGATTTAGCGTTATAATAAAGTTTTTTACGTTTAAATAGCGTATATTAGTATATTACCACTTCATGGTTCAATAAGTATAAG
Organism: Medicago arabica; assembly: GCA_946800305.1. Classification (NCBI taxonomy): domain Eukaryota; kingdom Viridiplantae; phylum Streptophyta; class Magnoliopsida; order Fabales; family Fabaceae; genus Medicago; species Medicago arabica. The sequence continues at coordinate 41,147,623 of OX326967.1, forward strand.
TAATTGTTATTTAAAAAATAATTAAACTTAGTGTTTAGCCTAACCTTCCTTGACTTACTCAGTTGATTGTAGCCAAATATATTTTGTCTTGTGTCTCACTAGTGTGGTTCAGCTTTATTTGCTTCACCAAATTGTTTTAATTAAGCATTCTATTATTTTATTATTCCAAATATAGTGCACGTAGACGATTGGTTGATGACATGGTGTTTCTGAAACTTCATTTTCTCTGCACCATAAAAATATAACAGGAGGAGAGGTTAGCTGGGTCGAGCAGAATGAAAATTGCAAGCCCCCATAATTGATCGATATGGATGATCTTCTTTAAGGATAAAAGTAAAAAAGATGAATTCCCGCATATCGAGAAGTTCGTCCTAATATATATATATGGAAAATGAAATTCGTTGTAAGATGACTTTATACACTCAAAATCAATATAATCAAATAAATCTTCACATATATTTTATTTGTTTTCCTTTATTTTTCATCCATGCAATCTTAGATAGTAGTTCAACTTTTGATATTAGACGCTATTTTGAGTAGTTTAAGAACCCGCAGTCGAAAAAATAGTCTCTTTTTGGTGTAATCTCCCAATAACAAGAAAATATTTGAAAGTCAAGTTATCCATATCATCTTACAAGTCGAGTAAATAACTAGTAAATAAAGAAAAAAACCAACCAATTAATCATACGACTAGTCGGCTAAACATCAAATTGTTGCGGTTGTTTCCTTCCTCATTAACAAGATAACATTCAATTGGTATCATTCTTTGTCTCCTAATTCATTTGTGTGGGCTTTTTTTAACGGAGTTAAACAAAAATTTGAAAAAGACCCACAACATGCACATTCTGATAATTAAAGGACCTGTCTATAACGATATGAGGGAACCCTACACAAAAAGGGACGGAATATATAAAGGGAATATAATTAACTAAAACCCATTAGATCGACGTCCACCAAGCATGGATGAAGGAGTGAGGGTACCCACCGTCCCAACCAAAAGACAAGGAAGCTACGTACTATGCATATCCTAAGAGAGTGGATAAACAATTACTACTAGTAATGCATTGCGTTATATGGTCAAACAAATAAATGGTCAAGAGATATACTATTATTGACACTTTTGAGTTTATTAAAGTTACTTTGCCTTAATTATTTTTGTCCCTTGTGTTTGTGACATAAGAATCCTCTTTAATAATTCTCCTGTTTCTTCTTGTAGTAGAATGATGTTGAAAAACAAATCCATGCATGCAATCAATTATGCTTTGCCACATACAACTTTCAATAATTATTTATTAAAAAAACTTTTAATAATTATAGTGCTCTTATATTTTATATATATATATATATATATTTAAATGGCCATTTACAACGTAACGTTTTAATGATAAATGTTAAGAGTCTCACATCTGATAGGTGATGGTCTGACAATGTGTTTATAAGTGGAAGTAATCATCACCTTACAAGTCGGTTTTGTGTAGTTGAGTTAGACCCCAAATTTCAACATGATATCATAGCCTCTCCAAGATCCATTAAGTCGCCACCCACCATTTCTGATCATGAATCAAGCCTAATACTACTGGTTGTGTTTATAAGTGGGGTAATACTCACCTCACAAGCCAGTTTTGTAAGGAAGGGTTAAACCCTAAATTTCAATAATAAAATTATGTTAGGATTTATTTTTACAAGCCAATCACTATTTCAATTAAATAAGAAAAATATTTTGGATATTTTTACAAATTTTATACGTATTATATACTTATTAATTAAAGATTACGTGTTTTTTCTTATAAACCAATAAACAAGTGGACCCTATACAAGGTACTCCCAAAAGAGAAAAATCTTGACTCCCTAAACAAAGGGGAAAAGTTCATGGAATATAAAATATGAATGAAAATCTTAGAAGGTGCGTGTGATACAATATAAATATTGTGTTAATGCTGAGTGGAATTCCTTTTCAAATTTTTTAAAAATTTTGTTGGTTTGATTCATACGCATCATTCTTATCCTATAACCCACTAAATATCACTAATAATCATCCATCAATTTTTTAAGCAAATATAATATCATTAATTTAAATAAAATGAAAAGTACATAATCATTAGGAAACAAGAATCAAAACTCATCCCCTAAAAAAAACATCAAAACTCATTAAAAAGTCAAGTGTATTTTTTTTCTTCTTCTTCATCTTACAATGGACTCAATGAGTTTTGAATCCAGGACATCATGCATACTGTCCAGACCTCTATAGACCAATCTAAGTTAAGAAATTCAAATACATCTAAAATTACACTTTCTCTTTAACACTTCAGATGATACTTGAGTTTTAGATCTATTAATGTAAATTCATTATTTACCTTCACGTTTGAAAGGAAAGTCTTTAATTTTATCAAATGTGTCATCCTCAATTTCATCATCACGATGATTGCTCAAAATGTGTGGGTCATTTTTCTTAAGAAGCTAAAATAGAATTATATTTAACAACCTTCCTTACTTACCCCGCATAAGTGGTAGAGAAAAGCAAAGAGAAAAGTAGTGTTACATCGGAAACAGTTATAGTACACCAAACGGAAATAAAAGATCAAATTTATAAGAAATTAAAAGGATTTAGCCACCACATGTGGTAATCAAAAGCAAGATTGTTGTATTTTGCTTTCAACTATTCAAAATATTGCGCTTTTATGTTGTCAAGCAAGTGATGGATATTATCGTTTTTATGCTTGAATATTCTTGCATTTCTTTCATTCTATAACACTCAAACCGTTGAAAACTAACTAAACTAATAATGTCGCATTTGCGTTTAGAGAAGTCTTCGAAGGAACTGAACTAAGTTAAGTGATCTGAAATAAAAACATAGTAACCATAACGAAACCTAACCAATCAGAGATAGCGGTCCAAATTTGACGGAAAAATTCACAGTGAAGAAAGAGATGAGCCGCGTTCTCTAGATTACCACACTTTTCCACACAAGATTGCGAAGTAGTCAAAATACTCTTCTCTTGAGTAAATTATCATTCATTGGAAGATGGTTAAGAAAGAGACGTCACACAAAAAGATTGACTTTCAGAGGAACATCTTTATGCCAAAAAACATGGTTGTCATCTGCAATGATATGTTGATTTGTTGATTGTTGAAGAAAATTATAAGTGATGCTTACAATGTAGTTCTTGGAAGAATGCAAATTCTACGGTCACATGTCATTAACATCATCCTGCAAAACAATATAGTTAAAAAGAGCACTACACCCCTCAACTTCTCTTCCTCGCATGCCCGTAACCTCTTGCACGACTTACTGATGTAATATTTTTCTATCAATCAAAAGTAAGTATTTTGTATCGTCTCCTCAGGGACTAGTGCGATATCATAAACCGTTCAACGTCGATTATCGTTTTAAGTTGAAGATTAATTGGTTTGTTTGTTTGAAACTATGTGAACTAATTTGCAAGAATAAAAGTTAAGATTCATAAGGCGTAAAACTTGTTAGGATTAGAGTTTCTTAACCAAGCATTACGTATAATCTAAGGACCACATCCACGGATTCTAGCTTTTCATCGATATTATCACGTATCCCTCGACAATATCATTCATGTTCAAATAATATTGTGAAGTCAATTGTATCGTTTAATCGTTGATTTCTCAAACTATTAAATGATCCAATATTCAATCTATCGTTTAATCGATGATTTCTCAATCTATTAAACGATCCGAAAGCATAAAGCTTAGATACAAAAAGTGATTATCAAAACATCAATCCCTTGTCTAGAATTCATGTTTGGATAAATGATTATTCTAAACCTAGATTCAAGAGTCACTACAAGAAATAAGATATTTAACAGCGACAATCAATTTGCTGTGAATAATATGTTTATAGTAACGACTAATTTAAGTTGTTGTATTAACTCAGTTTTTCTTCCGACGATTTAATTATTGTTGGGAAAAATGACTTATCGCAACAACAATTATTATCGTTGAAAATAATACAATTTTTTTATATGCATATAGCAACGACTTACTTAAGTCGTTGCAAATAAATTGTTTTTTTCACAACAATTTCGCTATTGTTGGGAAAAATGACTTATCCCAACAACAACTATTATCATTGGAAATAATATAATTTTTTGATATGCATGAAGCAACAACTTATTTAAGTCGTTGTAATAAGTTGTTTTTATTCACAACAATTTTGCTATCGCTGGAAAAAATGACTTATCCCAATAATAATTATTATCGTTGGAAATAATTTAATTTTTTTTATATGCATATAGCAACGACTTATTTAAGTCGTTGTAATAAGTTGTTTTTTTCACAACAATTTCGTTATCGCAGGGAAAAATAAATCCCAACAATAATTATTATCGTTGGAAATAATAAAAAAAAAATTGATATGCATATAGCAACGACTTATTTAATTCGTTGTGATAAGTTGTTGTTTTTTCACAACAATTTCGATATCGTTGGAAAAAATGACTTATCCAACGACAATTATTATCATTGGAAATAATATAATTTTTTTATATGCATAAAACAACAATTGATTTAAGTGTTGTAATACCTTTTTTTTTTTTTCTGTGTCAACAATCTCATTATCATCGCGAGAAATATAATTTTTTGTCAACAACATAATATATTGTTGCGAATAATTCAACATTATAGTTCCTTTAAAAAATTCAGCAAACTCATATGTACCATTACTGTTTTTCATCCCGACTTTTGGCTTTTGTTTTTAAGTAAACTCATATGTACCATTCATATTTTTTAAAGAAGTTTTATAGAAATGTTTAGAATATTTTAATAATTTCTCTGACAAAATTCATATTTAATTCATCCATTGTTATAAAATTTAACTTGTGCAAATAAAAAAATTCTATAATATCCTAAAATAAAAAACAAACTTAATAGAACTATAATTTTAACGAAAATTTGGCGACATTGTTTAGCACTAAAAGAAATTTGGTTGAGCACTTTCTCTTGACTCTTGAGTAACTGAGTATCATTATCTTCTCCTACTCCAAACATATATCCACTATTGTTTCTTGTGTAAAAGTAAGAAACCTTGCACAATGGAGGTAAGGAGAGAGAGACATAGCAACGCGAAAGGAATATCATCAGCCTTCAAATCTCTTTCAATTTCTTGCAATTCATAGTTCCCATTCGAATTTCTTTCACATTCAGAATTTGAATTTCTTCCCCAGGTAAGTATTTTGTTGCCTCCGAAATATAATTTGATTTCATGAATCATTTATATGCTACGTTTTTCCTTTGATCAATTTTGGTAAAATGTTTGATTGCATGAATGACTTGTTTATGGGGTTTGTCATTGATTTGTTTCTGATGGCTTTCTCTCTCAATCAAAACCTAGGGTTTTTCTAAAAGGGGAAGAATTGGGAATATCAACATTGTGGGATACGAGGGATTGCCTTTTAAGGTAGTGGTTTTCGGTTGGGCGCATCAAGATGGTTGCGGTGGTGCTAGATGGAACCTTATGGTACCTTCTGTTTTTTTTGGGTGGAATCTTGTGTATCTATGTTTGTGTTGAGAAGCTATGTTTGTTTTGGTTTGTTTTGTTTTGAACAACATGGGTGTTTTCCTGTTTTGTGTATGGGACATTGATGTCCTTTATTTTTGTCCTCCTAATTGACGAACTGCTGGATTTTTTTGAACAGTATGCACATAAAAAGTGTGTCCAAAGCTGGTGCAACGAAAAAGAAGACAACTTGTAAAATTTGTTATAAGGTATTCTTGTTTTACATTTAATTTTCATATGTGTCATAACATTGTATGGTTTTGTTTATAGGTAGGTATTATTAATACTCACACCTTCCATTTTAACAACTATCACTTTATTGAATAATGATAGTTTTGTTTTGAACCAAATCACTCTTTGTGTGAATTCAAAATATTCAACTATATTAGTTTTGTGCTCATCTGGTTTTTTTCTTGTTGCGCATGTAATTCTTAATCCTATGAATCTGGTTATACTGCTCCACCACCTCGTCCACATCCTGAAGAAATTACCATTGATATAAGGTAAGATTAAGTTTTAAATTTTAAGATAGTCTTCACTCAAGAATTATGGTTATACATAAGCAATCTGTTTCAAGCTGTTGGAAATATTTATTTGAAACTTTTGTACTCATTAGTGAGTTGTGAACATTTTTGCAGCGGAGGTTGGATACTCTTTGGCATGCCTTTGAACTTGCGTGATCCTTGACTGTTGGCAATTGCAGAAGCAGAATGCCAATTCTTCGAAGCTGAATATTATGGATATGCTGCTTCTAACGTCAATGGAGCTGCATTTTGCCGTTCATCTGCTCTGATTGTAAAGCGCTAACCTTGAAGTCCTTTTTGAACTAATTTATTCAAATAATTCAGTATGTATATGTGCACCAGACATACAATTTATATTCTGCTATTCCCTAGCAAATTCATTTTAATAACAAAAAATGATGATGTTTGCAGCTGCCGTCTGCTGTTTCTCTAGCCTAGCATAATAGATATTATAGGTTGTTGTAGAATTAAGGTACACTTGTAAATATGTTGTTTTAGGATTAAGGTACACTTGTATCACATGTTTCTTTACTAACATCAACTGATAAGATTCCTTACTAATAGCACATCCGCTATGCGCTTCCCTTATTTTTAGTGGTGTTCTGCTGTTTTGTTTTTCTGTTCAACTGACTTTAGCCTTTTATGTATATTGCCCTCTTGCCCTTTAGGTACTTCTTGTGCTGGGGTTGGTTAATAATATATGTTGTTTTCAAAATAAAAAATGGAGGATAAGTCTAACTCATGTGGATTATAGGTGGCTAGGGCTCATGTCCATAATTTTTGTCTCGTTGAGTTTGACCTTTGTATGAATTTAAGTTTGGATTTGGTTAAGAGACGCATTATGAATATATCCTAAAGTTGGTGGATTAATGCTTCAACTTGTTATTGTTTTTTGGGTTTTACTAATTTGACAAACACGAGTTTTACTAATTTGACAAACACATTTGAAACATAGACTAGATGATATTTGTTTTCTATTTTTCTTCCATTCATTAATTGTATAGAAAAAGACACATGCCTAAAAATTAATTCGATTACGTTGAAATTGCAGGTCAAGTAAGGATGATTCAACTGCTTCACAAAGAAAGATTCAAAGAAAAGCTACAAAAAAGAAGAATTAATATTTTTGCTGGCTGGAGCCACAATTTTATTTGTTATATTTGTTAAATTTTGGAATTTTTAGTTTTTCTTTTTTATGAGAAAACCATTTATGATTATTAGTTTTTTTTGTCTTAAGAAGGATAATTTATGGCATTTATATTTTTAATGTTATAGTACTTTGCGTGTACGTTAAACTTGTCTATTTTTTCCATTAAAAATATTATGACATATATTCTAATGTAATTTACTTTTGAATATAAATGACATAAGTTGTTGTGAAATGTAATTTATACCAACTACTCTGGTTGTTGCGATTAATAAAATAAATAGCAGCAATTTGTATTGTTGACAAAAACAACTTATCACAACAACTTTAGTTGTTGAGGAAAATACTTTATCGCAACGAGTATAATCATTGTGACATGCGACATAAGTCAATAATAATTGTCGTTGCAAAAGCATTAGTTTTGACAGCGACATCAAATGTCGTTGCAAAACTCTTCACAACAGCACTTATGCCAACGACATGCAACGATATTTTTTTCGCTGGAAAAAGCACATTTCGCAGCAACTTTGCATTTTTCTCAACGACACATGTCGATGTCAAAAACCTTTTTTCTTGTAGTGAGTATTTTTCAATAACAATTAAATCAAACATAAGCATAAAGTACAAGAATAATCTCAATATCAAATCAAATATACTAGAATCATATATTAAAGATCAAAAGATTACATATTTAGCTAGATCAAGTACCTCTAATCCCAACAATGGAGATTTAGCTACTCATTGTCATGGTAACTTTGCAAGATTGAAGTAAAAGATGAGGATTCATATACAAACTTGTGATTTCTCAACAAATATGGAAGAATCCACCTTCTATCACTCTCACTCTATAAAGAAAAGATGATTTTGCCCTATTCTCCTCTAAGACTATGATAAGATACAACTGAAATTAACAAATGAGCTTTTATACTATTTTTGTTCTGATTCAACTCGCTTCGCGAGTATATGCATTCGTCGTGGCGGGTTGATGTTTCTTCACCAGCGGGTTTCTGCCACGTCAGCTCTGAGGAGTTTTGGCCGCCTTAGCTCGCCTCATGAGTATATTGTTCGCCATGGCGAACTCTGAACCTTTGCTATCTGGACCTCCTCGCCGTTCACTCACCATTGCGAGTTTGTTCGCCTTCCACTCGCCGTTGCGAGTTGGGGGCGAGTGGCCTCTAGTGCTCACTGCCTCAGCTCGCCATTGCGAGGTTTCTCGCCATTACGGGTTGGTAGAGAGTTACCCTTGTAACTCTCTACCTTGGCTCGCCACTAGTTCGCCATGGCGAGTTAAACCTTTGTACTTTTTCTTTGTTTTTCTTATTTGCTCGGTGTCTTGACATTCAATTCATGTACAAATGGATAGAGTAAGATATGTAAAGCGTAACAAGGCAATTATTCAATTTTCTCTCGGCTTTTTCCTAAATAACTTGTGAAACAAGTAACAAAAGTGCTTTAAATGTAACATTGAATTACTACTTTCTAGCACTCATCACTTACAAGCCTCCACACTCACCCCAACCTAAATGCTCCATCTCTGCCACTGTAGCCATCTTGCTATCAGAAATCTCAAAAAGGCAGCAAAACCTATCTTTCAAACCTACACCATTCATCCAAGGATCCCACCAAACAAAAGAGGAATTACCATTCTGTAACTCACACACAGAATATCGTCAATCCAACTTCTTATTGTTGTACCAACATCACAACCAATACTGACTAAATTACTCCACCACATCGAACCCATATCCCCCTTTGTGTGTAAAAAAAGGGCAGCCTCCTCAAACATTGTTCGCAACACTCTATACCACAAACTACCGCGCTCCTCCCTCCACCATCATTTACCTAACAATGTCATATTGAATTCCCTTAAAAGTGTAGAGACTAATAACATATTTGAGTCATCTATCAATAATATCAATAAGTAGAATGCTTAGTGTGAGATCTTGAACAAGTTAAAAAGTAGGCTTTAATGCGTTTAATACATATGCAGACTTGGGTCATGGAATGGAAGGACCGTGGATTTTTTCCAAGTTTATATATTTCAAGGACCGTGGATTTGTTCCAAGTTTATAGATTTCATATTTATTCTACAATATGTCAATATCAATGCATGTAGTCTTTGAAAAAAATATACAAGAAATAACTTTAATAAGAAAACAAATTATTTGAATGTAAAATGTTTCTGGAAATAAATTAACTTTAAATTTAAAGTGTAAAAAGTGTAAAACTTGACTAAAATCTGTAAAGTATAGAAAATAAAGTGCATGAATGTAAATGGACAAAAAAAAATTAAAATGCAAGGAATATAAACGACTTTGAAATGTAAATTGCAGTGAAATTAAACATGCACAAATGAAAAGGAAAATATGTACAATGCAAGAAAAGTAAAGGCATGAAAAGTAAGTTTGACAAGAAAAGTAATGACATACTTAATCAAATACATAAAATCGACAATTGTTTAGAGTTAGATGTGATTTATGAAATACATTAAGTAAACCTTATTACAATGTCTTCTACATCTGTTCATAGAAAATTACTAACATCTATTGGAATGCTTGCTTGCCACATAATCTAGACCTAACTTACAATCTTTAGCATTGTTTGTTCTTGATGATGGGTTGGTTTCTGATCTTTGACATGCACATTTCTTTGTTATGCATGTTAATTGTCGACATGATGCCTTCTATGTTTTGATGTGGTGTCGATGTCGAGCATAACTTGTTTTCTCACATAATTCCTCTCTTGCACCACTTGATCTTTTCTTGAATTTTTATTTATTTACAAAAAGACAAATTAAATTTTGTTCCTTTAACAAGTTTATAGACGGAAGCAGAAATTACAAAATTAATTGCTACTTAAATTATCAGAAACACATGTAGCAGAATGACATCGTTGAATGATATTATTATGAGTATATGTTTGCAAAGAGAGAGTGGTGCTTCAATGAACAAAGTTGTTTTTATAGAGATAAACATAGGGTTTTGCTAACACGTCCCATACTACGAAATTTCTATATTGCATTTTCATAAACATAGAGAATGTTAGCATTTAACATAAAAATTAAATATCAAAGAATGCAAGAGGGTGAACGGGAAATTCAAGGAGCTTGCCCTACTAGGACAGCCTACTGAAAAAGGGAATGAAAAAGAAAAACATTAGAAAAGAAACTGTTGTGATTAAACTAAAATATTTCATCGGATTTTTTTTTTTTTTGACAATTCATATTTTTATTAAATAATAGTGTTGCAATTCAAAACTATGGAAGCACTTTTACTCAAAAGAAAAAAAAAACTATAGAAGCAATTACTCACCGTTGCTTATTTAAAGTTGGGACAGAGGTTATAAACTATGCTCTACAGGTATACTAACACATTTTCTTATTCTATGTTTGCAAACAAGTAATGTCAACAAGTAAAATTGTTGACTATACAAACACATATTCTATTTCAGGTATACAAACACATTTTCATGAACACTTTTCCACTCGTTGTGAAGTAAATAGACCATATATGTTGCGCCTTCTATATTTCGAGAACATTTATTTAACCGTTCCTAAGAAGAATGTCCATGTTAAATAAGTGTTACCTAATTTGTACTATGTGAATGGTTTTTTAAGCTCTGGAAAACATGTTGCCTAAAGTCTAAAGTGTTGTAGTGTCCTTAGACTGCCATGAACTTAATGGCATAACGGGATTGGAATGGCATTCACATACAAGTTTTAGAAAAATGGCTCATTCCACCTGGATGCAAACTTATTCTAAAATGAGTTGTAAATCCGTAGTCGAATTTTGTTTTGATGTGTAGGAATGGCAATAGGTATCCAATGGGTAGGGTATTACAGTGTCTTTTTCTATACCCGCATTTGTAAAAAATACACGTATCCGTGCACATATGCTTGTGGGCAACAACTTTAGTTCTCTTCCCCATACCATATGGGTACCTAAGTGCCCATACCCGCACCCATTACCAACACTTTAACTATGAAAAAACAATAAAAATATCGCAAATGAAATAAAACTACGGTCCAATTTTTTTTAAAATTAACTCATAAAATAGTACGAATCGTAGTATTTAGTCAAATATAAAACATCCAAAATATCCCTAAAAAATTGTACACCGGCATGATGGAGATGTTATTGTATTAAGCAGTTTTTTGGTTTAAGTTTATGTTTACGCTTAAATAGCTAAATAAATAAATTAATTATACACAAAAAATAAATAAATTATTTATGATATTATATAAATATGTATATGCGGGGTTGCGGGTCTGGACAGTATAGTACCCTTACCCGTGCCCAGACCCATAAAAGCGGGGTTTTTTGCGGTATCCATTAGACCTTGGTCCAATTGCCATCCCTATTGATGCGGCAACCAATTTATTTCCACACCGCTTGTTATCATGCCAAAAACCCATGCAATAATGGAAAATTCAGATTAAAAAGCTGCTCTTCGAGCCACAAATCCATCCAAAACGAAATATTCTTGCCAATTCTCAACTCTTTTCGGATAAAATTAGAGAGCCAATTTGTTTCGAAATTATCCAATTTCAATGTGGAACACAAATACCACACCCACAATGAATCCATCCTACCACAAGTGATTCCTTCCGGATTAAGAAGTTTTTCTTCCACTAGGTCATACCTTTAATTTAAAGTCCCTTTCAAATAGCCTTTGAGTCAGGCACATTCCTCCACGATTACTTACTCAACAAATACAAGTTAAGCAAATATGTCTACTCTTTACACAAAGAATTCCACCCCCTTCTTCCAACTAACCCATCTATTTTCCAACTCGTTAACCCTTCTTCGAGTTTTCTCCAATTCGCTCATCACTTTCCTTATGGATGTGTAAAACGAGAAATAGCGAATTGATAAGAACCATCCTTCCACCTTGATAAATAACGGCATTTACTCCAAGAAAGTCTCATCTTCAATGATTTCACTATTGGTTTTTAGGATGCTAGGGTTAGCTCCCAATGGAATACCCAAGAAACATAAACAAAACCATCTGTGTATAGTGCATTAAAGGAAATGGGAATTTGCCTCCATAAATGAATCTTCCAAGTTTGGACCAAAAGCTTGCTTTTAATAAAGAAATTTACCTTCAATCCAATACCATTTCGAAGCTTTTCAATATTGATTTGATACTCCATAGATTCTCCCATGTGCCTTCCCCAGTAAAACTGTTAGGGATGGCAAAACGGGCTGACACGTCCCATTTAGGCCCGAGCCACATAAACCTGCTTAAAACGGGACGAGACGAACCGAATCAAATTAAGTGACCGAGTTCATAAACTCACCCGCCCTGTTTAGTGGCGGATAGACGAGTTGGCGGGCTGGTCCGTTAAACAAAAAAACTCTTTTTTGTTTAGAGAAAAAAAAACAACAACTTTTTTTAATGTATTTTTTTACAACTTAATTGTAACAAAAAAACTATGTTGTTTTATCATACAAAATTTAAAAGAATAGACATCAAATAAATTTATAGTAAAAACAAGATAATTAACAAATTATCGAACTCAACATCATACTTAATCACAAAATAAAGAAAAGTAACCAACATATAACAATTTTGCAACATAAAACAAATCCTAAAATAAATCCAACAACAAAAATAAATCAGAAAGGATAAAATAATTCTAAAAAAAGAAACAAAAACAAGTTAAGGGCCCGGCCCGGCCCATCCTGTGTCTTCTCTGTTTTTTCAACAAGTTAAGCGGGGCGAGCCAACTATAGGAAGCGAGTTCAAAACTTCAACTCATCCCGCAAAAAAATAGCAGGTTAAACAAGTCGGCCCGGCGGATTGGACCTATTTTGCCACCTGTAAAAATAATATCATCCACGTATTGGAGAATGTCAAATTTTAAGTCCTATGATACCTTGAATCCTTTAATCGAACCAATTTGTTAGCTGTCTAATTGTATAGTTATTGTAACCTCCAATTTGTTGCTTTATTGTAAAGATGGTATTATTCCTACTTAAGTACAAAAATAACAATTCATAGATCACTCTCCAATATTTTCCTCTCGTACCAAACAAAGAGTTCATGTGTATCGGAGCATAAACAAAACTTGCATATAAATCCACTTCGCATTATTTACATAAGTTACAAACCCAACGTGCGCCTACATTCTATACGTAGTAATTACAATATATATATATATATATATATATATATATATATATATATATATGACAAATTTCCGCAAACGCAAAATCTCTAGGCACATTCTGATTTGATTAGAGACAAATGCTCTACATTCATTGTACTTCCCACATGCAATTGTGACATTTTCTCCGATGATTATGGACCGACAAAAAGTCACTGCCTAGTTAAACCGTTATTGCTACATACAACTCTCCTTCTTTCTCCAATTTGTTGGGCTCCACTAATTTATCCTTTGGTGGTGGTTGGTTTTCCAAATTTACAGCAATAATATCAATTTTGGGATCATCCATTGCAGTAATTGGCATTGATTTTGTCTCCTCTTCAATGGTTGATGATGGTAATTTGGTGTCTGATTCTGAATAGTCTTTGGCTTTTCCCCACACAACTGTGTAAAGGCCTAGTGCGATGATAATTGCTCCAATGATACTGCAATGAATTGAAAACATAAATTACATAAAAAATATGTAACATGTAGATTAAATCATAAACAAGCTATGCAAATTGAGAAATTAAGAAAAAAAGTTTACCTTCCAAGGTAAAGATTTTCTCCTAATAAAAAGGAGCCTAAACAAGCAACAATGATCATGCAAAGAGGATTAAAAGCTGTTGCAAAAACTGGGCCTCTCATTTGCATCACCAGCCCTTGAACATAGTATGCAATTCCTGAACTAACTATTCCCTATATAAATTAAGAAACTGATTAAGAAAATTATTTGATTTTTTTTCTAACTAAGCTTGTGAATGACAAACTGATTAACTGATTAACAAACCGTGTAAAGAGGAGCATAGAGCCTATAATCCCAACCAATGGCCCAAGCTTGTGAATGACGTTCGGCCACAAGTGCCACCGCAGTTGCTTGTGCTCCTCCTGCCAGGCATATCAACGTTGCCAATGATAGCTCTGCTGGATATCTTTTTACTGTTATCGACTGCATTAAAATTCCCACAAACAATTTAGAAATAATAATCTACATAAGTGTTTTAAGAATTGGATCCTTGGTCTGCTCGATCAAGTACTAGGTCAGTAGATCATTGGTCGAACTACTGGGTCATTAGTTTACCTGCAAAATGTAGAAAGAAGACAAAGCCACACAACCCATTAGTATATAAAGAACTCCAGCAGTTTGATGATTATGAGAGGATTCATGAGTTGCATTTTGATTTTGTGTTCCAGAATGGAAAATGTTGAATCCAGGTCCTTTGTAAATTGCCATTAGCAATGCACCACCAAAGGTTACTAATGTTCCAATCACTTTCGCTTGACTTCGAATATCCTTGCATTTAAGACGCTCCAACCTAAACAATTACCCATGATTAGTGTTTCTTTGGTAAGACATAAAATTGAATTTATAACTTATAGCTTATAAGCTTGTATGATTAAAAAACATATGTTTGGTAATGAGCATTTTTACACGAATTTATAATTTATTTTCATGAGCTTATTTCGTAAATCATTAAGGTACGATGTAAGCCGCCACATTTTATGGAAAAAAAGTGTCATTACTTATCAAACTTGAGCTTGTGTACATCTAAATTTAGAGATACTCGAGTAAAGTAAAATGGTCATTAGTATCACTTTAATTAAACTAATTAATTTTTATATATGGATGAAATAAGATTGATTAATTATAGTTAGTTACCGGAAGATGACTGCAAGAAGAAAGGTGATAGAAGGCACGGCATTCATAATGGCAGATGTGAATGAAGCTGAAGTATACTTCATCCCCAAGTAAGTGAAGCTTTGGTTAAAAACTGGCCTGGTCATAATTAACCATGTAATTAACAAGGTTAAGATGATAATTAACTCATATCCTGTAGAATAACACAATTTTGCCAGAATGGGCATAAACTCCGAGTAATTAGTAATTAAATATATTTGTATTCTTCTAGCTAGATCATTATGTATATAAGTATTTGAGGTTTTAGATCATTACTCTAGAAATCCCAACACCATTATTTGTAGGAAGACAGGGAGTGTCATCTTTGGCCTACTCTTCCTGAAAATCAATAAATAACTTTTTTTTAGAAATGTAATGCCAAAATTGAATCACACGACTTATTGATATAATTATTAATTTCTACTCGTTACTAAATTTAGTGTTAGAGTTAAAGAGAAAAATTCACTTTTTTCCTTGCTCTAAATTTTCTTCGCTAGTTTAATTTGTTCTGATAGTGAAAGAGTAGTCGTGACTAAAACACTAAGATACCTTTCGAGAAAGAATGCAAAGGGCACAAGAGCCATCACGGCCATGGCATTGCGATAAACGATGAACACAAACCGGCTCATCCCACGGTTAAGAATATCTTTACCAAAGATGTAATTCCCAGCCATACCAAATTGAAGGCCAATCATTAACAGATATGGTTTAGCATTAATAAATAGAAGAAATAACCTAGAAATCTGATTTTTGGCACTCATAGTGTTGTATGGCTAATAATAAGTGAGTGATGAAGATGAAAAAGAGAATTAGAGTGAAGAAAAATGCTTGGTGTGATTTGTTATATGGATGGTGTTCCTTATATATAGACCAAAAAGCAAAAGCTAAAGTAAATTGAATTGCACAATTATACCTAGGAAAGTTGAGTTGAGTTTAGGTGAGCATGCAATCCTTGTTGTGTTTGTGACTAAAACTATGTGTCAATATTGCGTGTTTGTATAAGTTTATTACGAAGCACTCACTCATCAAATACAGTGTCAATTGTTTGTTAACATAAAAAATTAGTTTAGACTGAACTTTGGAAAAAGAAAAGAATAAATAAATAAATACTATATAACAATAAGAGAATAACATGGCCATTTTGTTTGTGTGTTTTACTATAATTGAGAGTTGGATTCCACTTTCTACCACGAATTGGTATTTTAAGAAAAGTGGAAACAGGTGTTACGGAGATCGAGATCACACCAAAGAATCATTTTCTCTAGTTATACATTATACACTTCATAAGAAACAAACATAGAGAGACTTTTCATTTTAGGCTTTATATGCATGCATATTTATTAGAACAATAGAATATTAGAATGTAAAAGAAAAAGATAAGCAAATATAATTAAAATTTTAAAAAGAAAGGAAATTACAATTAGATTATTTCAATACTCTTGTAATAAAAAAATTATTTCATGCATTATCATTATATTGGATGGAGAAATTAAGTGGTATGTTCTATTAACACACATGTTTGTGAGTGGGTCCAAGTCTCCAATCCGCTAATGGATTTAGTAACTACAAAGTATGTTACGAGAACGTCCTAGAGACAGACGCGCCCAAGCGAATCTGGTGATTCAATTAGTGCCATCAGATAACAATCGAACGTTGATCCACGAGATCACATCTAGGACAACATAACGAACTTAAGGAATTCCACTTGAAAAATCCTAGAGTTTGTCATATTAGAACTAACATATAACTCACATTAAAGAACATATTCTCTGAATCCTAAAAACCACACCCTTGTAATCGTCAAAATATTTGCATGTACACCACCTGCTTCAAAGCGTTGCAGAGGTCTTCAACCGTGTTTCCATCACTCCGGCCGTCAATTTAGGTCCACCACATATCACAACCTAACATTACGTTGGTCTGATTTTAACTGCACTCGGTGTCTTAAATTGTAACTTTTTCTTTTCTTTCCAACCAACCGTAATTAGGTTGAACTGGATCACAAGTTCACAACCAACCTTTCATGTATTTTGCTTGGATCTATGTACATTGCTTTCATTTGATCATGGTGCAGAGTAGATTGAGCAACAGTCTTATTTATTTTCCATAAATATTGCTTAGTTATTGAATGTCAATTTTTTTAATTTCTCACGTTTTGAAATACTATTTGGTTAGCGTGTCTATGTGGCATGCATGATTTTAAAGAGCTGATAATAGTGCTTTATCTCCCCTCAAAAAAAAAAAAAATAGCGCTTTATCTGAAAATACAATCATTGCTAATTACATTTCAATTATATGTAGTATAGATAGACATTGATTGATTATCATACTTGTGAAATACTATTAGAAAAGAGAAATCCAGATACCTCTCGAAAAAAGAAATTCAGACACAACCCAGCCTAAATAAATAAATAAAAGCAATCCAGATACAACAACTTAGTATATCCCTTTTCCACATATTACCACCAAACAAGTAGAAGAGAAATTTCTCCTGCAATGCAATTTATATTAATGGGGTATTCAACTTTTATGTGTTTAGATGTGGCTAGTTTTGTTGGTTTGGTAGCGGCTTTATCAGTGGCGGAACCATGATTATTATAAAGTTTGGGCAAAAAAAAATTGCAACACATTTATAGGTGTTTACATAAGAAATTGCAAGCAAATAATCAAAAAATCTAAAGAAATTGCACAATTTATAGGGGTTTATATAAGAAATTTAGAAGAATTTACATAAAAAATTGCAAAAAATTTAGGCCAGAGCCCAGGCACGTGCCCGAGGTCGCCAGGTGGTAAAACCGCCAGTGACCGTTATGTTTTGATGATGCTTTTTGTTTCTTGACTTTTACTCCCTCCGTCCCTATATCTAAGCACCTATTTGATTTTATTTTTGTCCCTAATTGTAAACCCCTTTTCAAATTACTAGAATCATTTATTACTTTTTTCCTAAACATACCCTTAATTAATACTACTAACTTGTCTTGAAATTTGAAAAGTCAAATTTAATATACATACAAACAAAGGACAATTTAGTAATATTAACAGACAAAACAGACACATTAATTACACTGATAACTTTTCTTAAGAAATGTGAAAAAGGTAAAGGGGGTTACATACTGGGACGGAGGGAGTATATCTTCAATTTTAACACTTCTTATGATTTGATTGTTTCATTTAATCCAATTCTATTTTGGCTTCTTAAAATAAAAAGTAGAAGAGAGACGTATGCTTTACCTCGTCTGCATACATGGGAACAAATTGCAGCGAAATGATATTATATATAAATGTTTTGGTACGCTAAAAATCATACATTATTTGAAAATTGAGATTAATGGTAGTTTATCAACAACACATATTTTTCAATCTACTGAAACATATTTTATAAAGGAAAAAACCGTAAAGAATCATGCATAAGATTCAAAGGAGACAATATCTCAAAAATGTTGCTTCAGGTTACAACACTGACACGCTGCAGGTAGGGATTGAACCCATCACGTTCAGGGTTGCAGACTTTTTAGCCTCGATTGGTGAGGCTAAATAAAGTTAATAAACAACACTTACACTCCTCAAATTTAATAAGACACGTTTTACTACACATTTTACAACGCATAGGGACAACCAAAAAGAGCAACTATCAAAAATAGATAAGAGAAGCAACCAAAGCGATGAATCATTAGAATAATAACCATATTCTCAATGCTTTATTTATAAATTAGAGAAATGAAACCAATTATTGGGATATTTGACACGATATATTTATACAATTTCCAGGTGCTTTTTAATATTTCTGATATTTGGTCCAGTGTGGATCAGATTGAACAATAATGCCATTTTTTTTTTAAATTAACAAATGAACTAGCATAGAATCCTTCAAAAAAAAATGAACTAGCATAGAAGGGCACATCAAATTTTCGAAATACTTTTTATGTTTGTGCATCCACATGGCATGCATTATTGTAAATAATTGATGATAGTGTTTTATTTGTAGAAACAATCGATCTTAATTGGCTAAGACTTTTGGGCCCTATATTTTTGTTGTACATATTATAAAGCACTTAACATTCAATTATTTCAATGTCTTGTTTCAAAAAAAAAATCAATTATTTTAATGTCATGTTAGTTTTATAGTTAATCACTTTAGAATAAATTTAAATTTTAAATTGACTTTGTCAAAAGAATATCGGTACGTAACAAAACTTTGGTGTGCGTTTGTCAAAAAAGCTTTGGTGTACCGAATAATTTTTCATCTTAATTTCATTTCAATTGTGATATTGGAAAATGGTGTTGGAATATTATTTTTTTTTTAAGAAGCTAAATGGTGTTGGTAGTTAAGGGGTGAGGTGGGGTGTTGTAGTTTAAATTGTTGGCTAATAAATTTGTGGTTATGCATGCTCCTAATTTTTGCATATATTGATACACAAAAGGGCTAAGAACATTTTTTCTAACACTCACTTAATATTTGCTCTTTATTGAATGAAGTCAATTTTTAATGCAATAAATACATAAATTTGTATAAAATCTTATTATCATATGTGCTTAAAGAGTATTCTGGGAGCACTCATTCACATTTTTCATTTTCAAAATATCAAACCTATATTAATTTCATCTAATAAAAGAGTGGATATCAGTGTTTTTAATACATGGATACATTTATATCTTCCTCTTTTACATTATAAAGTATAAAAAATAAAATAAAAAATAATACCTTATACACAAGTATAACTAAAGGCTATATTTTTTTATTTGAGGGAAACTAAAGGCTCACTTATTACATATTACATAAAAGGCTCCATATGTAACCAAAAAATATATATAAAAGGCTCCATATATGCTACAAATTCGTCAAAAATTTATTTGTTACGAAAAGCTAATTCCTTTCCACCTCTAATTTTTATCTTGTTATATACCTTTTCCTCGAAAAGGGTAATGATTTCTTAAACATTTCTGAGGATGTATAGTTCATAGTTGTTTCCAGTTCAGCATTTTAGCATTGCTTCTTGAATTAAAGAGCATGAGTCATGAAAATAAGTGGCTTTCATTTTCTTGTAATGAAAGTTTTATCCATTGTGTAGTTTAAAAAATACTCTCAAGCTAAGTAGGCGATCAACTCAATATTGCATGGATTATAATATTGTGTTTCAAGTTCAGCACTTCAACATCTACTGAATACATAAAATCTAGGAAGTGCTATAGCTTATTTGAAAAGTGCAAAGATGTTGCATATTGAAAGAAATATGCACATTTTGGCAAGTTATGGAAACCACGTGTGGTTGAATAATATGTCATGTTATTGTACTCTCAGTACAAATAGAAAAAAGTAGTTTAAAATAGCTATGGTGGGTTAGGGAAACAGTGTGTAGCACAACTCAGCTATCTGAGTCGAAAAGGAAAGATAGAGATCAGTAAAAGAAACATAAAATCGCCACGCAAACATAAATGCTTAGGGAGAGAGATTTTATTTTATTTTTTAAATTAAAATAATTAAATGATTTGGTAGAAACAGAACAAAGAAGAAACATACAAAAACTAGTTTGTGTGAAAAAATGTCGTATTAAAAAAATATGATCTAAAGATATCTGTAAGTGATTGATTACTTTTACTCCAAATTGATTTTGAAAGATTGATTTAGACTTGATTCAAAATCAATGGTATCAAAAGGTTATACAAGATCAATTGGAAGATTTCGCAATCATCATTCAACCACGCTCCAGATATTAGTTATGGCGTGAGATTATCATTTATTTTTTGTTGAAAGAAGTTACGGCGTGAGACTTTTTTTGTTGTTGAAAGAAGTATGGCGTGAGAGATGGTGTATTAAGAAGTCAAATATTAAATCAGACCTGACAATATGTATATCAATGGTTGGTAGTCCTTACTCTACATACTGGTTTGGTGTGTAGAGTTAGACCCAACCCAAGGTTCCAAATATTTTCGGCTATTGGCTATTAAAGTCACGCCCTTGATGTCCTGTCTTAGACTTGAGGGAATCTTGAGAGTTCTAAAATAGGCTTGAAAATATGTGAAGGGAAAGGATAATCTTATCTTACAAATATATTGTTGAGTTAAGTTTAATCCAAATCAAATATGACACAAGAGTTTGGGAACTCGTTGGACCACCTACTATACGACCACCCGGATCAAGCTCTAAGTGTTCAATTCTAAGCGTAAGGGATATAGAGAAGTCTTATATTAAAAAAAAGACTTAAGTATAGTTTTGCCCCTTATTTTAACTCAAATTTTGGCTTATAAAAACCAAAATTTAGAAAATTTGAAAAGTATCTTCAGTTGATCATTTTTTTAGCCTGACACTTTTAGAACTCTATTTCATATTGAAGCCTTTAAATACTCCATTCTGCCTACTTTAAGCAAGCTCAAGTAAGCCTTTAAAATAAAAAGTAACAAAAAATGGAATTTCATAAGATACACGAGAAAATTTGCATACAAAAAATGAAATTGTTGAACATTTCTTTAGTAGGAAATAAATGTCATCAAATACATAAAACATTTCACAAGTCTCTTGAATCCAACAGTGAACAAATTCATTCAACTCAGAAAGCAGCAGACCTTCAAAATCAAGGGGAAAATACATTAGTTGGACAAAAAAAAAACTTCATAGATGAATAAAAAATTATATCAAATAAGAAATTTTAACCTTTGATTTCTTTTCTTCTCTAGATTATACTTATGATGGAGCCAACCCCCACCATGAATGAGAACTTCAATAAATTATTCATTTAGTTTAGAGCAAAAATCATCAATAACTCTACCTCCAACAATGAATGTGGACTTTGATGCCACAGTTGAGATTGGAATAGCTAATAAATCAGTAATCATCTCTCACAATGTCTTCTTTAAAAAAAAAAGATCTTTTGACAATGTCTTATATGTCATGTTGTTGTTCTTTCACAACTCTAAGGCACTAACCGAGTTACTGTTAGGACCCTCTTTCTAGCAATTGCTAGATAAAACACTTCTAGCAATTTATAAACTTTCTCAACTTTGTTCTATTCTTCAAGTCCCGACCCTCTTTCTTTGTAAGCAACTGAGGCAACCTTAAATTTCAAAACAGTTAATAACATAACTAATGTTGAATTCCATCTGGTTGGACAGTCAATAACAAGTTTCCTTTCGTGTAAAAGCTTAAACCACATCCCAAACTGCCTCTAGTATTGTATCCTTGAAGTTTACATATTTCATACTTTAACGGATATTGAAATAATGTCTTTAATTTTACCAAAATCACCTTTCACTAACAAATTAAATTTGTTGGTGCAAGGTGACCTTAATAAAATTAGGTATATCATTTTCAACACCCGTGAAAGTGTGAAATATGTTGAGAATTCAATACCCGTGAAAGATTGAAAGCATTTCGTGATGTGGTTTAGCAGAAGCGCTAATAGGAAGCTTGCTATTAATTGTCCAACAAGATGGAATTCAACTTTTACTATGTTATCAACTGCTTTGAAGATTAAGGTTGCCTTTACAGCCTACAAAGAAAGAGGGTCTCATTATGATTATAACCTTCACTTGAAGAATGAAACAAAGTCGAGAAAGTTTGTAAATTGCTATAAGTGTTTAATATAGATACCATGTGATCTCAGGAAGTGCATCACCTACTATTTTTTATTAGATAACTTCAGTGTTTAATATAACTACTCTTTTAAAATCAAATAGTTAGTATCTAACTGAAAATTTATACTTGAAAATATTTGTTAGGAGTTTCGAGGGTGAAACAAATACTTGATAATGTGGCTGCAGAGGAAGATCTCTTTTTGAGAGGAATGGTAGGTCCAATGAAAACATTAATACTAGGGTGAGTGTAATTTTTTATGGATATTGCTAGTGTTTTATATCTATGTTGAATTGTGGGTTTTGAGCGAATAGATGGGTTAGTTAATTGTTGAAAAATAGGAGATTATGAGAAAAGGATATTTTTTGCACATAAGATAGAACAGAGGTGCATTAGGAAAGATGAGGTTTAAGTAAGTTAAATAGTGTTTTAGTTAAATAAATAGAAGGAGATGTAAATAGTGGAGAGTAAACATGTTAGAAAGTTATGAGAAAAACCAAGCCCAATAAGTGGTTATAAATAGAGGAAAGTCTTGAGAAAATTAGGTTAGAACATACATATCAAAATTGAGAGAAGGGGCAAAGAGGAACTAGGGTGTGCAGAGAAAAACACAAAAGGAGGCAAGGAGAAAGACCCAACCATAGAAGTTGTTAGCTTTGTTGATTTTTGAGATAAGGAGAGTCTCTGTTCACATAAGGGTTGTATGAACATATGAGTAGTGAAGGGTTCGTGTTTTTTTTTTTTTTCACGATCTTTTAATGAATTCATGTTAAATTCGTGCTCTAATTTGTTGTTGTGATTTTCGGTATGTTCTTACCTCTGCATTCATGATTTTGATGTGCAAAATTCGTGGTTGTTATGTTTTGAGTTTTACACTTAAATCCTGTGTTGCACGGGTGCGGGTACGACATTTGTCAAAAAACAAAGGTACGGGTATGTTAGGATAATTTTTTTTAATTTAAAATAACATTGCATGAGAAAATTATATTGCTCAAATGACGACAAAAATTCAACCAAAAAAAGTTACGACGCTAAAACATCCAAATTAAAAAAACTAAAGTACGGGATAAAACTTAATATCTATGCATGAATACGAAAAATCACACTCCAACGGTTAGCGGACAAGAAAAAGTGGGGCATTGAGTAGGAAGCAACAGTTCCATAGCATAGTAAATAGTTGTTTTGCCTCTTGAACCGTTTGAGTTTTATTAAAAAAAACATAAAAACAAAAAAAGAGGATAAGCGTACCCTTCTAGTACCACTGCAGTACCCTAACCGAACCCAATATTTAAAAAAAAAAAAAAAAAGATTGGTGCTCCATGGGTGCGTACAGTACGTGTACTAGTACCCGCGCAGTGCCAGGTACTTTTAGCAAAATGGAGTACCCGTGCTTTAGAGCTTAAATCATGAAATTCAATGCATATTTGATAGGACTCGAATACAAAAGATAACTCAACATTTTGATGATTCTAATAATTTTACTCCACATTTTAATGCATATTTGATCCATATTTAAAGATGTGTAATTGTCGAGTCATATCAAAACATCAAATATGTTTTGGCTGAAGATGATGATAAGGGAAAGGAGGTGCATATAGAGCAGAATAGGCGTGGTGTAATTCCAAAAGAAGTGTTTGTGATCAATAATCATTTTTGATGAAAAAAATAATGGTCCTGCCGAGACTTGTATGTTGGAACTGTCGAGGCTTGGGAAACTTGAGTGTAGTTCCAAAACTAAAATTCCTAGTCCGGTATTATAAGTCGGATATCCTGTTTTTAAGTGAGACACGTGTCCACATTAATAAAATTGAGGAATTTCGTTACTTGTTGGATTTTGATTCTTGCTTTGCACCTGAGAGAGTTAATAGAGGGGCCACAATTGATTGTTTAACGCCAGAATAAAGCGATGCCTCCCCATCTACTAACTATCTCAGGTGCAAAGCAAGAATCAAAACCCAACAAGTATCGAAATTCCTCAATTTTATTAATGTGAACAAGTGTCGCACTTAAAAACAGGACATCCATACTCAATTTTATTAGGAACTATACTCAGGTTTCCCAAGCCTCAGCAGTTCCAACATTCAAGACTTATTGTTCTCGGCAGGCTTGTTACCAGGTCCAGCCATTACATTATTTTCATCAAAAAACATGATTATTTATTACAAACACTTCTTTTGGAATTACACTACGCAACTTATTCTGCTCTATCTCTACCTCTTTTCCCTTATCATCTTCTTCAGCAAAAGCAGTTTTGGATCTTTTATTAAGCTCCTGAGGCCCACCTATGCATATTTGATGTTTTGATATGACTCGACAATTACACATATATGGATCAAATATGCATTGAATTTAACAAAATGTGGAGTAAAATTGTTAGAATTAGAATCGTCAAAATGTGGAATTAGTTTTTGTTTTCATCAAATATACATTGAATTTCATGATTTTTACACACTTCAACATGTAAAACTCTAAACATAACATAACCACGAATTTAGCACACCAAAATAATGAATTCAGAGATAAGAACATACCCAAAATCACCACAACAAATTAGATCACGAATTTAACATGAATTCATTAAAAGATCGCGAAAATAAAAAAGAAAAAACACAAACTCTTCCCTACTCATATGTTCATACAACCCTTATGTGAATAAAGACTCCCCTTACCTCAAACTTTCCAAACTTCTCCTTGTGTTCTTCTCTTCTCCTTGTGTTCTTCTCTTCACACCCTAGTTCCTCTTTGCCTCTTCTCTTAATTTTGCTCTTGGTGTGTTCTAACCTAATTCTCTCACGACTTTCCTCTATTTATAACCACTTATTGGGCTTGGTTTTTCTCATAACTTTCTAACATGTTTACTATCCACTATTTACACCTGCTACTATTTATTTAATTAAAACATTACTTAACTTACTTACTTAAACTTCATCTTTACTAATACACCTCTATTCTTCCTTATGTGCTAAAAATATCCTTTACTCCTTAATTTCTCATAATCTCCAATTTTTCAACAATTAATTAACCCATCTATTCGCTCAAAACTCACAATTCAACAACTTTTTTTTGAAAACAATGAACAGACAAAATCCTAGATAGTACTACACTTGTAACCATGTCAAACATGAAAACTGAAGGGAACTAAAGAGAGTGAGGAATGATCAATGATGCAAAAAAGAGAAATCATTAACGAGGAGCGGCTTG
Source organism: Medicago arabica (assembly GCA_946800305.1). Classification (NCBI taxonomy): domain Eukaryota; kingdom Viridiplantae; phylum Streptophyta; class Magnoliopsida; order Fabales; family Fabaceae; genus Medicago; species Medicago arabica. Next base: position 41,173,409 of record OX326967.1, read on the forward strand.
TGACAAACATCTAGGCAATATGACTCGTCACGTTGGCGATAAAGGGTCTTGAGACTGGACATTGAGGGATTCTAGGACTGCTTAGATATGAGACTCTACAATTGAGAAAAACATAGAATCAATTGGTATTAAGTAAAAACAAGCATAGTTGTCAATACCGGCCACACCCGACCGCTATAGCGAAACATAAAATAGCTATACAAAAAATGCATACTCTTTTGGAAGAAAAAAAAAAAAAAAAAGAACTCCAACTTAAAGATTGCTTAACTTGAGCAATCTAAGGACGAGAACAAAGGAGGCCTAGATGAACTGTGCTGATTTGTGGAGAAAATTGTGAAGTCAAAAAACACTTGATTTATACAAATCAAATGTTCATTTCAAAGAAAAATATTTGTAACAATTGGTTAAAAAATAATATCCAGATTTAAATAACTTACATTTAATCATAATTTCAACTTGAATTTTCATTGAAATAATATAACTATTCAGTTCATTGTTCTCTCTAAATTTAATTTCTTAGTTTAAATGAACTAATCCTTTAATCAAATATAATTAAAAAAATGGAGTTAAATGATAAAGTTATAGAACAAACTTTCTTATGCCTCACGAGTCATGAACTGAAAAGCCTTTATTGTTCTCCGAGGGCAGCAGCTATCTTCTTCTGGAGGAGCTCCACTCCTAAACGAGGAGACAATCGCGGTAAAGTTTCCTGGAAAACAGAACAGTGTCAACATGAGATACTGATTTTCTTCCTTCAATATTTTGAGTCTTTTATTTTTCAATATTTATTAGGTGGTCGTGAATATTATATGAAATTCCAGCCATACGATATGAGCAACCTAAACTCCATCTGGATTGTAAACAAGGCCTAGAACAGCCAAATGAGGTAAGACACCTCACAAACTGCAAAAAAAAAAAAAAATGACTCGGCTGCAATGCAAACAAGTTGCGAGTATCGACGCATAATAGCATTAAGAAACTAAACTGGGAGAACAGACCAGAATCAAACAGTTGGATGCCAAAACTAGAAAACCAATAAGAATATCAAACTTCTAATGACCAGCTTTGGTCCATAATCTATAAGCCACAACTTCATACAAATAACTGAATAATTTCTGAGCACAGTGAAATGAGAATGGCCAAATTGTATACGTTAATCAACCAGCATTTAATTCAGTCCAGCCAGTGTATTTTACCGAGCATATGATTATGGTCCAGGTTAAAAAGACCACCCGATCATAGATTCTTTATAAAATGCAGAGAGATTTATGTACGATGGATCTTTCTGAAATGAATATTTTCTTGGATTACCATATGACATATAAAAATCTTTGTTTGCACAGAGTATTCCGCATTTACCCGTATTAACCAATGCAAACACGATAATCTGATCTTGCAACTAATATTTGAAGCATATATCATGAATATATAGGTGTCATTAATCAAATGTGGCTGATTATGCATGTGATTGATTTCGATAAACAACTTGATTAAGCGCGTCATGATAAATTAACAAACCTCGGTGCCATCAGAGAGAACTTTAGCTAACACAGGTATCTCATATTGATAAGCTTTTTCCCACTCTGGATTGCTAGTTATATCTCTAATCTGATAGTAAAAACCCAAAATCAAATCAAAAACCGCAAATTCATACTAACACGTGAAATTCACGAAAGATAAAGAGATACCTGTAAATCCACGTCGTTAAGGGAATGTGGACCAGAAAGCGAGAATGCATCTTGAAGCTTTTCTTTGAGGCCGTCGCATAAACAGCAACCAGGTTTAGAGTAAAGGATGAGTTTTCTAGAAGAAGGTGAAGGTGTGGTTGTTGAAAAGCGTAGAGGTTTGAATTTGGGAAGGCGGTGATTTTGTGCGCCGCCGGTTAACACCGTTGAGGCTGAGGGTCTTGCTATTACTAACACTGCCACCGCGCGTGCCGCCGCCATTCTTCTTTTCTCTGTCTCAAAATCATGCTCGTTTTAATCTGTTAATAAATAAATGAATTTAACCCGGTTTTTTTATTGGGCTTTGAAATGATTATTTATAATTATTTTAGAAAATGTTATTGACACCTCCCTAATTTAAAAATTTAATATTGGACTGTCACAATTGAGTGCATTTGTTGTTGTTTTTTGGTGTTTGATTCTTGGTTTTCCCTTTGACCTCTGGTTTAGATTAGAATGCATACATATCAATTAGTTGGTACAACCGTTTTTATAGTTAGATCGAAACTAAAAAATGTGGTGATTTTTGTTACTCTACAGTAACCATTAGGAAAAGTGCTCTAAAAAATGTATGTTCTTTATAATAATAATAATAATGATCTATTTATTTTCTTTATATGATAATAAAGTTTAGACAAACTGAGTTCAGTGCAAACTATTTCAGAGGTACTTGGTTCTTAAAAGGACAATTGGATTCAAATTATATATATATATATATATAAACCATTAATTACATTTGAATAGAAGACAAACGGACAACAAGCTTTGCTCTAAAAAAAGAAAAAAAAATGGACAACAAGTTGCGCCGCTAGACTTTTTGGATGGCAAAACCATATCCTTATGAGATTTGAGCTCAATCTGTAACAACGAACCTATGTTGACACAATACTATCATTGTTTGGATGAAACTCCAATTGATTTTGTTTATTTAGTCATGGCTAATTTTAAAGTGAGTGAGAACTATTTTTAAAGTGGTTAAATTCATGCTGGATTGCCATTGCTTTTCCTATTCTACTATAAGTAACATGAGGAGTTCATAGTTGCAGCAGATGTTCAATTAAACACAGGGAATCAAGTATCAAAGCTCCTAAATTCAGAATATATGTAACTCCCACCATAACCCTTGTAGAGGTAACCCACCAACCTCCGATGATACATGAAAAATACTATACAAGCATAACTAATTCTCCAAAACTTATAGAAAAGATTTGGTTTTGACAAGTGCTATAGGAAAGTAAAATTTATATGAGCTTCTTCTTCCGAAAGTAGCGTCTCAGATACAACAGCTGCAACCCTGAAACTGAAACGCATACACCAAGAGACATTATACTGAACCAAGCAACTCTGCCATTTGTTGCTTCACTAACTTCTCTCATCTCAGCTTCCCTACACCATTGTCCAAGAAAGAAAGAAAAAGGTTATGAAATCCATTGATCAAGCAGAATGAATGATCTTAACTATTTTGTACTCGTTATGTTTTCCATCCCACCCATCATTATCATCGACACATACCAAAGTGATTAGAAATTTTGAATAACCTAACTTCATAAAGACCTCAATAAGGAAAGATTGTCATCCATCGGCTCTATTTGGATTAACAGCTTAAATAATCACTTTTAGCAAGTGTTAATCATACAATTGTTTATGCATAAGTTATTTCTATAACAAAAGATAAAATAAGGTCAAACAAATTTCATATTCGCAATAAACTACTTCCATAAACCATCTTGGATAGCTTATAAAATCAAGCTAAAAACAATTATGCAAATGTTATCGGTTGTTTCCATAAACTCTCTCAAATAGTCTCACAAGTGTATCGGTCGGTAGATAAGCTCAAATAAGTCAATCCAAAGTCCAAACAGACCCTAAAACTGAAATCAAACATCACAATCAATATAAGAGATTTTACCTGTTCTTTAAATATAAAAGATTATCATGGATAGCTTGCACAGCTCCATCAAGTTTCCTTAGCTCAAGTTCAACTCCCTTAAACCATTTTCCAAAACGATTATGTCATTAAACACTTCAATATAAATAAACAAATCCCATATAGGTATTACAAAGACAAAGATAGAGAATGAATGAAATTATTTATTACCTCTATCTTTTCCTTTTTTGCAACGGAGTCCCAATCTTTGGCAGAGATTCCAGTTTTCCATTCAAGACTAATTGAAGAACCTGCTAGATTTTTGCTATTCATCCAAAAGCATGCCACATAACTACCACTCTCAGTAGTTGTAAATGCAAATTGACCTTGGGTAACATTTTCATTCTTGTGAAGATTATTTCCATATGGAGATGTCACCTGGGGCAAAAAGGGCAGTCATGTATTACAACAAGGGTTTGTTTGGGAGAGAAATTCAGGAGAGTTTTGGAGGGATAGGTCTTTATTTTAATATATATTTGAGATTTAAAAAAATTAAAAGAATATCATGATATATGAACATATAACAATTCAATCACACTTCATTCATTTTAAAAACATCTTATAGCTTGTTTAAAAAGAGAAAAGAAAAAACAGTCCTCTTCTCCAAAATCTCCCTCCCAAACAAACCATAAATGTATTAGTTGAGTTAGTGTTTTCAATTATGAACAAATTTGACACCCCTGTAATTAAGTGTATCACTTTTCAGACACTTGTACGATACACGTACAACACATGTAAGAAAACTCGGGCAAGTGTCACAAAAATAGGACACTTAAAAAAAAAAAAACACTACATCAGTGGCGTTGATATGCCGTCGAGTAGGGCCTTAGTTTAGCTTACATGAATTTCAGTCATGGTTATTGAAGTAACGTTGGTAGTTAATGAGTTTCAACACCTGATATATCTATTTACCATCAATCGGATGTAATTAACCACATATTTAAACTGCGTCAACCACTTGAAAAGTTGTTGCAAAAGTTGTTTAAATTTGGTTATCCTCATTGTTAGTTTGTATCCAAGCTTTTCTATTTGAGCAGGTCAATATGAATTTTCAGTCTCTATCCCTATTAGCTTCATCAACAACTTTATAATCAAGAAACTTTAAATTAAACAGAACTAAGTGCATGTTTTGACCAAATAAAGCATAAAGATCAAACATGAATTTCACCCAAAAATATAAAAATCAATTTTCATAAGCTAAAACTTACTACTAAATAAACAAAACCAAGAAAAAATAATAAAGCATACCGTGGCAGAAATAGTAGGAAGTGGGTGACCCTGGATATTATCGGCAACAACATAGTAATTGGCTAAAACGACAACATGTGTTTGGATATCCTGCGACACGCACTTGGTTCCTGAACTGGGGATACTTAACCAAATAGCCTTAGTTTGAGGGAGATTAATAAAAGAGATGAGGCATAACAATAAAATACTAAGAACAATTCGAGTTCCTGAACTTGGGTTGAAGCTTTTTGCCATAACCGATGGTTGACTTTGGAATAAAATAGGATTATCGAAAACAAAGTGGTTCAGATCTAATCAGAGAAAAGAAAGAGTACAAGACACCACAAGTACAAAGACTTTGGTCTATGGGGAAAAAAATCGAGGGGCTCAAACTGGGGTGTAAGAAAAAAAAAATTGTATACTAAACCACCATTCATCATGTTTTGCAAGTCATTATCAAATTTGGTTCCAACTTTGATTTTTTTTTTAGGGATAACTAACCTACTGGGATAACTAACCTACTTTTGAAAATAAAATAAAAAGCTAAATATGGTTTTAATCCTTGTAAATAATGTCTCGTTTTGGTTTTATTCCTGTCAAAAAATATAGGAAAAAGTCATTGCAAAATATTTTGTTTTACATGGACTAAAACCAAAACGAGTCATATTCGCCGGGACAAAAACATATTTTAACCCAAATAAAACTCTAATTTACCCTGCATTTAAAATTATTATCCAATTTACCCTACTTTCATTTTCCTTTCATCATAGCTCCATTTGAGATGGACGGGCTCGTTTGGCTTGAAAAATAATAAAGTTATCTCATAGAGGATTAGTTGCACCCACGAAAGATATAGATATTATTCTTGCATTAGCTTTACTTACGTCAGATCATCATTCAGGTTATCGCGAAAATTGCTTTAATCTTAATCGTGCACGTCAGTAGTACTTTCGTTGTATATTTCTTTGTAATATTTATCAATCTGTATTATTATGTTATTTTATAAAAAAAAAATCTATTAATTATTTATTAAAAAAATTTAGCCAAAAAAATAAACGAAAAAATAAAAGAACTTAATGAGATGGTGTCAACTGAGAATGAGCCATGATGAAAAAAGTATAAATTATTAAGCCAGAAAAAAAAAGGGAAAAGTTAGTCGGATGGCGCCAACTAAGAGGGAGTCATCTTGAAAGATGATGGTGCCATCTCAAATGGCGTCATGTGAAGGGAAATTGAAAGTAAGGTAGATTGGATATTTATTTTGAATGCAGGACATATTGGACAGTTATTTTCAAAAGTAGGACTGCAAAAAGAAAAATCTGATGGTGTCATCTCAGATGAAGGTACGATGAAGGGAAAAAGAAAGCAGGGTAAATTGGACAATAATTTTGAATTTAGGGTATATTGGAATTTTATTTTTAGGTTAGTTAAAAAAATAATTCTTTAACTCTATTAATATTTCAAACAAGTCTATGTTTTTGTCAAAAGTTTTTCAATTAAATCATTGTCTCTTTGTTTTTGTCACATGACGGGTGACCTAATTGAAAAACTTTAGACAAAAAATAATGTCCAGTATGAAATATTAATAGAGTTAGAGGCCAATTTGGTAATTTATTCACTTTTATTCACAAACAATTTTAACTACTTTCTCCATCATGGAAAAAATGAAAAAATAATCATTTTAATCTTTGAATATGGACTAAGTTGATACAATAATCTTTTAATTGACCAAAATTTTAAAATAGTATTCGATTGTACATTTTGTTAGTCAAAATAGTTTGTTAATGCTAACATTAACTCTTTACCTATAAGAATATTGGCTTAAATGCACTTTTGGCCCCCTATGTTTCTGTAACAATTTTGGCCCCCTGTTAAAAAAAAACTATTTTCCAACCCCTTAACTTCACCCCTTTTTGCAACTTATAGGTCCCCTCTGATTTTGACTCGATCAAAAGCTATTATTGAATTAAATTTAAATGAAAAGGAATGATAGGAACAATTAATAGCCTTAGGATTAAATCAACGGTCAAAGATTAAAAGACTCAATAAGTGTTATTGTGTTCCTTCGTCTAATAAACCCCATTTCTTCTTCTCTTCCTTGTTCTTAGATCATCTTCACAAATCTTGAAAACACCCACTAAAAAAAAATCAAAGCCTAATTAATAAAATTAGTGTCCTCATTACAAAATCAAAAAATACACATACAGAAAAGGTAAAACTCATGAAAAAGGAGGAAAAGAAGTATATGGCTGTGGTTCACTTTCTCGGGGCGGCAGAGTATAATTCCGGTGCGGTGGTTGTCGAAAAAGTTGGTCCCATTTTGAATTAAATTTAGGGGTTTTATGTTGGATCCTATGGGGAAGAAGAATATCAAATTAATTTCTCAAATGATGAGAGTTGTTTTATTCTCAAAACCACCACAATGACGAAATCCGGCCTCTTCCTCACCTCCGTCGCCGCTGCTTCTGCCACTGCTGTCACCGTTTCATCAGGTACATATTTTTGAATTTTTCTTCATCTCCAAACCTTGGATCTGAATTTTCTTCAATTTTCTTGAATGGTATTTAATTTTGTAGTGCGAATTTGGGTTTTTTTAGGACGGTACAGTTGAAAGAAGAGGCCGTGAATTTGTGTTTTTGAGAAGAAGATTTCACTTGTTGGAGATATATTTCTTTTTGTTTTCTTTTAAGAGAAAATATTTGTGATGATAAGAGGTTATTATTTGGTGGTTTTCTTTTTTGTAATCCTTAATGGGTAATGAAAAATAAAAGTATAAGATTTTGGAGGGTTTAAGAAAAAAACGGTGAGAGAGTTGTTGCTATTGTTCTTCCTTTAGAGAAAGAGAAGATGAAGTAGTGATGAGTGGAGGAGGGAAAATGCGTGTACTATTAGGTAAGAGAGGGAGCATATGAGTTCTTTTAATCTTGACCATTGATTTTTAATCATAAGGCTGTTAATTATTTCTAGTTTTTTTTTTTTGTTTATTTTAAATTACACAATGGCCTTTGACCTGGTCAAAAACAGAGGGGCCATTGAATTGCAAAAGGGGGTAAAGTTAGGGGGCTGAAAAATGATTTTTTTTAATAGGGTGCTAAAATTTCTACCATAACAAATATAGGGGGCCAAAAATGCATTTTAGCCAAAAATATATTAAATAATACATTGTGCACAAGATCAATAGTAATAGATTGAAATCCTATCAATCTAAATCTAAGCCCAAACACACACACAAAAAAAGTTGGTTACCCATGGAGGTAGCAACTACTAAAGAGATAAAGAACATTGAAGAAGGAAGAACATGCAAAAGCTTGGATTCAAGCTTTCTAATGGCTTCCAATGATGAAATGTTGCTTCTCGCTCTATACTTCTCTCTCTAAAACGAGACTAATGATCTAAGATCTCCCTCAAATTTTGATTACAAGCCTATTTGTACTAGGTTCGTTGGGTGAAATCATGCTTGTCCAACGACTCGAGGTTTCTTCAGATGGAGGAAAAAGTCATATGGTCTTTGAAAATACACTAAACCGCCTTACCTCAATGAGCGAAGTGGTTTCTTGCGACAACAAATTTGCTTTGGCTTTTCTCCCTTAAACTCTTTGAAACTCCTCACTCTCAACTCATCTAGCAAATCATTTAGCCCAAAAACCCTTGGAACTCTCTGATTTTGCTTGCCTTGACTCACCTAGCGAATGTCCTTGTGCTCAAATTCTACGCTTCCTTGTTAATTGAGTCTCAAACCTACAAAAAGGGTTAGAAAATAGATAATAAAAACTTACTGGCGTAAAACTATAATAATTTGTATACTTAGAATAACTTGGGGTTTTTTATATGAATTACTTACAAAACAAATTAATAAGCGCTAATGAAAATAACATGATTTTAGCGCTTATCGGAGTCATCAAATATCTTTAAAATATTGCAGTCAATATTTCATTCTGAAGCCCTGAAGAAATGCCTACATATGCAAACTTTATAAAAGAAATCCAGACCGAGCAAAGAAGATTCTTTGATGCAGAAAAAACTGAGTTTGGAAGCTGGATGCGGTGAAATCAAAGTATCTCATAAGAGTTACATTTCCTGTTACAGACAGTATATCTATTAGAAATAGATTGTGTAGACCTTTTTATCATGTGAAGCTACATTTACTTCTGCTTCTTATGCAACATGACAAGCTCTATAGCTCCAATTACTGTTGAATAAAATGCAACCAGGACCAAGAGATGCAATGCATCTAATAATGTGGACAACGCATCGGTTATCGATCATCTTGGCAAAGAAACCTATAGCTCATGGAAGAAGAAAACATGCTGTGGCTAAATATCATATTCGCGGTGATTAAGTTATCAAAGGAAGAATAGAATTGATGTTTCGTAGGCATATTGTGGCTAAACATCATTACAAAGCCATTGAAAATAGAGAAATAAAAAAGATGAGAAGACTCTTAAGGGTAATTTCAATAGAGAAGAAATTGAATTGAATTAAGCAGGTGTGTTGAAAGTGAAATTTAACTTTTATGTTGATAATTAATAGTTGGTTATGGTTGCGTTTAAGGTGCGGGTGACTTCAAGTCTTACATCGCCGATGAATGAATAAAATGTTGGATATAGGAGAGATGATCCACATACTTAAAGTTTAAGGTGCGAGTTGAGATATGGCGTCTCCCTCTTTTGTGGTCATAAAACATTGACTCGTTGTTACTCCCAACGTTCCCAAGACAATCCAACAAGTGGTACGGGAACCCTGGTTCGGTTTGATCGGGGAGCGGAAGCGGGAATGGACCGTAGTATTGGATTTTGAAGTAATGTTTCAAGTGGAAACTCACACTTGGGGAAATGGTTGTTGGGTTTCAAGTGTAGATGAGATGTTTTGAAGTAATGTAATTTTTTGAGGAATTCAAATCATTTTACGTGCATTTTATTGTTTGGATGATTAATTTGGAGAATTATCAAAATGCTGAAAATTGATGAAGTATTTTGTCAAAGTTAAATTTTGAGAATGACTTAATTGCAGTTTTATAAACAAGATGAAGAAAATTGTTCTATGTATAAAAATAATTGTCTTTCGACCGAGATGAATAAAGGAAATGCAAGTAAAAGACTTAAAAGTTTAAAACGCATAAACTTAAAGAAAAGGTAAATTACATTGCATTAATGTAACAGTGGTTCGACAAATCATACATTATGTATGACTCTTTTCTCAAGACGTTGGTACTTCGAGTGCTAGAATTCTATAAGTGATTTGCGGCCTTTTTTTCTTATGAAAAACTACTATATATACATATAGAAAATAATTGCAGAACCTAAACCGCTAAAAGCTGCATGTCCTCGTCGTAAACTGCATGTATTCCACGTGTATGGACACTTGAAACCACCTTCTTTGCTGAATTATCTGTTTGTCAGTTTCCACCTTTCTGTTGAAAAATTTCTTAAGCTTGTCGAACCGTGACTTATGTCGAATAACTCTCAACATCTGTCGAACTCAGCAACTTCAATCATGGACTTAGAAAATTTTGTAGTCTTAAACCTCCTTTTACCCGTCGAATAACATCAGATAAAAATACAGGCTAACACTCACATGAGAACCTTCTCATCTCTTTAAGTGTGAGTTCTCAATTGTGTTCTAACATCAAATGGTAAAAACCGCTCTTACAAGGTTCAAAACCAAAATCACTTGTGTACACTAGAAAAAGAAGTATCTCCAAACACTAATTCATAGATTTTGTCCTATCATTGTCCAACTAACTTTCAATTTTGATATCTGTGACTACACTTTCGCCCATCCTTCCCATACCCTAACTCAATCTAATGAAAATTCTCTCTTGTCACCAATTGTAATTTGTAACTATTCATTTTCAAAACAAAAACTAAAAAATGCAATGACCCTAGAAAGTCCTGAATTCAAATGCATGAAAGCATGGCACTGGCTGGCCCTAGGGGTGGTTGAGGTTATATGGCACTAGCTTGCTATTAGTGCCAAGCGCTATTCAATCTATTTGGCCCTACAATTTCCAGTGGCTGAATTATTCATTTGTAATTTTCATAGGTGACTTCCTTCCTCCTTTTCTACGGGGTACGGATGGTCCTACAATTGGTACGGGACAGTTAGGACAGACCAAAGTACAGATATGGTACATTATCAAAAATGTCTCAAGCATACGTGCATGCATCTACATTTATGGTCAAGATGGTTCGGGAACTTTGGTAGATATGAGATTCTACAAAACATGCAACAGAGATGTAAAACGAACGTCCAGCTAATTTTTTGAAAAAATAATTTATGAAATCCATGAATTTGCTAGTCATGAAGATATTTCAACATTCAACACCCATTGTCGTCTTATCATATCACAAAAATCCTACACAAAATTGAGTGTATCAAGAACACGTGGGAATCATAATGTAATATGAATGCAATGCCTTTGTTACCACGTTTAATTTTAAATCGATTATTCAGTTCATGCCTTTGTTACGATCGTGATTTGTTCTTCACGGTTCAATTTATTTTTTAGTTTTGGCCATGGAGTTGCTCTAATGGATGCATGCACGTATGCTTGAGAGAGGCTAGTATTAGAACCAATAAACAAACAAGTTATAAATGTTTTTATAGTTTCTCTTAGTTTGACCTTTTTTATTTGGAATAATTTTTAGCACATTGGAATGTCGTTACTAGCGGAAAAATTACACAACCGAACGTTTTAATTTGACTGGACCTTTGTTGTAAAGTGAATATTCAACAATAAAAACTTGTGAATACAATATTGAGAATATTTGAGATTATCTAAACATTTTACAATATTTAAATAGAGGTGAGAAACCCTTTGAACCAGCGAATCAACCTTGACCCAACTTAGGAAGGATTCATTTGCCGTGTAAAAACGTTTTCTTTTTACACATATACTCCAGCATCCTGCATGTGTGTGACCTGGTGGCTTGATGTAATAATATAAAAATAAAAGAGAGAACAAGATAAAGGTTATAGAAAAATATTAGAAAATAAATTTCAGATAAAAATATAGTTTTTTTTTTCAAAATGAAAAACAAAAGTTGGCTTTGTGTTGTACGAGAGGAGATTCGACCCTTTCAAAACCTTGCTGCAAGTAACGAAAAATGCTTCTCGCATTACTAATGCGAGGCAACTAGATTCAATTTTTTTTTTCTAAATTTTGTAAAGATTATTATCATATGAAAGAAATTATATTAAAATCAAAAAGAGTTAAGTTTGTAATACAGAACTTTTGATCAGTCCATACATAATTGAACTTTCGTTTGTGAACAAGAGATTGATCTCGCGAATTAATTGATCATTGGATTAGATATCGAACATTTTTTAAATTTAATAAAAAAAGGTTTAATTAATTAATTTATAGGAAATTATATATACTGTTAGCATTACTCAAAAAAGTATAAAGAATATAAGGAGTGCAAAAGTCAAATTATACCGCTGATGATGTGAGACTTTTGATCTTGATTTATTGAATTAAATATTGTCCTATAGTTTAGACTTTAGATAAAGAAAAGGATAATAACGGACATAGTAACATATAAGCCACAGTTTGCACAAGGAAAGCAGGTCCCATGACACGGTTTTGCATATGATATGATATGTGTACAGAGAAGCAACAGCTGTGTGTGTGATTGCATATGCAAAGCAAATGGGTTCATCTTGAACTCAGCGTGTTAAGTATAGTGTCTCCGTAAATGTGCATACTTGCACACATACAGCCTATACTTTTTGAGAATCCTATGTAATTTCTATGTCTCCTTCTCTACAAGTAATTCCATTCATACAAAATAAATAATATAATTATCTATGTTGATCCTTAAAATCAATGTTGAATATTCCTTTTTTCTGAAATACAACTTAAAAAAACAAGAGTAAACCTTCAACTTACAATGCATATATTGATAGATTGGATATTTTTACTCAAATTCGAAATCGGATCTCGTAGTTGTGTGTTTGAGTTTCAAGTAATGTTTGTTACTTATTTATAGACCGAACTATAGATTATCATGATCTTTTCTCTTGAGAATTAGAAGGTTATGAAAAAAAAAATTATTTAAAAAGTCATGCTAACAAATGTTATAAGACCACTTTTAAGGACCATGTATTGGTGCTGTAAAATAGCTTTTTAGTTTTCAATCTCAACTGTTCATCTCAAATCAAATAGTTGAGATTGAAAACAGTGTGTTTTTAATTAAAACAATCTTGACTTTCCCAATGTGATCAGACAACTGTAATTAATTACACCACCATGCTGTAAAGACAACGAATATTGTTCTCACTTTTAATGTAAAAATGTTATTTTTAAAAGTTTCAATGTGTTGAATACACCATTTCTAAAATAAAATTTCTTTTGTAATTTTCTTAACAAATGTTCGCATTTATTTATTTAAAATAGTTAGAAAAGTATTTTTTTTTTAATAAGTTTCTTGCTAGAAGTTAATGATATAGTATATTCACCCTTATTGTCATACAATGATATTTTAGTAGTTTACCCATAAAGAAGGAAGCTTCACAAAGAAAGAACACAGAAGTAATTTGAAGAACTAGATTAAAATAAAGAAACAAAATACAATCTGGCAAAATTGTCGTATCTTGACCACTGAAAGATTTCCTACCTTGAGAAGCAAGCCTCCACATCTCTTACACTTATAAATACTCTCTCTCTCCACATTCATCTCCAAATCTCATTCTTCATACATTTCTTGTTCATTCAACAACAATATCTTATTTTGCACTTACATCTATCTATTATGGTTAAGTCGGAGACTAAAAAGATAAAAAAAGAACCATCAAATTCAATCTCAGATAGTAGCAAGAAGAAATACAAAGGAGTAAGAATGAGGAGTTGGGGTTCATGGGTATCAGAGATTAGAGCACCAAATCAAAAAACAAGAATTTGGTTAGGTTCTTATTCAACTGCAGAAGCAGCAGCTAGAGCTTATGATGCTGCACTTTTATGCCTTAAAGGTTCATCATCTGCATCAAATCTCAATTTCCCTTTAACATCATCTTCACATTACAATATTCCTCAAGATATGTCTCCGAAATCAATTCAAAGAGTTGCTGCAGCTGCTGCAAATAGTTTCATTGACAACAATAATGATAATGTCAACACTCCCTCTTCATCGTCGTTGGTATCGTCTCCATCATCAATGGTTTCTTCTGACGATGTTTCTTCACTTATGTCATCTTTCGATCAAGTTAACGATGAATCGATGGCTATGATATCGGAAACTAATTGGTATGGCTTAGAAGGTTTACAATCTCCTAAATATGTTGATCAGATGTTGTTAAGTGCTTCTTTCTTTGATATTGATTCATCATCACATTTGCTTGGTGATGATCTATATGAAGAAAGTGACATTCCTTTGTGGAACTTCAGCTGAAGAAACTCAAATCCTCTTTTTTTTTTTTAATTACAAAATTCAATTCATTTTCAATTCTTTTGTCTTCAGTGATATAAACTACTTGAAGATATTAGTGTAAGAAATAAATATACGGCTCTAATGCCACATATTACAATATATAGTATGAGTTCAAATTTGTATATCTTTTTTTTATACATATAGTGAATGTTGGGGGAAATTCATATTAATTACGGACATAAGATTATTTTTTTTTGGCCTTTTTGATATGGATTCTTCTACATATTTGAAATTATGTATCATTGATGCAAAGGACGAAAATACATGTAGTCGTCAAGAGTAAATAAATATTCCTTTAACCGTTTCTTAATGCAACTATGGGAGAAAATGCTGTGCTTATATATGAGTAACTATGGGGAGGCCTTTATTCCATGGAAAGTTGTTAGAGATGCTTAAATCATATTTATAGAGAATAAGGAACCCCTTTACTTTCCTCAACTCTTTATCTCTCGTGTTCTCTCTTATTTTCCAATCTTCGTCCTTAAATGTCCTCTCCCATTTATTTCTCTGTAAACTCTCTCTATTGTTTGGGAATCGGAGGCCGAGAATATTTTTTAAATAAACAAACCTCACTCCTCAATCTGCTGAGACACATACATTACAAAAGATAAAACTGTAAGGGCATATATAAGATCCAAAGCGGACAATACCTCATAAACGTGGTGTTGCAGACTTGGGGGCCGATAAATCCTTAGTCTCTTAGCTGCCTCAAATGAAGGCTACAATTTTGCTTAGAGTATTTTATAAACGACACTCACACTCCCCTATCCAATGAGGTGCCTTTTAGAAAGGACAAACCGTGAGAGTTATACAAGACCTAAAACCGACACTTAATATCTTGAAATTGTGGACTCGTGCACTCGTGGGCAAAGTTGGCGAAGGTCAAAATAATATATATTAGTTAAATATCAAAGATGATTTGATTCTTCTATGATGATTGTTCTTCAATTGGGTCACTTACTTTGTTTTGTTTGGCATTAGTCACATTTGAAGTAGCAGTAAAGAAACTTTGTAGTCATGACTTTATGATGCAATCAACATTCTTTATTAAGTATTTCATGCTGATATAACGTGCTATCACATTATGTATGCATGATCTTATTCTTTACAAACTAAGAATTTAAGAAGGGTAGCCAAACTTTGACACTTTTTTGCTAACTTTGGAACATGATCATGTGTCCAAAGACATGACTTATATCCTCTAGTGTAATGAGAGAAGGCATGGGATGCCATTCTCTTTTCTTTTCTTCCATTTACATACATTGCATCTACCTAGCTAATTTCAACAAGAACAAAGTGGCCTCCACGAGCTATGTACAAGAACATGAGGAGAATTAAAGCTTTTGCTTTTGGTATTACTTGTTTACATATTTGCTATTCAGAATTGAGGAAGAGGAAAATTATTATTAATTAATAGATTAATACTATTGACTATTTTACAATTGTTTTTAATATGATTTGAACTATGTACACTAGACTTACAAGGTCAAACTCTTACCATCAAACTAACAATTGTTTTTGCTGCTACGTATAAGATATGTATATGTATTCTTGGGCCCACATATCATAATTTCTTTAGCCAAAACATCAATTTAATTTAGCTTACTCTCAGTTTTATGCACATGAATATGATATAACTAAATGACAATTTAAATGTTATATTTTGAGACACATCATGTGAGTACTGTTTTAATTTTAGCCACCAGCATGTGAATAATAATATTGATATAACGTATGATAATTTGTGTTGCATTTTGATGTCAACAAGCGATTGGCTAGCTAAACGCAACTCGATCCAAACTCTTTGGAATTATGCTAATAGTTTACTAGTAAGTATGCCATTTTATTTTAAATGAAGCAGACACTACATAGAATTCAACAATGCCACAATTATTAGAGACATTATTACAAATCATACAATTGACATGATTTAATGACATTAGGAATAGTGATTATGTAGTATCTCATAATATTTTTAAAAAAAGCCATCTATATAAGTATTTCATGTGGTATCACTTATTTTTCATAGAATTAATAATTGTGGAAAAGAATAATTGGACACCAAAAAGAAAGGCAGTGGGTCTAGATCCAACATTAACATGAGACTAGTGATCCTTGCTTGGCCTTATTAAGACATAATTTAGTGAAATTATGATTTATTATTAATCAATTATAGGGGTTGATTTCAATCAAGGATGCGTTTCTTGTTTGATTAGATATATTCACGCGGCGCCCAGCTTTACAACGGATCAAGTTCAAGCAAATGAAAGCAATTTTAATTGTACTTTTCTCCACACTTCACTCTTGGTCTAAAACGTGTGATGGTGGAAGTTTGAAACTAGAGTCTCCGTATAGTGTGTTCTACCAAAACCATGGCTGGTTGGCAAACTCGACTCTTCAAGTTAAATCACATTATGTATGAAAATTTAAGGCCTTTGGATCTAGTTCTAGGTCTAACAAATATTCAAAGACGGTCCATCATCCCCAATCATGAGACTAGCAAGGGTGGAACCCCTAAGATAGTAAACTAATGTATAATTAAAAATCTAAAACGGTATCAATACTTACTTCATTTATATAGTAAAATCTTCAATGCATGTATGAGTATAGTTACAACTCTAATGACTAAGTGTATAAGAAGCGACCATTGTTAAGATGTGAGTGACCACATTCTTCTATAAAATTCAACACTAGAGTTTTCAAATTAAAAAACCAAATAAAACACTACAATCTTCTAAAATAACATCAAACTCGAAAATAACTAAATATGAAGATAAAAACTACCTACCACAAATTTGACATCCAACTCAATCATTGCATTATTTACATTTAGCTCTATCATCCACAATTAGGGCCGGAAATGAGTCGAACCGAATCGAACTTAGGTTCAGTTTGGCTCGACTCGTTAAGAAATGAATCAGCTCGAAACTTGACTCGAGTTCGACACGAACTTTTTTTTCAGCTCGAACTCAACTCGATTTAAGCTCGTGAACAACTCGGTTCAGCTCGAATCAAATGTATCAAAAGACAAAAATATAAACTATTAAGGTCGCTCTGAGAGACAAATTCAAAAGAAAAGTCAACCCTTTATTTATTTAGCATAAAAATAGCAAAATTACTACATCGGTAACCATGATTTACTACGATATGTCATAGTTAATTATCACCCACACTACAATAAGTTATGAATTATGCTACTCTTTTATAGACACTTCCGCTCCATACTATGTACTCCCTCCGTTCCAAATTATAAGAAAAAAATCACCCTTATTATTATTAAGAAAACTAAAACATAAGAATTTGGAGTATAGTTTTTTGTGTTTTCTTTGAAAAAAGTTTCATAGGAAGATGTAAAAACAATATTGGTTATGGAAAAAATGAAAGAGAGAGAGAGAGAGAAAATTGAATGTAATTTTCATTTAATTTTATAAGAATAAACAAAAGTTTTATTGGAAAAGAGATTTTTTTTAAAAACAAGATTAAATAGGATAAAAGTTTATCTTTTTTGCTTATATTATGGGACGGAGGGAGTACAAAGTTTTCGATGCGGGACTTTTCATGCTACTTTGTTTCTTTAACAGTTATGCTAACCTCAATGCAAATGTGCTATGTATATGGAATGGATGGATAACTTCCAAGTTTATTTTATTATATTAAAAAATACAAAATAGTTAAATATATTTATATATCGAGCTCATTCATGAACCAAACGAGTCGAACCACATTTAGTCCAAGTTCAACTCCTTTATTTAACGAGTTTAATTTGCAACTCAAGTTCGACTCATTTGGTTCATGAACCAAGTTCAACGAGTCTATTATCGAATCGAATCTCGAACTATTTTCGAGTTGGTTCGGTTCATTGCCTACCCTATCCACAATCGAGCTTGATATTGAACAAAAGATCTCCATTCATAGGTAAGGAACAAAAAGTTTTGACGGCTATAAAAAGCTCAATTCTCATTCTTTAAACATAATCCATGCATGCAACATTTTGATCAATATCAATATTGCATTTAAGAAAATTTGAATTAAAATAATTCTAAGGTAAATTTTACTTATCTTTTGACCAAACACCAAATTACAAAGGTCCCTTTCTCTTTAGAGGGTTAAAAAAAGGATCATTCTAGCTGAACTACTCTTTTTTTTTTAGGGAAATTCTTGCTGAACTACCTATTTCATCTAATGTTAATAAAAAAAATTATTTGTTTATAATAAAAACAAATCTATTTCATCTAGTAAATCTTAAATAAATTATTAAAAATATATATAAATAAAATATTGTAGCATTAGTTGAATAATACCCTAGTACAACAGTATTGGGCCAATTTTCTTTATCGGGTCCAAACAGAAATTTTGTTTATCGGGTTTCGTGTTTCATAGAGACTACACTACACTGTAGTTCCTTTCTTCTCTGCTATTCCACCGATACCGTTTCGCCGCCGCCGATGGGTCTCTCAAAGGAACAGCTTCTCCATCAGTTACAGGTTAACTTTATGCAATTTCATATATACCCCCAAATTCACGATTTCATGATTGTGATTAGCTGCAATATTTATTTTACTTTTTTATTTTTCCAGGAGCTTCAGATTGAATTTTCCAAGTATGAACATCCGGTTGTTTTAACTGTTGAGGCTCAGGTAAATAAATTACTTTTTATGCTTTCAAATTTTTATCATTTCTTTTTTCTGATATATAGTGTCTGTTTTTCTTCAGGCAAAGTATGTTGGAAATGGTGGCCTCAGTAAAAATTTGTTTTTGAAGGTACATTTATAATATAAGCAAAAAATTACTTTTTTTTTTTTTTTTTTTATGGTTATTGTTATTAAATGTGTATGATATATGATACCTGATAATTACTATTGTTGTGAAATAGGATAAGAAGAACAGGTTTTACATTGTTTCTGCTTTAGCTGATACCAAAGTAGATTTGAAAGGTATGCGTAATGAGTTTGTTTGTTCAATTGCTTTTATTGTCTCCGATATTAATGAGTTTGCTTTGTTCCGTCGAAGCTGAGCAGTGTTATCTCAGCGGCTTGGTTTGGGAAAAGGTGGTCTCAGAATGGCGCCCGAAGAGGCTTTAGGTGAATTACTTCAGGTCTGTTTGTTCCTTTGCTATTTGAATCTGTGTGCATGTGTCTTAACTTTCATTTAGATGCGTAAGCTACTTTACTGAAAATCTTTAAGATGCATGGTCAGCTATTTATGTCCCACAACAATTCAAAGTGTATTGATAGTTATAGTGCGGTTGAAACACAAGAGTGCTTGCCCTTTCTTTCATTTCAAGTAGGCCACTTTTTCCGGAACGCAGTCCGGGATAACCGTGACCGTATAATAATATATAAATCTTCGATGCTGTCATTTAGAAATGTCCGCTACAACCGCAGTTTAACCTCCCAAAAAGCAAAGTTGGCTTGACGAGCACAGATGCGAGGAAGTGGGAACAATTAAACAAAAAATATCTTTCTTGTCCTTCTACTTAAGGGGCAAAGAGAAGTGGTTCAAGCCTTAGCATAGCGTTAGCAAAGCTAGATTCTCATAGCGAGACGCTCCGAGTTAGTGAAATGCTGTAGTAGCGCCAAAGCCCTATGTGCTATAATGCTGAGCCAAGGACCTCCACCTTATCTATACAGGCTAAGCAGTCAACTGAGTTCTGAACGAATTAGCTCCTTGGTAATGGCTCAATCTATAGATAGAAACCCTTATGGTGGGAAACTATCACGTTAGGTTTGGAGAGAGATCGGACCTATTAGATTAACAAATAGGGAGAGCAGATGCAAGCTTTTTCTTTCAATAGCCGGCCAAATGACTACAGGATCATCGGTCTACTCTACCTCAATTCACCATTTCGAACTTCATACAGAAGGTTTTTCCGTACCAGCTCCTTCTACCTATACCTCAGTTGAAGAACCTAAAGGAGAATTTGGTGTCTTTCTGGTCAGTAATGGAAGCAATCGTCCCTACCGTCGTAAAATAAGAGTTATCAAACTCAGTCCTTGCATAATATATATATATATATATATATATTCCTTTTCAATATTAAGCTGGTTACATTTTTCATTGCTGCGCATCATATAGTGTATAAAAGAATTAGTAATTTGTATTGATGCATTCACCGATTGAATTGGCAGTGCAAATTGTTAATTCAATTAGTCTGGTCAAATGATTTTTCCAATCTTTGTCTTAGAAACTGTTTTTGCTAGTTTAATTTTGTTAAGATGAATAATATATAGGTTTAGAGCCTTATAATCAACAAAGTTTAAATATTCATTGTAGGGGCCGTTTGTTTAAGATCATAAAAAATAACTTTTGATGTTTAAGTTATGTTTGCTTGTAAGCTTTTTTCAAAAATCCTTTTGTTAAATGATTTTAATGCTGAAAATGAAAACCACTTTGATTAGTTTTTGAAGAAAAACATTTTTAATGGAGAGAAGAGGTTAAAGGATGGATTAGTGGCTAGGGTGTGGGAGTTAAGGATTGGAGTGATAAAGAAATGGAGGGTTTGATCCCCACTCCCAGCATAATACTAATCATTACTATCAATATTAATATTAAAGGGATGAAATAGAAATACAAAATCTCTTTTTATGATCTTAAACAAACACAGTAGATCGTCAAAAATAAAAAATGCAAAATAGTCTATGCTTTTCTTGGGGAGATGGGTAGTTCATTTGGTTGAGCTATGGGATTAAAGGAGTTAACGAGTTAAAGGAAGTTTCGAATCCTGGCAAGGGAAAATACTAACATAATTAACATACTAACATCTCCCATTAAAAAAAATGGTTTATGGTTTTCTTAAAAATAATCTCTAAATTACTTTACCAAAACCAATTATATTTTAGTTTTAATCTATAACAAACAGGCTCTTAGTCTTTTAAACTTATATTGTCATTTTTTAAACATTTTAGGAAGAAAGTTAACTTTGCAAATAACATGGTTGATATTGTTGTCGTATCTAATGGTCTTGTTTTTTACTTATCTTACAGGTACCCTTGGGCTGTGTGACACCTTTTGCAGTAGTGAATGAATCAGCACGGTATGCTTCTTTTCTTATTATGTCAAATTGATTGCAATATATCATTCTTTGCTATTTACTTAACACACGCCCCTCTTTCCGTAACAAGATGCTTCACTTTGAAATCCATTTTTATGTTTTTTTTTTTTTTTTTTGTAGTTTTCTCTTTTTAGTCTTAAACTAAACTTTTATATCCACTATTATTGTTGTTATAAATAAATGGTCCTCTTTATATAAGAAATTCTACTAGTTCTCAATAGCTATTGCTGCTTTTCAACCTTCATATCTCTTGAATGATGAACTGGATCTGCTGATTGATTAGAAATGTCATGATCTATGCGAAATTATTTGATTGTGCACTAGCTTGGTGAAGGATTATACTTAGAGGTGTTTATGTGTTTGCTTATTAGACTGTTCACAAACACTGTTCTCACCCAGTTAGCAAATCTATTTATAAGGAACTAATGCACTTTCTTCTTCTTTTGAAAACGTTGCATCTTTCCTTCTATGAAGAGATGTTTCACTGCTATTAGATCAAGGATTCAAGACCCAGGAGCATTGTTTCTTCCATCCATTGTCAAATGACATGTCTATATGTAAGCGAATTGTCTTTCTTATTAATAATAGAAACAAATAAACTAGTTGCAAAACTAACTGTTATGGTTCACGAAACCATGAGTCTACCAGTTGAAACCCAAAGACCAAACAGGACTTCCTTTCATGTCTATTTACTAGTTTTTTTGGATCTGTGTCTTTCATGTCTTTTGATGCCCTGCAAGTTCAATAACTAAAACAAGATGTTCCTTTACAATTGCAGCTCTAAGTGTACGCGGTCTTGACAAATTTCTTAAATCAATCGGAAGAGATCCCTCATATGTTGATTTGGAGGTGAGTTAATTTAAGGTGATACCTATTGTAGTTTTGTTTTTTACTAATAAACTATTCTATTGTTTGTTGATAACCATCATTTGTCTTCCCTTAATCTCCATACAGGCCAATCCTGCAGTGGGAAAAGATCAGCCTCCTGATCTAGCCGCCCTAGTTCCTTCCAGTTCAATAATTTTGCCAGATCAACCAGGAAAGCAATCATCTACTGAAGTTCCTAAGAACGAAAACCTTGTTTCTGTGGATACTAAAACCAAGACAGTTTCAGGTAAAAATTCCACTATAGTTGTTCTTTACAGCATGTTCTTTACATGGAAACTACTTTTTGTTTCAGTTGTCGTCATTTCTACAATATGTTTAGTATATTATTCAGAGAGGAGTGTATTTCTGCATTATTACTGAATATATATTTTCTTTGCATAATAGTCTTTGTATTTTGTATGGATCTAAAACGTATGCAATCTTGGGTGGAATAAGTTATTATCTAAGTTTGACCTGAGAAAGCTAGTGGAGATAAGGAGAGAAAAAGGGAGTTGTCACAAATATCACTACTATAATTTTGTGAGGTTAACAATAACTCTGAAATAAAAAAATCTCAGTGACTGTATTAATGAAATAAAAATATTTCTGGTGCAGCCAAAGTTGTCAAGCCATCCGCTGCTGGGAATAATTCAAAAGGAACACCGGAAAAAACTGTTCAGCCATCGGGATCCTTTGCAGACGCTGGGAAACTAGTTGAAGAGATATTGCATAAAACATCAAAAATTTTGCTTTCTGAGGTAAAAAAAACACACGCGTACTTTCATTTGATTTCAAAGTTATGTTATGCATCTTGCACTCAGCTGAAGAATGTTTGCGATACAGATCAATGAAGAAACTATAAAGATGCATGGAGAGCAGCTTGGTACTGCAGTGTCTGACAAATTACAGAAAAACCTAACCTCTGATTTGAAAAATCTTGCTGTAAGTATATGGAGGTGCCATCAAAATTTTTCCCCTTTGGAAAATCAAAGTCTTCTCCCATGTATATCATATCGTGGCTTCAAATTCTTATCAGTATCGCTAGTTTTTTTTTATTGCACATTAGGTTTAAGATCACCAAAGTCTTATTACTATATTATTTTTATTGCAGATGACATTTAAGAACACTGCATATACAGAAGGGTTTCAAGACGGTCTTCAATCAGTCAAGATCAAACTGAAGGATTTGTTCGAATAATACACTGTTTGGCTTATGCATTATTTATCAAAACTGTGCAAGATTAAGCTGTCTTCTTTTTTTCTTTTCAACTAGACAGATTTGATAGAAATGTGAAGTCTATATATATGAAAGATATGATTTTTATTTCATCCTTGCATATCTTTTGTATTGTGTCCTACGTCTAGAAGGAAGAGACGTGCAAAGAAAGTCACAATTCTGGTTCTAGGGAAGAAAAAAAATACTTGCAGCAGACACATTGATATAACATGGTAACCAATATCTTACTTTGGCAACATTTACATTCACCATTTCTTGTTTGTTTGTCCCTAAAAAAAAAAAATCTTGCTTGTTTGTATTTAACTATCTACATTTTTAGATTTTAAATAAACGAATAAATGTAACTTCTATGAGATTAAAATGACAACAAATGATTGATTTACACGGATATCCAACTTCACAGGAAGCTTTTGAGGTTGAAGCTGATTCTTAGCTTGATGGAACTTTTTTTTTTGAGAGGAGCTTGAGGGAACATAAAAGGACAATTAAGTTTGTTTTGAATAGCAAGATCATTCCTACCAAACAAGTCTTATTTAGAAGCAAGCCTTTAATTGGGCATTTTTACTTGATGATTTTTTTAAAGAGTAAAAAATGCATTATATCCAAGTTCAATCTGTAACTTACTCGTGCCTGTAACTTGTCTGCTGCAAATCATAATCAGTATTAAGCCTCAAGTTGCAGTAAATCTTTGGACAGATTATAGAATGCAGCAAGATTGCCGCCTTGGATTAGAGTCTGAAAATGAGCACAAATATGAATGTGAGATTCAACCCACAATAATAAACATGCATTTTCGATTCAATGTGTTTGCATCCTTTTCAATTTCTTCTGATGTTTCAAAAATTATCTGTAGAGTTTTAAAACAGATGCCAAGCACGTGAATGTTTATTTAGAAAATTTCCTAAATTTATCATTGTGCATCATGCTTGAGTTCAGCTTATATAATCAATCAAGCTAAAAATATTGCAATCAATTAATTTAGCTACGGAAATAAAAAATGAAATTGATCAATTATCACATGCATATCAAAAGTAAACCATGAACATGACAAACACCACACCATAATGAAAAAACGTATGTAATATCAACATTAATATCATATGACAAAGACCACAACATAATGAAGAAACGTATGTAATATGAACGTTGAAAATGTGCCTAGCGCCTATCAGTATCCAATACCGATACAACAATACACTGACAGTTGCATTCAATCAAATTTGTTTTCTTAAATTATTACTAATGCATTTGTGGGATCCCCTGCGGCCAATATTTTGCCAACATTCGGCACATCCGCGTTTGTTGAATCAAGATTGGAAGGTCGAAATTTCAATTTTAGTATTATTTTTTTATATTTAAAAGAAACTAAAACCGCGGAAATGTCAAATGAGTGAATGCACGGAAAAATAATGATTGCAGAGAATGTAACTTATGGCATATCGGATTTAAATCCTCCCACATGTTTAAATCTAAAATGAGAGAGTTATGTTGACGATCTCACATAAATTGAATGGTTAGATAATCAATATAAACATGAAGCATGGAGTTAATTTAATTTAATCATCAATCACCCCTTATTCTTGAAGCAGAACCAGAACCATTGTCTCTTTGAGGATGAACTCTCCGATACCTTCCATGAAAAGGCCAAAGAGACGAAATTCTTGTCCACCTCAAACACCTTTGTAACCTACCTCCACCACCACCTTCATCACCACACTCATCTTCATCATCATCAGAAGAAAAAGGAATCTCTTGACGACAAATTGGACAAGAATTGTGAAGTCTAAGCCAAGGAACAATGCAATCAGAGTGATATATATGTTTACATGGAAGCTCCCTCGCTTCACCACCAATTTCAAACTCTTCTTGACAAACAGGACAATGTGAATTCTCTTTCAGATTTTTGCTTTCAATTTTTACTGTCGGAATTGCGTTTATACCTCTTTCCGGCACCGGTGGTGGACCCTGCCGGTCATTTTCCGTTATTTGGTCTATTAGTTCGTTGAAACCCGGCCCAAAAAAATAGTCTCTTGAATCAACGCCACGTGGAATTGGTCCTTGTCGTCCACGTGGATAAATCACCGGTTGAAACGTGTTTGAATCGGAATTTGAAGAAGGATCCACGGGTTGTAGAATGACCCATGTACGTGGGCGGTGTTGGATCCCAGGTTCAGGTTCGGGTTGTGTTTGGGTTGGGTGATGATCTCCTGTGTGGCGGTGCACAGGAACTTGTGTGGCGCGACGTGGGCGTCGTGTTTGAGTTTCAGGGTTAAAACGACGGATGGGTGGGTCGAGCATGATGGAAAGTGCTTCTAGTAAACGCGCTTCTGGGGAAGGATCATGTGTGGTGAAGTCTACGACGAGTCTTGGTCTTGGAATGTTTATTTCACATATGAATTGGCCGAAGCAACGGGGGCATATCAAGTTAGAGGAGTTATATGGTGCAACGCGGACATTACGGTTGCATTGGAAGCAATAGTAGAGTTGAAAGTTTCTACGTTGGTTGTTTATTCTCTCTCTTGGAGGACTCAAAGACATGATTATTGATGATGATGATGATGTTTTTGGAGTTTGTTAATTCAATTTTTGACTTTTGAGTGTGTGTTTAAGATTTGGGTTGGAAATGACGAAGGTGGAAGGTTATATATGGGAAAGATGGAGGGAAAGGAATACTTGTGGGGTTTGCATGAAGTGATTCTTTTTAGAGGTGGTTTGAGGTGTGTGTCCTAATGAAAAAGCAAGAGTCTTCTTTGGTATGCTTTGATCTTTGAGGTTTCAATTCAACCACTGTTCCTTCAATGGGTAGGAAAAGGATGAGTGTTTGGGTTATACAGCTTGTCAAAGTTGCTTATACATTCTCGCGGTTTGTTTTGTGATTTTGGATTGTGACTTGCAAGGGAAAGAGTGGCAATAGCTTACTTCTCTGTCAAGAAAGAGAAGTAAGCTTCAAAATGGAGAATTCTTGTACTTGCTATACCACTATTAAGCCCAGTAATCTTAGGACTATACTTGGTCAAGTTAAATTGGGGCATAAACCGACCCTAAAAATGTAAAGGGGCTAGTTTTCTCACCTCAATATCAATTTGAATATATGCATGCCTGTTCATTGAATATATGCATTCAGAAAAATCATTAAATTTTTAAAGTTTAGAATAATTTCAAAAATATGAGATTTTTTAATAGTGAAGGTAGAATAGACAACAATGCCCATATGAAAGAATTTTTTATTCATTGCCTTTTTTGTATCATTGTAGTGCAAGCAAGAAACATGTAACAGAGAAGGGAAATGGATATTTCATTTTCCCTCTCAATTTTTCATTACCGTTATTAAAGTTTTGGGAGTAAATTGTGAAAACTCCTATAGAGTATATAAGGACTATCTCTTTTTGCATGGACATGGAAAAAATGAAAAAACAAATATACTCAGAGCATCTCCGATACAAGAAAATAAGAATATGTACCTTTTACCTCGACGTATTAGATAAGGACATTTTCCTCTAATAACGGAATAAAGTTAAAAACAACTTATCCACCAAAAATAAAAATAAAAAGTTAAAAACAACTTTTATAACATAAAAATGATCGCATAAGAGACTAAAACACGATAACGTTAAGAATATGTTATAATGTCGATGTTGCTCTTAAATGTAGCACATGCTTTAACATAAAAAACCTATTATTACATTTAAGATCCACACATTTTGAACATCCATAGGAGATGCTCTTTTGATCATGTTTATAAATTTGTGTCTTCTCCAAATACTTTTTAAGAAGACTTAATAACATCATGGTAAATATTAATTCTCAAATTAATTCATCGCCTTTTTGAATAGCAAAGTTGTTTATTAAATTTTATCATACGAGCAATTTTAATATTTTAGTCTCAGTATATATTATGTACCAAAATAATTTGATCTTTAACTCTAAAAGAATATTGAAAATAGAACATGTAACAACTTGCAACAGAAGTTACAGTACTGCAGTCATCCTTGCACTTTGACAGTGGATTTTAATTCATTGCTATATAAAATTAGCATGTGTGGTAAATGATTTAACCATACCACTCTAAGAAGCACAGAATCATCACAATAAAGAATCAATCACCTACCTCGTCACATGCACTATTATGATCATTTTCCTCTAAGTACCTGCACGTTCTTGTAATTCCCATTCATTCATGAAGCAAGTTAAATCAGGACTTCCTTAATTGTCATTTATTTCTGCAAACAGAAATTTACATTCAGAAGCAAAGTAACTTGTTGCTTGCTCATACATGCAAATGGGACAGATAGATTTGTCTTTCTCACATGACTGTAACATTTTTTTACATGTGCAAGTTTTAGATATGGGAGGGCCACCACCATATTCATGCTATCATTGGTAATAGATCAATCAAGATACAAATGGACGACTTGGTGCTGTTAAAGGTTTTTCCAAGTACTACTATGAGTAGTGGTGGTGTTAAATCCCCTCAAAAAAAGTAGTGGTGGTGTCAATGCTAAGATTCCTAGAAATGAGTACAATGAGTTAACCTTATTGATTTTCTTCCAACTCAAAATAACACTATAATTGACAGTTAAGGAAGTTACATAACACCATATACAATGAGTTTGTCATCACACAATTAATTGAAATTAATTTAAATTAGTTATTAGTTATGAAGCACAAACACAGACATTGGACACACACCAACAAAGATAATTTTTTTAGAAAATGATATAATTCAATGTAACCACAGGTGTCGGTGTTACTGAGGAAGACGTTCAATCAGAAGTGTCGGTGCAACAGAGGTTATTAGTAACTATCAACACATGGTTATCCTGGGTGGCGAGGGACTCGAGCAGATTAACCAAGCAGTCAAAAGTTTGATCTCTGGCTTTTATTATGCCACAGGCGGAAAAAAAAACCCGATTGGAATGTGAGAACCCACATATTATGTGTTCTACATATTATCCGACAATTTTAATCATTGCTAAACGATGGTAAATACTTTGTACAGTACACTTATAAAAAAAAATTGGTAACACTAATTAACAAACATACTTTGTTGCAATTGATCAAGCACATGGAAAAGGGAACGACTACAACCGTAACAACAACCTTTAGGAAAGATTAAACAACAGTTGGAGCAATTGATTATATCTCGTGAAAAAAAAGTGAAAAACTGGACTATTGATTATACAACTTTGTTTTTTTATTTTTTTTGAATAATTTTATACTACTTTGTTATGAATCTTACTTCATTAATCTTCCTTATTAATTAAGCAAAGAAAACTTTATTAAGATTCAAACCAACATGTTCTTTTATATCACCAGCCAAGTACGTAGATCCATACTCCACAGAATGCTAGGACAAAAAATAACATCCACTTGAATATACTTGTATGAAGCAACTAGGAAGGAAGGGAGTTTTATGGACTCCATTGTTAGAAAATAAAGGGACTTTCGTTCCATGTCGACACTAGCCCGTTGCTCTTGTTACGTCCATAGAATTATTCAACAAAAAAATTTGGAACATAATCATGACTGATCCAAAACAATAGTAATCGAAGTGTCTTTTTCTCACACATCATACAAGTTAAAAAGGTTAGTGCGGGTATTTTAAGCTGGAACATTTGATATATCAAATTGCTACATACATATGATGCCAAACTATTTCATCTTATACAAATTTTTTACTTTTCTTGCCAACTTTTTTATATTCTAAGGGCAAACATTACATTGGTTCAAGTAAAACTAAACTTGTATTCTTTAAGTAAAATCTTGGGTTCGAAATCTTGTGGGTAAAATCACTGTAGTTGGGAGAAGATGCCTCTAAATGTGGCTCCAAAGAAAATTAAATTAATCATCAACAAATTAGTCCCTAACATGATTTTAAGGGTACTATTTAGCGAATAGACTCTTCTGTCAACGTTTCCTTCATTCATACGATAATTTTTACGCTAATCCTAAGGATTCAAGGAGTGATAGGGGGAAATACAACAATCAACAGAAAGAGGTTAAGAAACTATATGTGTGGTAGTGAATTCACTGTAATTTTGGGAAGAAACACTTTCAAACTTGTTTTGTTTGACAACTTTTATCAAGGCTTAACTTTATAAATTTAATTAATCGTTAGTTTTTAAAAATTAGTAAGTAAATTAAAGTTAAAATATTTCATACAATTTAAAAGTTAATTGATAAATTATCAATTTATTTTATTTTAATATGAAATATACTTTTTTAAAATATAAATCAATAATGAATATAAAAATAATACACATGAATTTGTAAAATAACTGAATTTGAGAGTACATTATTATATTATATTGTTAAAATGTCATATAATTCAAGAATTAAATTCTTGAAATTTAAGTTGAGTAAATTTTACAAGAATTGGTCTTAGAGTGAATTGATCTCCACTTATGAAGCCCGGATACGTAGTACGGGTGCGGGTATGATACGATGCAGGTATGCGGATACACACTTTTTTTAAAATTTAGGATACAATACGGCTTAGATACGTTGGCAAAATATTTATACTAAAATTTATATGCATATAAAATACTTGAATAAAATAAGCATTGTTTACTCTTTAATACTATATAATCATAAAAGTCACAATTTATAAAAAATAATACATATGATCAAAATAAAAAATGTCACGTTTTCGTATAAATCATATTCTATTTTCATTCATGTATTAGGATATCAACAAATATTTTTTTTTTTACGAATGCTAGTTCCACTTTAATTAAATATATCGCACAAAAAAAAATGCATCTTAGATAAAGTAAGGTAGGCCAATGATTTTTGGTGATGAAGAAAGAACAAAGAGGTGGGGGTTGGAGAAAGAGGAGATAGTGTTAATAATTATGTGTTTGTTTGTTTGTGAAAAATAAAATAAATATTATGTGTTGGTGATTCCTTGGGAAATATTCATTTATTGAATATTTACAAATATCTTCCCTCTATATCAAAGGCAATATTTCCATCTATTTAATTAGACCGATGCTACTCACATTCCAAAAAAACACAAGTTATATCTTGGAATGACTAATATACCCTTTAACTAAAATAATTTTTTTAAATTAATCTAAAATCCTTTCATCCATCGCTTAATCACTAAAACCTGGAAATGTAATCCTAATTCACATATTCCTCATTCCAAACACTCACGGCGCATTTTTGAAAGTTACCGCTCTTACTTATCAAACTTGCGTGCATAGATTGAAAGTACGTAAAGTGAATTTACATCAATCTCTTATATACATACGTAAACTTAATTTACATTAACCTAAATTGAACATAAGTAAACTTAATTTACATTAACCTAGATTGAACGTACGTAAGTTGAATTTACACTAACCTCTTATATACATACGTAAACTAAATTTACAATAACCTAGATTGAACATGTACGTAAATTGAATTTACACTAACCTCTTATATACATACGTAAACTAAATTTACATTAACCTAAATTGAACATAAGTAAACTTAATTTACATTAACCTAAATTGAACGTACGTAAACTGAATTTACACTAACACTAACCTTTTGTATACATACGCAAACTAAATTTACATTCCTAGATTGAACATACGTAAACTGAATTTACATTAACCTAGATTGAACATATGTAAACTAAATTTACACTAACCTTTTATATATATATATATATGTGTGTGTGTGTGTGTCTATATATATACACACACACACATACTGAATTTACATTAACCTAAATTGAACATACGTAAACTGAATTTACATTAACCTAGATTGAACATATGTAAACTAAATTTACATTAACCTTTTATATACATACGTAAACTTAATTTACACTAACCTCTCACTTAAAATCAAATTAACAGGCATGTCTCATACCAAAACAAACAACAAACAAATAGAAACTCATTGAAAATGAAATTCATGAAATTCACTAACCTTTATGAATATAGTACAGATCAATGACAAAGATGTTGATTCAGATCTTGGTTGCATATCTATGGTGATTTGTGGATGAAAAAGGGTGAGAGATCAGAATGATCATAAAAGATGGGTTTTTAAAAATTTACATGAAGAGGATAATTTTGGTATTATTGTAAAATTTTAAATAAATTTGGGTGTAACTAAAATTATATGGGGTGAGACTAGCAAGAGTCATTTAATTATCTTCCTTCCAAAACAGGAAATATCAAATTATCATTTCGAACTTAGTGATCATGTCCTTTTTTTTTTTTACCATAAATGAACTGTTTTTTTTTTTACATTACCCTCTCTTGTTTAGAGGGTATCTACTCCTTCAAGATATCAACCAATCAAAATGTAATATACAAATGTAACATTAAATATCAAATAAATGAGTCAATTTTTCTATAAAAAATAATAATAATCAATTTTAATCCTAAGATAAACTTTTAATTATATTTAGGTATTCAATCTTAATTAATTTACACTATAGGGCTTGTAACAATTAAAATTTCACTTCAAATTCACCTTTCATATACGTTCATAAATTTTGTTGTTCCATTCCAAAACCTAGAACACGCAGAACGTGCCCTTCATTCCAAACGTGAATCCAAAAACATCCTCTTCATTCTAATTTTTTCTTCATTTTTCTCCCCATCTTGATTGTTCAATTCTCTCGTTTCAGAATTGCCGTTGTTTCCAATTATCGTGAGAATCGTTGTCGTCCGTTTGATTCACATCGTGAGAATCACATTATGGAACCACATTATTTCAATTTCAACCCTTGATCTTTTTTCTAAAAAATTTAACCGTTGGATCATACAAGTTTATTATATCTTATCGTGAACCACATTAAATTAATTTTTTCTCCTTTTCTTCTTCTTCTTATTTCTCTTATTTTTTCTTGTTGATCTTCATCGTCTACATAACAACCCAGAAGGAAAAAAAATGATTCATCTTCATCTCTACCATTAACTCTTTTACTTTCACTTTTCCATTATTTCTTTCACTTCCGCTCATAAATTCCATGTCAAACATAAACACAAAGGCAATAACATTAGGATTTAAATAATCATCTTTGAAACAATAATATTACTTTGATTCATATTTTTTAGGCTTTGAAATTGTCTTATGCTCTTTGATTTGCTGTAGAGCCACATGAGTTTTTCTTATCATGAACAAAATCCAACTCTCTCAACTCACAGATAAACAAAGGAATGCTACAAGAATGTTCAAAAAGCTTCAAAAGACATAAACACAAAGCTGGATTCAAATCATTTACATAAATTGAATCCACCTAATTTCACGCTCATTGTATTTGCACTATTTTTCATCGACCAATCCAAATCTTCAAAATCAACATTGCTTGTTTCGCTTCCCTATGCAAATCACACTAATCTATCAAATTTGTAAATCATCTATTATAAAATCGTTTAGAAAATTGAAAAAAAAAAGATAAAAATGATAAAAACCCAAACTGATTTGTGGAGGACGAGATCTGGCGAAAATGAGAGGAATATGTTTGCGCCGGAGATTTTTGAGAGAGAGAGATCATTCTGGAAGAAGTTTTGTTTTTGTGTTTGTTTGGATGGGAATTTTTTATGGTAGAGATGAAAATTAAGAAAAAAAAAATCTGGGATGATGAGTTTTTAGGTTGTTATGCATATGATTCAAGATCGATAAGAAAAAAAAGGAGGGAAAAGAAGAAAGGAGAGAAAAATTGATTGGTGGTGGTTCACCGTAACATATAATAGACTTGCATATCCAACGGTCGCCTTTTCTAGAAAAAAGATCAAGGGTTGAAATTTAACAAATTAATATGGTTTATGGTTAAAAACTGACGGAATGGACCATTTTAACAAACGGAAATAGAACTAAGGGACCAAAACTGAACTTTTATTAAATAAGAGACCAAGGTGAAATTTAAAATTATTTAGGGGACCAAATATGCAATTAAACCTTTTTTTTATAGAAAAATTTACTCACTTATTTGACATTCAATGTTGCATTTGTATATTACAATTTGATTGATTGATATCTTAAAGGGTAAATATCTCCTAAACAAGAGGTAATCTAAACCTCACCTGAACATATATATGAATCACATAAGCCATGAATGTTGATGAGTAACATTGTTTTCAATATCCCTAAAAAAAACATGATTTTCAATATAAGCCACAAGGTTTGATAAAGTCTAAATTATCATTATTTATCTCTAGAATGGGTGGGTGACACTCTTTCCAACAAAAATTATTCAACCAGTTGGTATCCCATATTCGTAGCAATTAGCTATTCATAAGTGAAATTGCGAAAGGTTTTGGCTTTTTAATTGAAGACAGGTAAATATTGCTAATAATGTAATTTGATGATGAATTATGAGCTAATTTTAAATAAATATATTCTGCTTATTTTCGTAATGCTATGTGTGTTGGTCATATGACAAACATTTATAAACAAGGGGTTTTAATTATATACAATCTTGGCTTTCTGTCCTTTAAATGGAGCATAATGTGTTGAATGAAATAGACTCATATTTTAAATGGATATTGTTCTCTAATAGATGTAGGGATGTAAATGGATATACATGGATGTGGATAATGTGATATTCGTTTCCGCTTCGTTTGATAAATATGAAATTTGTACCCTATCTATATCCGCGCGGATATCCATTTAGCGGGTAATCCACGGATTTTGAGGTATCCGCAAGTTTATACAAATATTCATGGATAACATTTAAAAAAAAATTGTTAATTTTTTAACCTGAAAATTAAAAACAAAAGCTCATCACATGCATTTTCTTTTCTTTTTAGCAAAACATAATATTCATACATTACAATAACAACAACAAAGATCATTGACTCGATAAAAACATAAATAAAGTTTCATACATTTAATAAATATAAAGTTCTTTGATCATTGAGAGAGGATTTTTGCATAGAGAGGTATTAAGGTTATTTATATAATTTACTCGGTTTAATAGCGGGTATAGATATCCGCGGATGTGGATACCATTAAATCTGCATCTGTATCCATTAATTAGCAGGTAGATAAAATATCTGTTTATTTTAACCATGTATATCCATTAAGGTATCTACACCGTGTCCGTGGCGGATTATATCCGCGGATATCCACGGTTGCAGAATTTCTACCATCCCTAAATAGACGTAAGTTAGAAGTTTCACATTAATTAGAGAAAGGAACGCTAAACAAGTGAAATGACTCATAAATCTAAACCTAAGATTTTATGATAGCCAACTCTTTATGTGATTGTTCTCGATTTAACGTGGAAGATCACCTAAACTACTTTAAGAACCAACAAGTCTAAATAGTTGTTCTTTATCGCTAGAATGTTCATAATTCAACAAAATTTACTAATGAGATTTGAGGATTCATCAGCTAATTTTGAATATTAACCACAATGTATAGATATACTCTTTTTATTTTCGTTATGTCCAACATTTGTACTAATTTTGAATATGTGTGCTTGTCGTATGACCAACATTTATAAACAAGGGATCTTAATTATACGATCTTGACTTCCGGACTTTGTTTTATAATCAAAAGTATTGAAAAAGATTAGACTTTAGCACAAATTATGCACTTGTACTAAAGAATAGCCAAAAGAATAGTCTATTATAATTTTTTAACAAATAGCTAATAGTAATAATTTCACTGGCTGTTGACTATTTCACTAATATTAATTAAGTATATAGTTTTTATTAGCTATATATCTAAAATAACGTACATTATTATGTGACACAGCTATGAATTTCTTTTTATTTAGGTCATTAGGTGTACCTGAAATTTTTTGTTTACGAAAAAAGAGATAATTTGATGGCTGAAAATCAAGAAAGTTGATATGGATTAGGTGAATTGACCTAAGCTAGCACTCACATCTCACAACAAGTGTAATTCATACTCTTGAGACATATTGATGAATGTGACTAATCACTATAACTAAGAAAGTGACCCAAAATTTGTATAAGGTTTTGATATCGCATCCTATTTTTGTCATCCCGCCCATCTACTTTAAACTAAGGACAATTCTTTGTTTCTTTTTGTGATTCAAACGTCATTGCATTATACTTTTGTAGTTGTCTATTTTTTAAATATCTATCAGCACTAGCAAGTCAATGTAGACATCTTCCTTGTTTCAAGTGAACACAACATATGCAATGGTTGAATTGTATAAATCGATTTACCAATTTACGCCACACATTTTTTTCCTCAAAATGTTCAATGGCAAAATTCACATAGACACATCAAGTGCATAGAAATGGAGATTGTCACATGCAAGCATCTTCCTAGTTTCTCAACATATTAAATATCATTGTAGTCTTTAACCACCTGCTTACATAACACACCTATTTATATGTTAGCAAGCTACACATTTAAGTATGTTTTATGACATTTATAGTTACGACTCACAAATTTAGACAACTAAAAACCGAGTCTATTTGAATTTGCTAATTGAATCCTACTAATTTTTTAGTTTGGCTATATAAAGGCGCATTTAACAAATTTGTACATGTAAAAAAACAACTTTTTAATTATAATTTGTTAAAGGGTTTTGCTAACAAGTGTTCTAAGCCCTTAGAACACTTGTTCAGAATTCAAGAATAGAAATAATTCATAAGTTTTATGTAAAAAAAAAGTTACTTTTTGAAGTTTCAATGCATTGAATGCATCATTTCTAAGACAAAGTTTATTCTTTAAACTCTAATAAGTGGTTTGAAGGTACTTGTTAGCATTTCACTTTATTAAATTACATTCCAGAGAAAATGAACGAGTGTATCAACCCAAAAGAGGTTAGGCTTCTACAATATGGTTGAATTAATATTTGAATTAGGATTGAATAAAGTGTACATGTTTCATGTTTAACATTGTTTCAAATAGAATTATCAATATACTAGTAAATAAAATATATGAGAAAAACAAATACAGTGGTGCAAATTAGCAAATCCTTTATATAATTTATAATATAGTGCTTTGTCATTTATGCTAAGCTATTAATTAATGGCTATATTTAGGATAACTAGGACAAAGTTATCTATGCTATTTCATTAACATTTGAAAGCTAAGCTTAACCTACGTGAGCCTATATGGAATTTGAGTAGATTGAATATGTTGTGCCTTAATTTGCCAATTTTTTCTGTTTTGGAAGGATGATCAACACGAAATGTCCTTTCCGTTTGGAGTATTGCAATTCAATAATGCGAGCTAAAAACATAGGGCCATGCGAGCTGTTTTTATTTTATTTCTTTTGGGTTTTGATTGAGACCATCTAAAGGATTACTTATGCACATGGTTTGAAATTGACAACTAAATGGTGTTGTACGGTTGGAAATAATTCAATGTTTTATAAATTGGATTGAACCGGCTTGGTTCAACCGATTTGTCGATTTGGTTTGATTGGATTATCATGTATTCTTGTTGAACCGAGTTAAACGAGAGTTAGATTGCATTGAATTGTGATTGAGTCATAATTAGTTCATCCATTTTCATTTTTTGCATTTTTAAATCTCAATTTTTTAATACTTTCTTTTTTAGTTGTTGAACCTATTTAACATATTAAACCATGATTCAAACGTTTCATCGATTCTATCTTTCATCTAATTTTCAAAAACATTTGAGAAACCTATACTTTTTGAGCATGCATACAATTCAAATGCTCAATCTCTATTTGGTACATATAGAAGAATGTCTATTGAGATATACAACTTTTTTTTTAAAAATATATACATCACGGGAAATCAGGCCTCTAACTAGGGTGTTAAACAGGATCATTAGACCGGTGCACAAACACACCAGCGGTGTAATGGGTCAATTTGATTCAATTTTTAAGAGAAAAACATTGAACCAATTAAAAATAGCATGTTTGGTTTTGAAGATGTTTTTTTAACGAAGTTCTAACCAAATCGGATCGATGAAGAACAAGATATTTTGACTTAGTTTTGACATTTTAAAAATATTACATAACTTAATTATTGAAAATCTAAAAACATTAGCTTTATTTCAAGGGAGCTTCTATGGTACATCCGCAAATTAAGGTGTACCGGTACTCTCGCTTAAATTTTTTTATAAATTAACTATCATTTTTTATGAAGAAAATAGGTGTTTGTTGACATTTATATTTTAGAAAATATCATTTTATAAGAAAAAACATCATTTCATTTTTTATAAAAATAATACTAATTTTTTTTACATTTTATTGTAAAAAATAATCAAAATTCTCTATTATGAGTAATAAAAATTTAGAAAAATTAAATTTTATTGCGTTGACGTTTTTGGTAAATAAGATTTAACTATTATAATTATAGGTGATAGAAAATAATTTTTTCCTACAAAAAATAACTCATTTAACTATTTATTTAAGAATTTGATGTACCAATACACTCAAATTATTGAGTGTACCATAGAATTTGCCTTATTTCAAACGGTTGGAACTAAATTGTACTATACACAATAACTTATTCACAATAATTCATAGTTGTTCATAGTTGTACACTCCTCCTGTCCATTGAAAAAGGTTGAACTTGAATATGTTATTAAAATTTTGTTCTTTGCATTGTTGAAAAACTTAGTCGATGTTTCATTTAAGTTATGTGTAATATTCTGGTTAAAAATTGCAAGCATACAAGGAATCGATGTTGGTGTTACTTTTGCTATCCAATTTGTCTAAGAGTTTTGCAAATTATAACAGAGTCATGTTAATTAGTGCTTCTCTTGTTAAGGAAAAAAAATACCAAGTATTGCGAAAGGGTTGATCACGGCAATATCACGAGCAAGTAACTCGATTTGCATAGTTGAAGGCTTAAAAATTTTCACAACAAACATGCCGTGTTTTTCAGAAACCATGAGATTTAATTGGATAACTAGATGTTCATGAGTCCTTTGTGAATAATTCTCCTGCTCTAGATAGTGTTCAACAAAATAAAAGTAAATTTTGTTAGCTTAGATATATTTAACTTCTTAACAAATGCTCAAGAGATTTCAACAACAAAAAAATGTCTAACAGATTGTTAGCATTTTTCATTATAATATTACACATTGGTCTCATCAATAATCAACAATTGGTGTAGTATGATATGATTCTGAAAATTGACCAAACTAATTCGTTGACCCACATGGCCATGATTGATCATGACTCAAAATTGGAGCTCATATTATAAGAGAGTTGTTCTTGAAGCTTTCAAAATTTCTCTTATCCTTTACCAAACGGCATTTAAATGTTGTTGATCTTTCTATCGGTAGTTAAGTGTCGTTTGACACTTCTTAGATTGGTCCACTCAATTTTTAAATCATTTTAACTGATTCAAAAAGTCTATTGAACGACACTTAGCCTCTGTTTGGTTTGGCTTTTGCAAAGCCAGAATCAATTCTGGAGCATTTCAAAAGCAATTCTGCAATATTTAACATGTTTGGTTTGGCTTTTCAAAATAGCTTTTATCCTCCAAAAGCAATTCTAGTTGAAGCTACAATTCCTAGCTTCTTACTTTCCTAGAATCAATTCTACACCCTCAATTCTATTAATTCCATCCCTGCCCTCATTAATTTTTCTAACCCTTCTCCAACCGAATTTTTTCTTTCTGCAGTCTTATTAAAATAAATGTTGGTGAAGAGAATGTTTATGAAGATGAAAGCACAGTCATTCATCATGATGATAGCTCATCTAACTTGGATCAATCACAAGTTTTAAATGTAGTTTCGTCGTCAGAGATGGATCGCGTTCGAAACATAATCCGCAATGAAATTATTGAGCACAGGCAAAATAATTAGTATTGTACTTTAAATTATTATATCAATATTTTAGTACTATAATACACATTATGTTAGTTTTGTAATAATATTTTAATACTCTATTGCACTTTAAATTCTATTATCTATTTGTAATTTTTATTTTCATGATGTTAGTATTGTAATACCTTATATTTTAGGACTATATTGCACTTAATTATCTTAATTTAGTAATTTCTATTTATTTGTATTTAACTATGTCTATTTTGGTAATTATACATTCAAAAGTAATTTTGATCAAAACTATCCAAACAACAATCATTCTGTTTAATCAATTCTGCATTATTGCATCCAAACATAAATCAATTCTGTCAGAATCAATTCTGTCAAAATCAATTCTTTCAGAATCAATTCTGTCAGAATCAATTCTACACACCTCAGAACCAAACACACACTTAATTGCTATTAAAAGTATTTTGGTCTTTTCAGGATGGCTGCGAGAAAAAATATGGCCTAAAGAGCAATTTTTTTTATCGTAAATGAACCGTATCGATCTAACATTTTATACATGTTTGTCCATGAATCTGAAATGGGTCGGATGAGTCCATTTGGTAGATCTAGGCATTAGTTCGATTCTACCCTCATATACACTAAAGTATTTTCTTGAAAAAAGGTGTAAAAAGAATCATGTCATGTGCCCACAAAATAGCATTTCTCGAACTACATGATTGACGGAATTTGATTTAAAAAATTATCGGTATTAACGGTGCAATACGCTAACGGTAAAGAAAGACATATGTTGTGTAGTTTCATAATGGATCTGTACCTTGATGCTTGAACAGAATATATATTTGTTTTTTAAATACCGCTTTCTCAAACCTACCTTTCACTAGTGACATGCAAAGCAACCTTTTTTTTCTACTACTTTTCTTTTAGTATTCACTTTTACAATCCTTTTCTATATCATTAACTAATTCATCTATAACAATCTACCAATGTGATGTGTTGGTATCAGGTCTTGGGAGAGAAAAAACAAAATAAAGAGTACGAGAAATTTACTATACAAAGCCAGGGCAAGAAAATATTTTACACACACTTGAATCTAAAGTGCTAAAAAAGAGTTCAAATTGGCCACCAAAGTACTCTTTGACCTGTAAGACTAAGAAGTCAATAAGTTTGGACAAAACAAAAACAAAGTAACAAACGGGGGTACAAGTACAAACGGTTGTACTGCTTCATCAATTAATGTCTTCTGAATGTTTGGTCTTATAACTAAATAATGAATGACTGGAATGAATATCTGAGAGTAGTACGTAGGCGCCATCACATTAGGGTTGACAAGAACTATATGAGAAATTGTTACTAAATTATGTTTAAAGTATCAATTTGGCTTAAAAAGAAATAAAGTATCAATCTGAATTCCTTATGATGTGGAAACACTCATGTGGAGCAAAAATAGTGTTCATAAATTACAACAAAAATTATGTTTTGGATGACAGACGCCAATCACTTAAGAGATTTATTTTTTATATTTATGAAAATCAATGTATAGTATTTAATAATTTATAAACAATAAATTATTGATTTAGTTTTTTTTTCACAAAGGATTCGTCAAAAAAAGAAGTGAAAGGAAAAAGAATAATTATAAGATAATTCTTCCTACGTCTCACAATAAAATATGTTATAGAAAAAATAAGTTATATCAATTTATATGTTTTACAATGTCAAACAATTTAGGACCTGAGAGTGTGCTCCTCCTCGAAGTCTCAGGTTCGATTCTCTCTGGTGTCAATTTAGGTGAGCTAATTTAGCTTCTTAAAAAAAATGTCAAACAAATATAAATATTGATTTTTAACTTATACTATTTACTCTATCTTTCAAATTTTTTAAATTTCTCCTTATACTATTAATAAATGTTATTTTTGGTGAACAAAAATTATAATTAATAAAAGATAATTTTCTATAGTAAGCAATAATTTTTCTTGTTAAAAATAACTATATTTCAATTATGTATCACTTATTAAAATTATGTATATTTTTAGACGGAAGGGTTACATGTAAAATGGGATTCAAATGTAAAATAATGAGATGAGATGACTAACTTATCCATTCAAAATTTGGTGGGATTGCTAATATCCAAGCCTAGTTTGCATGATTATTTAGCATTAGTTAACGAATCACTAGTATATAATTGCAATACTCCAAAAATAAAAAACATTATAAAAACAAGTGAGACATTAATGAGGGGACAATGACACCGGGAAATGTTTGAGCAATCTACATAATGAATGCAAACCAGACATGCTTCCCGCTCAGAACTTCACTTCTAATCCAATAATTGATTTTAAATTAGGGAGTAGGTAGTTTACAAAATTGCAACAAAAGCCATTGAAAATCTTAATTTC
This sequence comes from Medicago arabica, assembly GCA_946800305.1. NCBI lineage: Eukaryota > Viridiplantae > Streptophyta > Magnoliopsida > Fabales > Fabaceae > Medicago > Medicago arabica. The sequence continues at coordinate 41,214,962 of OX326967.1, forward strand.
AATAAAATTCCAAAGTTCTTTTTGAACTATTTTCACTTGGATAAGTCGATGATGTGATGAAATGAATGTGTAACATTGAGTTGGGTTGGTTCAAATTGAAAGAATATTTCGATTTGAGATTATAAACTTTGGACCATTTGGATTAGAGATAAATGACTTAATCAAATCGAACTTTTGTGATCATACTCGAGTTCCATTGAATAATTTGGTCATGGAACTTACCAAAACCAAACTTTTAGCTCATTGTATTAAATATTATTACATGATCAAATCATGAAAAATTGAATAAAAATATAAAATGAAACAAATGTAAGAACAAAAGATAGCATGGGACACCTTCATGGATTTAGGTCCCAAAATAAACCCCAAGCTATATTCCACTCCACCACTTCCTTGTTGGACTTTTGTGAGTTGCATGTGGAGTCATTGAACAAGAAAGCTTACACAAGGAAAGATATGAATCCAGTGCTAAGATACAAACTGAAAACTACGGACATGAAAATTGAAAAAATATTCTGGCACCTCCTTAATGAAAGAAAATTAACCAAAAAACAATAGTAAAGGAAATAAAATAAGTAAATTATTGCCTTTTTAGAATGGGTGAAGTTCAGATTGTAGATCTAGCATGCTAGAAAAGTCATGCTCTTTTTCCTTTTATATTTTGTGAAAAAGGATAAAGATCTTACCCACCCTACATCATGTGCCTTCTGTTTAAACAAATTAATAATGATAATAATAACAATGGAAAGAGAAATCCTGTCATTGTCCTACTCCTACATGAGTAGAGCATCACATGGATTCTTATTAAACATAATGATATAATATTATAATTTACAACATCATGTATTTGTTTCCTTCTCTTTCAATTTTATTCGATCCAAGTAATGGAGGTTTGTCTCATGATCATGTCTTGAACAAAATGTCTATTCTTAATCAGAGTATGGGGCACAATATAGTCATTATTCCCATTGCATTTAAGGGTCAATCTTACAAGCATATATGCTTTTTCACATACTGCAATATCTTTTCATGTTTTATTATTAGCATTGGTAACATTATACACGAATCTTCAGTGTATCTTTACCTTCAGAGTTGTTGCTTGTTAGAGAATGTTTTTTTTATCATACAAACACATGATATCATTAAAGATCACTCCCATCTTTGACACATGACAAGTTTGAAGTTCCTGGCAAAATCCACGTTTGTTTTACAGAGAAGATATTTTGACATCAGAAAGGAAATTAAATCATCAAGAATGAAATGCAGAAAATTGAACTTTCATTTGATATACATGGTTTATATACAAGTTACAGTGTGGTAAAAAAAAAAAATTAAACAAACATCAAAGCATACTCTTTTTTTCAACCTCCAATCAGCTTTAGCTCATCAGGGTGACATCTTCCAAGTAACTCAAAATTAGTAGTAAAAAATTTACAATTGCAAACAACAGCTAACATTGATTTCTGTCATACAAAAGTTTCACAAAATTTTCCATCCATTCTGTTCTGAACAGCCTTCACAGCAGCAACTCTAGCCGCAGTGGCGGCCTTGTTTGCAGCGATCACTGCATTGTTAACCTGGTCTTCGACCCGCTTAAGGTTTATCGCATTCTCAGCTGTTTTCCTAGCAGCCTGCAGTTTAAAATACACACACATAAGTATTAGAAAATCACCAACATTTGTAAAGGGCCAATATCAACAAGCTAAACAAATAAATCGCTAATAACAAGCACCTGAATCGCTCGAAGGACAACATCAGTTAGTGGTGGCATAGGATGCTTGAGGTTGCCAGCATCCCATTCACCACATCTTCGATCACCATTTCGAAAGGTATATGAGCCAATACCTTGTCTACGACCCTCATGCCACGCTCCTTCATAACAATGTCCATTAGCAAAATGGTACACTCCAAATCCATGAATTTTGTCTCCAAAATACTCTCCTGCATATCTATCTCCATTTCTACAACCGAAAACATACCATAACTTAGAAAACATGTTTCACATCTACATCCAAAACCATCTAGTAGACTATGTTCATATTCGGTATCACGCTAGGTTTGTCAGAATCAGGATCACCTTGATTCTGATTCTGACAAACTTCACAGTGATACCGAAAATGCATTATACATCCTAGCATAAAACAAAACATCTCAATTAAAACTAAAAGCCTATGAAACATCTGATAAGAATGAAACAATTCAAATGAAACATAGAATAGTTACCTAAAATGGTAACAACCAAGACCATGTTTAACACCATGTTTAAACATTCCAACATAAGTACTAGCATCAGAACAAGTTTGAAGACCCATACCATGACTTTGACCATTACACCATTCACCAGAAAAAGAATCACCAGTATAGAATCTATAAACACCATAACCATGTCTCATTCCTTTTCTATATTGACCCTTATACCTACTCCCTCTTGCCCAACTCTCAATTCCATATCCATCATATCTTCCATCAACCCAATCACCTTCATATCTTCCATTCACAAAGTAATTATAAACACCACTTCCATTACTTCTTCCTTTATGAAACTCCCCTTCGTAAAAATCACCGTTGCTGTAGAATTCAACACCTTCTTTTATCTTCTTTTTCGATATCGCCGTTGTCGTTGTTGTTGCCGTTGAACCACCACCACCGCCGATGAACCATTGAACCGGTTTTGATTCTGTTTTCGTTAACCCAAACCCGAACCGTTTTATGTTAATTTCATACCACTGTTTCAAAACAGAAACACTGTAGTTGATTAACCCTTTATTCTTTGAAATGAAGTAAAGAGCAACAGCGATGAAAATCAAAGCGAGTAAGAGATTCTCTGAAGTTGGAACCTCGTCGCTACCGAGGAAGGAGAAGTAGAAGAAGAAAGAACACGCGCCGAGGGAACCGAATGAAACAACGGCGATAACCGGAGTGGTTAATCGGGTCGACCCGATTCTTGGGGTTTGGATTTTCTTGGTTTTTTTCTTGTTGTTTTTGTCGTCTTCTTCGTCGTAGTAACAATCGTTGATGGAAGAAAGGCTTTGAATCGATGAAGATCGAATTGTTGGTGAAGAAGTGAGATTGAGAAGTGAAGATTGTGTTCTTGTAAGCTTTGATTGACTCTTCTGAGTTTCCATTTTAGCGAGATCTTCTTCTTCTTCTCCGGTGCCGGAAAATTGTTGTTATGTTTCCCGCCGGTAACATTTCACGGTGGCGGAAAGAATCATTAAACTGAATTGAACTGAAATTTGAACTAAACTATTCCAAACCTGAACGGTTTTTATTTTTCTTCTTTGTTTCTTTTTATTTTCTATTTATTTTATTTTTTTCTTTAGTTAGGAAAAGAAAAGGAAAGAGAGAAAGTAGAGTTGAGTTGGTCGAAGTTAGAAGTGAAGGTTACAACAAAAGGAGCGTGGAGTGAGTGCCGGGTTTCTTGTATTTATGGACCGAGCAAAGAGGAAGTTAGATTCAACTGTCACCATTCGATTCAGATCTCACGGTTATAATTTTTCTAGTTTTTTTTAGGGGCGATTTTTTAGTTTTCTCATTTAGTGGATCTCGACATAAAATAGGAGTTAGAAGAGAGTGTTGTTTTATTTTTATTTGAAATTTCATAAGGATCCTTACATAACTGTTATTTTATTTTTGAAAATTCAATATTCAATCCCATGATTGATCAATATGAGAGGTACAAGCGCACATTCTATTTACAGAGCCATGTTTAAAACATAACAAAACTTTGTACGCATTAATTCACCCGAATCAGCATCGAGAAAATCGAATCTGAGATTTTGAAAGAAGCACATTTCAAGTCTCAAAACAACATCACTAAACCAATTCGAATGAGTTTTCACAGTGTGCTATTAATAGATGTACTTATCACACGTCCATCAAAAATATTTTAACATCAACAACAGGAATGAACTCACGCGCTTATAGGATACAATCAACATTTTATCAAGTGAATCAATCTTCATTGACATTTGGTGGTTAGATTTGGATATGCTGGATTTGAGGCTGTTGGATTTGTGGAAGTGAAGTTGTGGTCCCTTGGTTTTGAGGGGAATCGTTGGTTCTGGATCGATTTTGGGTCGTACCTTTTTAGTTTGAAAAATGCTCTTCTCCCAACAAGTTTTGCTCACTCCCAACCAAAGTTCTGAAAAAGCCCCAATGTGAGTTAAGTCACGTATGTGTTAAACCAATGTCATTTGACTCATGTTGCGTGAGTTAAGTCACGCATGTGTTAAACGCAATGTGAGTTAACTCACGCTGGTTACAGGTCTGCGTGAGTTAACTCACGCAGGGTCTATGCTCAATACCAGAACATCAGAAGCACCTTATTCCCTAATTTCCTTCGTTCATACATGCATCCATTCCTCAAAAATAAATGTTTTCATCATTCATCCATTCTTTCATAATTTAGATACGCAAAATAAACGAAAATTAACCTAAATGTCATAAAAAAAAACTACAAATATACAAGTCTTTAATATATTTTTTTGCTATATTTTTTAAATATATAGACACATAAAGAACAGTTTTAATTGGTAGATGTTGACGATTCTTTAATTTTTGTAATATATAATATGATAGTGTTTATAATGATGTTATTATTATATCACTTTTGCATGCTAAAAAATTTCTACAGATATTTTTAAGGTTAAATATGTTTTTGATCCTTATAAATATATCAACTTTTCGTTTTAGTCCCTCTAAAATTTTCCTTCAACTTTTAATCCCTATAAAAAATTAAATCACTACTTTTGGTCCCTATTTTTAAATTAATTTTTGTATTTTTTTAATGAAATTGTGCAGAAATGTGTAGAACATTGTAATTTTTTTTTTTAACAAAACACAAATTAAATATGAATTTTTAACCTTAAAAAATATAAAAATTCATATTAAATTCACGTTTTGTTAAAAAAATCTAATTTTTTTAGGATAGATTCTTATAATATTATGAATTTTTCTAGAAAGATATGAATTCTACGTATGAGTTTACTTTAAAAGAGAGATCAGAAGTGCAGATGAAAAGTTTTAGAGATACTAAAAGTTTAAGTAAAATTTTAGAAAGACTAAAACGAAAAAGTTGACATATTTATAAGGATAAAAAACATATTTAACTCATATTTTTAATATAAAATCTTGCCTCCGCAAACCAACAACTAACAAGCTAACACGTGCCATTAGAGTTTTACCATGTGACTCGTTTCCTCTCAGGTTAATTTTAGCACATAGATTAAATATCGATTGTGATCAATCATGACATTATTGTTTTGGGTTTTAATAGCTGGGGGATTATTTTGCATGCGTTACGGTCCATCTAAGCTACCATGTAGGTTGTAGCAGCATACTAGTGGCATGTTAAATAGTAATGCCATTTTGTACGGGGTGGAGTTAGAAATGTAAATTAACATGGTTCACGTGCTTGGTTCTATTTATTGGCGATACAAATTATATAAATATGAGCTTTTCTAACCCGTGCAAAATATGGGTTTTTCTAACATGTGCAAATTTGCACATGTTAAGAAAGTTTAAAGTAGTAAGTGTGTATTGGAACTTGTGTATTTTATATTAAATATATAATTTTTTTTAAAAACAGTTGTGATTTTTAATAAAAAATTGTTTCTTTTAGTATCCTTAACATGTGCAATATTGCACAGGATAGCCAAACCCTATAAATATTACTCTATTTCACCCGCAAGTAGGTCACATTGTGTTCCGATATGTTGTCCGCTTTTTGTGTAAACTCTTTATGGTTGTCTTTTGTAAAAGATGTGTTGTTGGGTCGAACATAGCTTATGTTGTATATAAACTATCACCGCCTCAATTTCTAAGCAATGTGGAACTTTAAATTGTACTAGAACAATTGCCTAAAGTTGATGTCTAAGGGAGAGAAACTTCATGAATCTACTCCCCATTGAAGTCTTCAATGTTCTATTTCACCCTTAAATATGTCACGCTATATTATGAGGTATTATTCTATGTCCACTTTGGATGAAAGTTCTTCGCGAATTTGTCTTTTGCAAAAGACGCCTCCTTACTTATGTGGCAAAACTTATATGTATTTCCTTATGTGCTTTTCATATGATTTTTCACCTAAGATTCATCTTTTGTTATTCTAACAAATTTTGAGAAAATTGTGAATTTGTAAAATCATGAATATTTTACATGAAGAACTTAGAACTACACGAAAAACACATAAGAAAATGCACCAAAATGTTATAATCAATATACAGTAGAAAAAGCAATATAAATAACAAATATTCAATGGTTTTTCAGAGGAAATATTACAATGATTAAATATCCAATTTCGTCTCTCAAATTATAAGAATGAATTAATATAGTATTCTAGTACATTACTTCTAAATGTCTTCCCTAAAAAAAACACTTCTAAAATATCTTTCAAATATAAGATGTTAATAAGACATGTCTTTTTGTTTTTAGAGATTAAAAATTCAAATATAAGATGCTGGTAAGATATGTCTTTTAGTTTTTCGAGATTAAGAAAATACAAATTAAGTTTGTTTTTGTTTTCCTTAAAAAAAAAGTTTGTTTTTGTTTATCATACTGAACATCAATTATCAAAATTCCCTAAAAAAAATCATCAATTTCTTCCAAAGTCCGTAAAACTTAGTTCAACTGACAATATCAATATTATAAAGGTAGACACCTTCATCTGAGTTTGAACTTAAGATTTCGAAATTATCACGTTGTTTAAGACAATAAAAATGACTTTTAGAAGAATTAACAAAACATCTTATTTGTAGCCGTTTCTGATTTTTTTTTTCCACCAAAATCTCTAAGAAGCATATAAAAATTCTAAATGTGATACATTTTTAGAAAAAAAATTATTCTTGTTAAGTTGTAACAAACATAGTCTAAATACTAATTGAAATATACTACACTGATAACGTGAGATAGTGCCAACTTGTTATAGTTGACTAGTGGTACAATTTGACAAATCAAATTAGCTATTCACTATTTATTTTTTTTATATTTAAGACGATTAACTCATACTTTTTTGGGTTATCACGTACGTAATCAATATAAATCTTTGCTTTTTTACACGTAAGAGTCAAATATCGAATCCCTAATAATCTGTTTAACGAGCTCAAATATCTTAGCACTTAAATCAATTCATTGTTTTTCTTTTTTGAGGTAAAATCAATCTATTGTTGAGAAGACTATTTACTCATAGATTAACTGTGAATGAAGTGTTTAAAAAAAGGAATATAAAATAAAATCTACATTGATCTTTTTTTTTTTTGACGTGAAAATTTGCGTTAATAGTTGATTAATCGTGGCGTTACTTATAACATACAATTTTATCAAATTATATTGACTATAGATGTTGCTCATGTGAGTGTAGTTGGCGACACCCTATACCTAATCGAAATCTTGATTAAACTATATGTTTAAAATTATTGTTGACTTTTAGCTAAAACAAATATTGTTAACTTCTTGAAAAGATACGTGTGAGTATACTAGGTGGGTTTTAATTCATAATTTTGTGTAGTTGATTTAACAGTTTTATTAATGGTAAGGTGGGAGCAAATAATAAGTTGCTTTCTTTGATTGGAGTTGGCCCTCCTTTGGATCTTATTATCACCAAGCTTCCTATATTTGCCACTCGGAATATTGCCTAATACGAAAGTATGAATACACTTACTCAACATTAGTATACCACAATATACTAAAGTACTAAAGGCATATATATAAATAGATTTAGATTCCTTAACTTCTTATGTTTGAATTTTTATGTTTTTTGGGACAACATTCTTATTCTTAAATTCTTTATGATGTTGTTGTCACCACTTTTTCTTTTATAGTAAAAAAGAAAAGCTGAGAAATTTGAATTTGAAATTTTCTTCATTCTAAAGTTAAGATGTTAAACACCAACTTATTCCATGCATTCAAGTCATATCATGTGTATGGGTAACCGAAATGGATACATCATATATTTATTTGGTCTGATTTTTGACTTTGAATTTTGAACAATTTTCTCTTTTCTACTGTATTATTCAACCATGTCATGGTAAAGATGGAATGTTATAGCTAAGCTAAGCATCTATGTCATAGATGAGTGTTGGGTGCATTGAACATGACTAATTATTAGTAATCCATTCATATAGTTAACTTTGAATCTAAAATAAAATACAATTAATCGTTGGCATCGACATAAGAAATTTAGATTATCTTCACAATTTTATGACTACATAATAAAGGAATAGAGACAAAATGTCCACCTTTAGTAAAACTTATCCATAGATGTTCCGGGACATAAAAAATGTTTCGTATTGTTTGAACGTCGATGTTAAGAGTCATTTATAAATAATTTTTATACTTTTCAATTTACCGAGGTGTCTTTTTTTTGAAGGAATTTACCGAGGTGTCTTTTAACAAATGACAAAACCATAATAGTCTACTCGCAAAATCAAAAGAGGAAAAATATCTCGTAAAAGTGGTGTAGCGAACTTGAGGTCAGAACATTGATTTTACGTTATCGTTGAGAACTGACGGTGTACAAATATAATATTTCAACTTTGAGTCAAAAGATGGTGTATTTGTTCGGATCCATTTTTGTTAGTTTGTTTTCTAATTCAAGTTTACTTTGTGATATAATCATACTTAGTGATTAATCACATTTAGTTTTTATTTGTTATGAATTAGTTACAAGTTTGTTAGAAGCTAGCTTACATGGTTAAGGTTTGTTACATAGCTGGTGCTTCAAGCAATCTAACTTGTTCTAGTATATAAGCTACCTCTTTGTACAATAGTTTATAACTTAATAATACAATCAATTACTTCTATTATCAATTTACTTTCATTCTTCAATTCTCTCTAAAATCCAACAAACTCATAAACCCTAAATCATAACTTATTGATCAAGTTATAGTTGATGCGCTAACAATTTCTACATTCAGAAGGGTCCAAATTTAGAAGGTCATTATGTGTTTTACTTATTATTAAATGGAGAAGTGTCAAATTCTAGAACAAGAGAGTGAAGTCAATGGATCAAGTGACAACAAAAGGTGAAGTGGAGAAGAGTGAAATTCATTCTTGCTTACACTAAATTAGTCAACATTCAATTGCATTTGTCGGGTCGTTAACAGTTCAATTGAGCTGAAATTTTGCAAGGGACATCAAGTTATTCATATTCAATGGTTAAATCAATTATCCATTCGTGGTTGTTTAAGTTGACTGGCATTATGCACCCATTTTGTTTATAGTGGAGCTTAATTTTACTAGCCTTGTGGATCTCTGGTTTTTCTTTTGAAAGTGTTTTTATTGAGTTGTATTTACATTAGAGTCTTTGTGTTTCTTGCCTTGTTTGAGCATTTTATCTTCTTCCTTGTTTAGGTGCTCCTTTTAAGTACATATGGTAAAACACTTGAACAAGTTTGAACCCAAAAACCAATGTAAAATAAATAAAACTAGTAAACAAGTGGAAATAAAAATGGTCTAATGAATGAAAGTAACTATTATTTGTGAAAGGGTTAAAACAATGAACGATCTGCTACTTGTCTCATTTGTTTTTCAGTATACATAAAAACCATGTTTATAAGCTCATTGCTAAGAATAGTACTGAGTCCTTATATGTCTAAGGAACAATAAATTGTATCTGTTGAATTTTCTGATGAATTGTTTCCATTTTAGATCACTTAAATTAATTATTTGGGCTCCAGCAATCAGTTGTTGTTAGGAATGACCATCAAGATTGGTGGTTAACTTTGGGGGAAATTTTTTTTCCTAAGGTTTTATTTCCGAATTTGGAGGGGAGAGGTGGGTTTTGGAAAAAGGAGAGAAAAAAGTGGAAGAAATATAAGAATTTGAGAGGAGAGGGTTTTAGGGGTTCCTTTTGTTTTTTCATAAAACAAAATCTTCCTAACTTTGAGGAATTCAAAATTTGAATTGGATGAGGATTTTGGAAGGTTTATATGAATTCTTTCTATTCAATTTATATTGTTATAATATTCTTATAATTAAAAATATATTATTTATAAACATTAATTTATCATTTTCTAAACCAAAAAACTCTTTAAAAAATGTGAAAGATTTCTCCATTTTCTTCGATATTTCCCACCTCAAAACCCTCTTCTCCAAACTCCAAACAAAGCCTTAAGGATTGAGGAGTAAGGTTGTTGATGGTCTACATGATTTCTGAGACATTTCATTTCATGTTTCAAAAACCCTTAGGGTGTGTTTGGATGAAGGGTTTAGGAGGGGAAGAGAGGGAAGGGTTCACTTTTCGTTTTTAAATTACGGATACTATGAAATATCTTTTAAAAAATTAACATATTAACATGATAAACGATAATATAATACTTCAATCACACTTGGGTTATTTTAGAAAAACATGGTATATAGTCCGTAGTTTAAAAAAGAAAACTAAACTCTCCTCTCTTTTCTCTCCTAAACCCTCAATCCAAACACACTCTTAAGGTTTACCAAGGTCCACCAACAACATTATTTTTATTTTTTTTGACAATATAAGAATGATATATTAATGAATAGCAAGGTTCATACAAAGGGGTGCAGAGAGAGGGTATTCCTCAATCCACACACGGTTGGGCTCACTATGAGCAAACTGGGCCAAAACATTGGCCTCAACATTACAGCTCCTACTAACATTTGGTTGTAGGTTAAAACACATCAGAAAAAGACGTAAATACCCCTCGACAGTTAGATTAACCCGGTTAGTAAGGTTTTGGCAGTTAACAGTCGTTGGTTAAAAAAACACCGGTAGTTAACTACAGATGCTATCAATTATGAAAACAACAAGTTCTGTTATGTGTTTCTTTGTGTTTCAAACCAAATTTCGGTCTTTTTATTACTTGTAGTTCAATAACATCAATTCCAGAGGCAGTGCAACTCATACACCAATTTCTTCGATGGATGCCATATGAATAAATTTGGTACATGTTGATATTTAATAAAGATGTGTATTGAATAAATTTGAATAAAGTTGCACAAGTACACGAAATCAATTAAAAAAAATACACAATTTTATTTAGTTTTAATTTCATCTAAGTTACATTACGTTCTCCATAAATATGTGGTATCATGATGATGTTTGGTTTAAATTATATTCTTGAAAGTTTGCCAAAAATGTCAGCATTGAAGTGTCTTATCCTCGGGTAAGGATTTGCAGCATCCTTTGAAAATTCAAAAGAACGAATAGAACACAATACATGTATTCCACCACATCAAGAATATAGGTTATCACATCGAATTTCCTCGTATAAGATGAGTCATCACAAAAAGGAGTGCATCCCAATATATTCTTTTGAACTTAATCATACTGCCCTGCCAACTGACAAGTTTCAATTGACAAAGGAGCATGATCAAACACAAAAGAACATCTTAGAAGTGCATTCCAGTCTCAGACACTCATCTTATACAAAAGAATTCGATGCGAGAACATATATAGTTGATTTGGTAAAATACATGTTTTGTTCTCTTAAATCTTGCAAAGAATCTTAAATCCCAACAAAATAAAGACACTACATAATAATGATGCTACATAAACATGATTTTCTGGAGGAATCAAACTCTTGAAAATATCTTCAGGCGATCTTAGCAACGTAACAAACATTGTGTTGACAGAAAATCGAGAACATGTTCCTCACTTCGTCGTTGTTTGTTAATTCTAGCCGACTGAAAGATATTCTCCCCTCGTCGAACATTGGATGATCATACCAAATGTATTTCACCCTCCTTGTGTCTCCGAGATTGAGTTATTGGTTGATTTTATTCACTTGGTCATTCAGACATTTTAACGTGTTATTAATGTACCGAACCTTCAACAATTAGGGATTTCCACCGTCGAAGCGTATCCAAACAGTGCACAAATCAGCCTTTGTTTCAGATCTACACCATAAAAAATTAAACAATCAATGAAAAACTCATTCAAACATTTCATTAAACACTTGAAGTACAAATTATACATAAACCCTAAAATTTAAAACTATAACATAAACATGCAAAGATCTTATCGTGCTGAGGGGTATTTCGGTTATTTTGAGATGTGTTTTAGCCTTATATAAAGAGTGATGAACAATTTTCAAACAGAAGCTGATCTCATAGAATAGAACCGCTTTTGATCTTTCTAATTTCAGACAGAATTGATCCCACGATAAAGCGACGCAAATCATCGTCCTTCACTTCAGCAGCTTCACCACTTTCTGGCAATCTGATTCCACGATAAAGCGACGGAAAAAACAGTCTCTCGCCAACTCCAAAGTCTTGTAAATTGCAAAAGCTTCTGCAGTTGTAGGTTCGTTGTACCCAGCCCCAATACCCCAGGTATTTTCCTTTTTCAGACACGCATCACAGTTTCCTTTGAGCCACCCTTCACTGGGTTTGATCCATCTCGCAATTTTAACTCGGAGTGATGTTCTGATTTGCGCCAATATTCTTGAGTGGATTCTCTAGTGAAATCAAAATGCCTGAGGTTAGGATCATTGCCAAGAATTTCATGGACATGGTGGCTTCAATGCCTGTCATCAAACTTGATAAACTTTACCAGAATGGATTCATCTGCGAAGCTATTCTCAGGTTATTATTCTCTTTTCTCCTATTTCGATATACAACTTAATTAAGCGCATATAGCATATCCATTTATCATATAAGCTATAAATTCTATTATAAAAGATAAAATTAACTCAAATTGTTTTCATATAAGCTATAAATTGTTGTAGAAAACTTTTTGAAATAAGCTGCACGTAACTTACGGGCATATCATAAGGTGTTTCCATAAGCTCTTCCAAATATCCCACAAGTACTTGTTTAAGTAGATAAACTCAAATAAGTACTTGTGGGATGTTTGAGAGAAATCATAAATGGGCTAAGTAAATTGTATTTCTTCGAGTTTTGAACGTGCTCCGTGGTTTTAATGCATACAAATCATAAAATGTTAGGTCTCTTCCGCCTCTTGCAAAGAAATATGTGTTACAGTTATTGCATATTGATGGACCTGTGCCGGCTAAATTATTGGCGGAATGGGTGCTTCCAGATGGTCTATCAAAGCACAAAGTTGCCATTGATAGATTGGTTCAACTGAGAGTTTTTGTTGAAACTCTTGACAGCAGGTACTTGAGATCAATTCTCTCTTCAAAATTTTCATTGTGTCTTTTATGAATATAAAAAGTAGACAATATATGCCTCTGAAATGGTTCAAAGTTCAAACTGATTCATTTTGTTTCAAATGACAATTGGCCAAATGTTAGCCTAAACTAAGGAGTTTGGACACATTCTGCACCTTTTAATGTGTTGAAGGACCTTTTTGTGATAAAACCTTGTTTTATCTGTTGCATGTGATTGTTTAATAAAATTATTTGTATTCCTGATTTTTGTTAAATCTCTTTGCTTTCCCCCTTTGTTTCTTTTAGAATACATATCTGTGTAGATTTATCAATCACTTTATAGCATGGTACATTTAATAGTCCGTTCTTGAATTTTCTTTAAGTTAATGAGGAACAGGATTTGATGTCACAATTTGGTTCCTGTTTTCCTTTTTATTATGTATATTATTCTCCACATCTTTGCAAGCCTTTGTATTAAGCTTTGAAAGATCATAGTACTGAAACATCGCCATTTTCACTTTCGACCCTTGTTTTATCCCAGTTTAGTATTTTTTTTTCACCTTCTTGCAGGAAGAACGAAAAAACTTACAAAGTTAATTCAACATATCAGAAAAGTCTCCAGAATCTTTTAGTACATGGGTGAGTAGTACATCCCTTTGTCTTCTTTTTCTATTCATGGTAATAGTTATCCCATCTGGTTCCCTTGTTGCTATTAAGGTACATAAAATTGTTAATATGAGTGGTTCGATAAAACCCTTCCATATCACGTATTATGAGTTAACAAACGAAACCTATATAGACGATGGGTGGTTACTCCTTGAAATTATAGGACCAAAATGCTGTATAATAGTCATTCCTGAATTCAAAATTCATATGAAAAAAATCACTATGACATGATTATTAAAATGTAGACTGCTGTCATAGTACAACTTGAATGTTTGATTTAGGTGGTAACACGTTCTTGTGGTTGAATATGGCAGTGGAACTTTGCCGAGGGAATCAATGCCTTCTAATATTACTGTGAGGCTCCCAACCTTAGAGGATCTTGAGACTTATGCTCTGGAACAATGGGAGGTGAAGGGCCTTTTCTTTTGATTCCACTTTTTGTTTAATCTGTACATCTTTTTATCAATTTATTCTTAATATTATTTATTATATAAACCGCTTTAATAATTTGTCTTGTTGTTTAAATTTTGACTAAATTAAGCCTAAATCTCCAATGACTTTGTTTTGTGGTAAACTAGTGTTTTTTGTTGCAACTTATAAACCCAAGTCATGTTGACAAGACCTTAAACATAAGCTCTTCTTTGATGAAAGTTTTCCAGCGGCGTCTCCTGAGCCAGAGGTTCTGTTTACTTTAATGTGATGTTTCTCATTTATAACAGTTGTTTGCACTCTGTTCATATATTTGGTTGTTGTAAACTGTATCACATATTTGATATAATTTTTTATGTACTGATACAGAGACAGAGAAGCTCCAAAATTAACTGAGAGTGGCTTCCAGTTTTTGGTACGCATCAAATGATTTATAAGCCACTTGAACTTAATGTAATGCATTTTTCTAAATTTAGAATTGTTTGCTATGAATTACAGCTGATGGATACAAATGCACAACTTTGGTACATCATCAGGGAATATATCACTAATTCTGAGGTAGCTGTAACAGCTATCCTTCTCTATGTTTTTGCTATTTGTTTTCTGCATGCTCTTCATCGTCTACTTTTGATGCAGGAGAGAGGTGTTGATGCAGGTGACTTGATATCATTCATGCTGGAGCTTAGTTTTCATGTCATTGGGGAGGTTAGACATTCTTGTACCTTGCTGAGAATCTGTTGCACATGAAACTATTATGTTCTACATTGTCGTAAATTCTACTTAGTTGTCTTATTTCCCTTTTGTAACTGCAATTTAATGCGACTTTGACACTTGATTTTTCCCCCAATGATTAGGCATATAATATAAACACATTGACCGAATTTCAGAGGAACATAATTAAGGACCTTGCAGACCTTGGGCTGGTCAAACTTCAACAGGTTGGTTATATTAATTTGTAGATAATGTGATAAGATGCAGAATGATTTAACTTGGGGTATTTATTCAGCATTTTTTGTCTCACTTTTAATTCTTTTTTTTTTTACAACTTTATAGGGCAGGAAAGAAAGTTGGTTTATACCAACAAAATTAGCAACAAACCTTTCAGTGAGCATGACCGAATCATCATCAAGAAAGGAGGTTTCTTATTCGTTTCACAATTGATTTGTTTTAAGTTTAGTAGAAAGTTTAGACGTGGCCTTGTTTCTCCGTGTGATTTCGTTTAGGGAAACTCCTTAGTTATGAAGCACGGACACCTAAAGGATTAGGCGTGTCACGGTGTCCGACACTCGTACGACAAGTGTCGGACCAACTCAGACCGGTGTCTCAATTTTTTTTTCTTTCTTTACTTCGACACATGTTGGATCGGAGTCCGACACCTGTATGATACTCATACAACACATGTTGTACAACTCAGACAAGTGTCCCGTTCATTTTTTCTTTGCTTCGACACACCTTGGCACATCATTAATAATGTGTGGAGGCAATGTTGATCAATGAGGGGGGTTAAAGACATTAATTTTGTTAACAATATTTCAATCTTTTTTGTTAGTAGATGGATAAAAAAGGTCAAATACTAACCCATCTTGTTTTGGAACTTTTTAAAGAAGTAAATTGCTCAATTTAGATGCACATGTATATATTTTGATTCTCGATTTAGATCTTTTATAATAATGCTAGTATTTGATTTAATTATAATAAATTAATAAATATAAATGTGGTGGTGTAGGTGTCCTATATTTTTTACATTAGCAGTCTCGACGTGTCAGTGTCGTGTCAGGTGTCTGTGCTCCATAGCTCCTTAGACATGCTAAGGGTGGAGGCTTTGTAGTGATTTTTGTTTTGTTTGAGCTGAACCTTTCTCTCTTATACATCCTTATATTTCTTCTTATACATCCTTATATTTCTTCTTTCCTTTTAATTAAATTTATTATGTCATCAAAATGAAAAGGAAACTCTGAAATCAAATTTAAATGTTGCTTTAAATTTTGTTTATGTGTATATAGGAGTATATATTTAATTATATATGGTTTAGATGATCTTTTCGGGGAAGGGGAACACTCTATACTGTTAGTATTAGTTTAGTTTGATTTCAACCATTATGTCTAAGCTGTTTTGCTTGCATATGTATGGAAGTTTCTGCAATATTTGCTTGCATATTGTTCTAATCTATTACACATTGCAACGATAAATATAGATTTTTCTAAAGCGAAGTGTAGAAGAGTCGTGAATATCAATGAATATAAATGTCATTCTATTTAATTTTTTCAGGGATTTGTTGTTGTGGAAACAAATTTTAGAGTTTATGCTTACTCGACTTCAAAATTACACTGTGAGATATTGCGGTTATTTTCAAGGTATGCCACCAAATATTTTCTGCAATGCTGTATTCTATTTTCATCAAATAAACCCTCTAGTCTTTTCTCATGTTACCCTTCCCTTTGGGTTTTGGAACTTCCTATGGAAATTGAAACTGGAAGTTGTTTTCATGGAATATGTTTTTTTATTATCCTTAATTTATCTTGTGCTTATATACTAAACCATTAATTCAGCTATATTATTGTTTGGTCTTAGTACAACAAGTGTTTCTTTTCCCTCAAAAATAAAAGTGTTTCTTTTTTCATTTATAAATATCTAATAGTGAATAGTTGTATGTATGCAGGGTAGAGTATCAACTTCCAAATCTTATTGTTGGAGCTATTACAAAAGAAAGCTTGTATAATGCTTTTGACAATGGCATTACAGCAGACCAGGTACGTATTAGAAATTATTTTGTATAATTTTGCTTTTTAAATTGTGGTACTCGCTGTAGATGGACGTATATTTCTTGCTACACAATGTATAGTCTCAACATTGTTCTTCAAATTTGACTTCTGTAAAGGAAAGCCTTTATAACTTATAAGTAGTTATCCCGAAGGAGTATAGTAAGCTATTCAATTTGCGACTTGATATGTGGTGACCGACTTCAATCCTTCATTTGAATAAACCTTCACTGAAATTCTACGTGAAATTGCTTCGCTTTAAGTTAAAAACATCATTAAGGAAAAGTTGTTTGTGTCAGTTGACGTTTAATTTTATTTTTTCGAATGGGTTTTTAATTTGTTTAATTCAGATTCAAACAATATCTTACAGAGCAACTGTGTGCATTATGTTGCAGATAGTCAGTTTCCTTCGGCAGAATGCTCATCCTCGTGTTGCACAGAGGGTACCAGCAGTGCCTGAAAATGTCACAGATCAGGTTTTGAGTCTTATTAGTGTATATGTGTGGTTTCTTTACTTTGATTTCTGATATGTAGTATTATGGTGGTGATAGATTAGGTTGTGGGAATCAGATCTAAACAGAGTTGAGATGACAGAAGCATATTATTATGACGAGTTCCCATCCAGGGTAAGCAACTTTGATTCTGTGAGTTCATGTCTTACGTATCCCCTGTTATGGCTTTTTTTATTCCTTATGTCATTTGTGTGGCAGGATGTATTTGAAGGTGCGTGTGACTGCGCCAGAGAATGGAGTGGTTTATTATGGGAAGATTCAAAGAAGATGCACTTGGTGGTCAAGTCTGAGGTTCATACTTACGTACGAGATTTTTTACGCCGCCAAAAGTAGTAAGAAAGCTACACATTCTGATGCATCTTATGGTTAGCCAATATGAAACGGTAACCATGATGGAGGGAGCAATGTGGTCACAGTTGGCAGCCACCATCATTTTTCCATGTTTCATATATTTTGTTCCTTTTAGAAAAAGGTTTTATTGCAGCTCTGAAATGTTTCATATTTATTACAGAATTAAAAGATTATAATTTTGCGGTAAAAGTATTACAAAGCTTATCTTTTTATTATTTTTGCAAATTGTTTAATTAAAATCTAGGTCAACTCTCCATAATAAAACTCATGGCATCGACAGTTACATTCTAATCCATCTTTGTCGAACCAAATTGAAATACTAAAGAAGCATAAATCATTCTATTGCAATGTTGCCTACAAAATGGATCTTAATCATGCTGATAAGAAGCATGAACTAAGATAAAAAGAAAACATACATTCCTGCGAGTGTAGCAAATAATTAGGGGTCTCTTGAAGAAATAATTTCTGTTTCAATTATGATTGCGGAAGGACCATTTATAATGTTATTTTACGATTTCAATTATGTATTTGCCGAGTCGCAAACATAAAGGACTATCTTGTCTGATGCTTATAATTTAGAAGGCCAATTTTCACTCGAATTTGGGAGTAAAGATTCAATATAAATCTTTATATCATGAAAATACAAGCCTTAAACCGAATTCATTGAAATATGCATAATATACCCCCTTCAAACTATTATTCATTAAAAAGTACATAGCCATCATAACTGAGATTCAGGGGGGGAAATCACAATCTAGGCAGATAAGTTGTTGCTAATGACCGAGACTGTTGAGCTAAGCAACAAGTTATTCCAATCCTACCTACATTTCAATTTCTGGAAAAATAAATATCTTCAATCAATGTATAACACATGACATTATCATGAATAGAGATCATTTTCTAAGCTTCTCCTTCATCCTCTCAACAGCAGCCCTAAGAGTTCCTTCATCCTTGCAGAAAGTAAATCGGACTAGATTCTTTCCCTCTTCTGGATTCAAGTAAAACACACTGGTAGGAATTGCCACCACTCCCACCTCCTTAACTAGATATTCGCAAAATGCAATATCATTTTCATGTCCAAAAGGGGTGTGATCTACAACCACAAAGTAGGTTCCATTAGATGGGAATACCTTGAAGCCAACGGCCTTCAATCCTTCAACCAAAATAGCTCTCTTTGCCATATAATCCCTCTTCAGTTCAGTGTAATAAGAATCTGGTGCTCTTAGAGCTACTGCAGCAGCCCACTGCATAGGATTTGAGGTTGCGAAAGTAAGGAAAGCATGTGCCTGTCGCACTCCCCATGTTAAGTGTGGAGGTGCTATGGCCCAGCCGATTTTCCATCCAGTCAAGGAGAATGTCTTCCCTAACGAGTTCATTGTCACTGTCCGCTCGAACATTCCAGGCAACGAAGCAATTGAAATGTGTTCCATATCAAATGCCAACTTATCATACACTTCATCAGAGAAAACCAGAACATCATTCTCAATGCAAAGAGAAGCGATGGTATTAAGCTCCTCTTGAGTGAACATCTTTCCAGTAGGATTGTGAGGGGTATTTAAAAGAATGGCACGAGTATTCTTTGAGATCGCAGACTTCAACTCTTCAATGGGTAGAGCAAAATCTGGAGGGCGCAGAGTGATGCCTTTTACTTTTGCACCAGCCATGGATAAAGTAGCTTCATAAGAATCATAAAAAGGAGCAAACACAATAACCTCATCACCGGGATTTATCAATCCTAACACAGTGGCAGCAATTGCTTCCGTGCACCCAGACGTAACAGTTATCTCCTTTTCAGGGTCTACAATTAGCCCAGTATCTTTCTTAAACCTCTCAGAAATGGCAATGTTGAGGTCTGGAACTCCATAACCCCTAGCATACTGATTATTCCCGTCCCTGATTGCTTGAATGGCTGCTTCCTTTACAAAGTCTGGACCATCAAAATTTGGAAAACCCTGACCAAGATTAATAGCTCCATGTTTGATGGCAAGCATACTCATTTGGGTGAAAATTGTTGTCTTGAACTTCTCTAACCGCTTTGCAACCTAACAAACAAATTAAAGCAAACAGAAATTATAAACATAAACACATGGCTCAAGTATGAACAATGAAGTTCTGTTTCTTCCTTATCTTTTTCTTCACTTATTTTTAATCAATGATAACGGGTAAACAATAGAACCAAATTTCTTCCTTTCATAAATCCTCCTGCTTCTTCTTAAAAAAGAAAAAAAAAAAAAAAAATCCTCCTGCTTCTACCAGACAATATATTATCTTTGGTCCTTACACCAATTGGGACGGTTTTGAAATCATCATATAAACTTAGGCCCTATTTGGTTAAACAACTTAATTAAGTGCTTACTCCCTCCGGTGTCACTATTATAGTTCATAAGCAAAAAGTAACTTTTTAGGTTCATTGAATAATTGATGTATTTGGCATATATTATAGACCAGATACATCAATTATTCAATGTATCTAAAGAATTTTTGTTTATTACGGTGACTTATAGCATAAGTGTTTATCATATCACAGTTTATGCATAAGCTATTTCTACAATTAAAAAATAAAATAAGGCAAATTATTTTCTTATACTAAGCTATAAGTTATTTTCAAAATAGTCTTACATGTGCTTATATATTAATAGATAAACTCAAATAAACCAATACGTATTTTAGAATCATGGTGAATTTGACGAAATATCACGATGGACAATGATTTTGTTTAGGCTCCAAATTATAGTTTTCCCAAACATCGTGATTCTGTCATACCCACCATCAATCCGAACATATATTTGATGTTAGCAAATAGACCCTAAATTAGGGTTTTAGGGTCAAGTATATTAGAGAAAGTGATGATCGATGATAAGAACGAAACCCCATAAATGAATGAATGGAAAATAAACAGCAACGAAAAAGTCAAAAGCAAATGGGAGAAATTATAATTCAAAACAATACACAATATTTAAAAAATATAAAATTAATAAATAGGATGAACCTGCAAAGGAGTGTGATTGTCAGTGGAAACAGCAGTGGACATGGAGGCGGCAGAAATGGGAGATGGAAATTTGGGGGGTTTATAGGAGAAAGAGGGGGTGTTGAAATTGAAATGAAGAGTAGAAAAGGGTAACGATTTATAAGAAGGAATGAATCTGAAGAGAGAATGTGTGCAGCAGGGGAGCTGCATATTAATACTTGGTCTTGTCTCCACGAATGTCACAGCCCAGCCCCAGTGTAGTGTAGTGCCGTTTCTGGTAGGAAAGGCGGACTAAGAGTAAAACATAGTAAAAATAAACTTATTAACGTCTGCTTCATCAAATAACCAATTGTTTAAAAGTACAAGGACAAAAATGCAAAAGTAATAATTTTGCATATTTTAACTTTTAAAAATTTGAATATATTTTTATATCGAGTTCAATAACATACGTTCGTAAACGAACATAATAACATTTGTTATACTTTTAATAACACAAATTTTCTTACCAACATGACCTTAACTTAAGGGATCAAGTTTCGCAGCTACGTAGTTTCACACAGTTTTCGATCTCAATTGTCCATCTGAGATCAAACAGTTGAGATTAAAAACTGTGTCTTTTTAGTTAAAACAATCACAGCCGTACAATTATGATCAGAAAACCATCAATCATTATTCGTACCCTAGTGTAACAATAGGGAATCATGTTCCTAACTTAAGGCCCTTAGCAGGCTATACTCTACTAAGGTTTAAAGTCTAGTTGAAAGAGAGAATATTTAGTTGTTGGAGATGTTTCAAATACAATTATTTAATGAAAATACCAACATATTAGCATGTATTTTTTGTTTTTCAAATAGTTTTGCGGTTAGAATTTTACCACTTACCGTGAATAAATGGAGAATTTGAGATTCAAATCTCACCTCTACATATTGCATTGTTCTTACCAACTAAGTTATAATACGAGTACAAATAACATGATTTTTTTTTTGTCAACAAATAACGTTTTTTTTAGGGAAAAATAACATGTGTTTTATCAATGGTATATGGGTCGTTTTGATTTAGGTCTTGGGAGAAAAATTTGAATGAATTAAAAGTAGTCTTTTTCTTGGGAGAAAAATTTGAATGAATTAAAAGTAGTCTTTTTCGATTTGCAATATTTTTTTTCAATTAAATCTATAAAATGTAAAAAAGTTAACCTTTTTTTTTTTCTTTCTTCATTTTATATATAAGGGTTAATAATGCTTTACCCTCTGTAATATAGACCATTTTCGGTTTTATGCCCTGTAAAATAATTTTTTTGACTTATCTCTGTAAAACCGGAAATGACCTATATTACAGGGGGTAAAACCCTATTAACCCTATATATAATTACAGAAATACAAGTTACAATGGGAAACATAATACATTTGTCAACAAAAAAAAGGGAAACATAATACGTTATAATTAAAAATAAGATCCAACAAAAACATGATCATGGACTGTAGACATACAACCAGTAACATGAAAAAAGAAAGTTCAAATTGGAAGACATGACTATCTAGCTCTTAGTAACATATAAGACCTTCTGATGATGAACATCTCTCACTCTATATTTCCATAGTAATACTGGAATAATCTCACTCTACATTATTAATTTATAAGTGCATATACATCAAGGTGATAAGAGAGGAGCCTATATATGTTACAACAAAGGAACACAAATTAAAACTACTGATGCGGTACTGAGTCTACTACTACAGAACAAACCAGCACATACCCATCAAAACATTGACATTCAGGGGAAGAAGATAGCAGAAATTACACCAATCAAACCTTTGGGATACTAAAAAGGAAAATGTCTTTATTTGTATATGTATATTAACAATATCACATGTATCACTCAGCTCTACCTTATGCAG
Organism: Medicago arabica; assembly: GCA_946800305.1. Lineage (NCBI taxonomy): Eukaryota > Viridiplantae > Streptophyta > Magnoliopsida > Fabales > Fabaceae > Medicago > Medicago arabica. The sequence goes on from OX326967.1 coordinate 41,237,618, forward strand.
TGATCATGCATAGAGATTCTTTACCAAGCTTCTCCTTCATCCTTTCAACAGCAGCCTTAATAGTTTCCTCGTCCTTGCAGAAAGTAAACCTGACTAGATTCTTCCCGTCTTCTGGATTCAAGTAAAACACACTTAAAGGTATCGCAGCCACACCAATCTCCTTAATTAGATATTCACAAAATGCAACATCATTTTCATGTCCAAAAGGGGTGTGATCTGCAAGCACAAAAAAGGTTCCATTGGATGGGAATACCTTGAACCCAACAGCCTTCAACCCTTCAACCAAAATAGTTCTCTTTGCAATATAGTCCCTCTTTAACTCCACATAGTAAGAATCCGGTGCTCTAAGTGCTGCTGCAGCCCCACACTGCAAAGGATGGGAAATTGAGAAAGCGATATAAGTGTGTGCTTGTCGCACTCCCCACATTAAGTGTGGAGGCGCTATGGCCCATCCAACCTTCCACCCCGTTAAGGAGAATGACTTCCCTAATGAGTTCATTGTCACCGTCCGCTCGAACATTCCAGGCAAAGTAGCAATTGAAATGTGCTCCATATCGAAGGCCAACTTATGATACACTTCATCAGTGAAAACCAGAACATCATTTTCAATGCAAAGAGATGCAACATAATCAAGCTCCTCTCGAGTGAACATCTTTCCGGTAGGATTGTGAGGGGTATTTACAAGAATGGCACGAGTATTCTTTGAGATGGTGGACTTCAACTCATCAATCGGGACAGCAAAATCTGGAGGGCGCAGAGTAATGCTTTTTATATTCGCACCAGCCATGGATAAAGAGGCACCATAAGAATCATAAAAAGGAGCAAACAGAATAACCTCATCACCGGGATTTATTAATCCTAATACAGTTGCAGCGATTGCTTCTGTGCAACCAGATGTAACAGTAATTTCCTTATCAGGGTCTACAATTAGTCCAGTATCTTTCTTGAATCTCTCAGCAATTGCAATGTTGAGATCTGGAACTCCAAAACCCCTTGCATATTGATTATTCCCATCCCTGATTGCTTGAATTGCTGCTTCCTTTACAAATTCTGGACCATCAAAGTTGGGAAAGCCCTGACCAAGGTTTATAGCTCCATGTGTGATGGCAAGCATACTCATTTGTGTGAAGATTGTTGTTTTGAACTGCTCTAACCGTTTTGCAACCTAACAAACAAAGGTTAATGTAAACACATGGCTTAATTATGAACAGTGAATTTCTTTTTTCCCCCTCGTCTTTTTCTACATTGTTTGTGACATTGTTAGATAAGAGAACCAGATATTAAGGTACGTAACAGAACTAAACCCATAAAACACAAACAAAAACACATCGACGTCAGTAATAATATGGAAAAATAAAATAATTGAATGTAACTATATTTGTCTATGTTATGTCAATGTTTGACACCAACACATAATGAAGTTCAAACATGCCTTCAATGTGAAGTGACGGTGCTACATAGAACCAAACTCTTCCTTCCAACCACCCCTCAGTGAGAAACCCAAAAATTCAAGAGGAAATATGAAATATCAACATTAATCAAACTAAAATACAAAAAACAAGAGTCATCTGTAGTCTGTGAAAAGCACAACAAAATGATGCAAATACAATGAAATATCTATTTATAAGAAACTAAAAGATAAGACAAACAATTACTATGTGTTCTGGACTGACCCAAGTCTCTCATCATCTCAAGGCTCACTACGGAAAGGCCCAATTCAGCAGGAATTCTTCCTAAGCCTCGGATCCTCTCCAATGCGTAACGCCACCAATGGCTAGTAACGCTTCTCAACGGCCGCCGGATCCAAACATTGATGAGGCGTCGTTCGTAACGGTCACTCCATCAATCTCCAACGGCTCCTCTCTTGTGCCTACAAAAACTTTCCTTTACCACAATGCAAGGTACACAACTCCTTCCACCTGATACTTTTCACTCTTTGTTCTCATACTAACTAGAACATCAGCGTGTTTGCAGGTACCACCTCTCAACATTCATCTTGACGGACATTGTTCAAGTTCGGTCAATCCTTCTCAATCACGTAAGATCACTATGTGCCCAACATAACCATAACACACGGTGTTCTGACTGTCGGGTCATGAGGGGAGCCGGGAGATAATCACATTGGATTTAGATTTAGAGTAACCACACAAGTAGATTGGACACCATATATTCACTTAGACACATCCTTTACAACAAACATTAAAATCTTCATGTTAGTGTATTCTATGAAACATTGGCACATACACGACACCAGACACAACACCGATACACCAAACGCATATAATTTTAAAAAATGAATTAATTAAATGTAATTTTAAATGTAGGTGTTGGACATCAAACACACATTCGATCAAAGGTGTCAGTGCCATAGTGTATTACATCACATATACTAATGAAATCAAATAACCAGGTAAATATAAATAGTAAGCAAAATTGATGTGCATTCACCAAAGCTAAAAATGAAAATATGTAAAAGAAACAGTTACATGAGGCTACAGCTAAATACGCAATTATATAATGCAATTTGTATTAAAACAGAATATTGATGATAGCATAGCAGTAGTAAATGGATCCCGAAAGTGTAAGGTAAAAGAAAATAAAAAGAGAAAAGAGGATGAACCTGTAAAGGATGGTGTATTTTCTCAGAGGTGGTTTCATTTTCGGTTGAAACGATGGACATGGTAGAGTTGAAACCGAAGATTGGAGCTCTGGGATTTTCAGTAACAGTGGAAATGAAAAACCTGACATATTATTTTTTTATTGATTTTTTTTGTTGACATTGAACCTGACATATTATTGTATTGTATTGTTGTAGGTATAAATAAATTGTTATAATCACGATATTTGCTGTAGACGTGTGAGGAACGTACTCCACTTGTGTAGGATTAAAGAGAAAATGTATGAATTCCCGGGAGTTTAGCTTAGTTGGTAGAGATATTGTATGTTATATGTAGGCTTAGGGTTTGAACCTCGGACACCCCACTCCTCCACGTTTAATTATGTGAGCTCTAATCACTAGGCTATTTGACCAAAAAAAATCTATGACGCCGCTTGATTTAATTGTGACATATAAGTTAATTCAACTATTTTTTTCTCTATATTTTACGTTTTTTATGTTTAAAAAATTTGTATTGTCATGTGTCATATTTAAATTGACTAATATCTTGTGACATTAACTCCACAAGTGTAATTTGGACAAAAATAAGCTATCAATCACAGTTCAATTGACAAAAATATTGAAAGACGTTGTAACTGGATTTGAACCTCGATGCTAAGTTTCAATGATCACTAGCAACAAACCCATGTTAAGCATGTGCTCGTGCTGGACGTCGAAGCGGGGGGCTATACATCAAAACGCATTGCAATGTTATATGAATTGAGAAAATAAGAAAACACTAATGAGAAAACTGACGTTAATGATAAAAGGGCAAATTACATCGACTTTCCTTGAGATTTTTTAGATAACACAAGCACCCTTCCTAATTTTCCAAACACATCAATCTCCCCTCATTTTTATTAGAATGATAATTCATTTTAATTAGAAGTTAGTTACTTTGTTAGTTTAAAAGTTAGTTGGATTACTTGTTTATAAAGTAATAAACTAGTTGGTTACTTGTTGTATAAGAAACTAATTTGTTAGGCGAGTTAGTTATATTTCTCATTATATATAAACTCTTTATTAGGCAAGTTAGTTATATTTCTCATTATATATAAACTCCATATGCCTTGTAAATAATAATTAGATTCATCATTCAATAAAATACAGTTTTTCACATCAAGCTTCCCTGTCTCTCAAAATCTTATAAACCCTAGAAACCCTAAGCTTGCACAATTTTCTGTTTTAACTATTTTTGCACAAGTTTCTTCACAACAATATGTCTTGTTCTATTGGTATATCCACCTTGTTCTATCAAGTTGGTATCTTGAGCACGATTCGTTCATTGTTGTTGAAGAATTCGTGAAGAATTGCAACTCATAACAACAATATCCCTGCGCATTTACCGATGTTTGAAGGCAAGAACTATGATAAGTGGATCGTGAAGATGAAGATGATCTTCAAGTATCAAGATGTGCTTGAAGTTGTGAATGATGGTGTACCAGCATTAGCAACAAACGCAACATATGTGCAACATGTAACGCTCTATTTATATTAAACGATAAAACACGCGAATATAATGAATATTCAAGAAATAGACGTTGTAACACCCCGTTTTCCCAACATAAAAATTTCATAAATAAAATCAGAGTTTTCACATAACGGAATGCTACATTTTCTTTCAATAAAATCTCCAATGAATAAATAACTATTTATTCTTCATAAAAAGTAGTCAATAAAAATTAACCTTCAAACTTCGCAGCGGAATTAATTCAAATCAACAAAATTAAACTTTGGCACGCAGGCCTCATCAAAGTTCCATAATTCAAAACAATACGTAAGGAAAGAGAAACAAATAATAAGATCCCCATCCCGTTACGTATCAGAGCTCTATGACACTTTGAGCCGACATCTCTACTAATCTTCGTTACCTGCAAGTTACCCATAGGAAAGGCAACATTTCCAAGCAGAAGGGGTGAGATTCACAAACAACAATAGATATTATAATTCATCAGTTAAATTCAACAACAAGAATACATTGTTAATCAACTGTCAATTTATAATTAAGACAAAACAACAACAACATTACCAAACTACGACATCGACGACCCAACCAACAACAACGACAACAATGCGACTAATGCAAATGCATGTTGTACAATTTTACGCGCATTGAATGCTAAGCATTCCGGGGCATAAGCCCCCAACAGTTGAATGGAATAACATTCCAGGGCATAAGCCCTCAACGATTGAGTGATAAACACTCCAGGGCATAAGCCCTCAACGGTTGAGTGAAAACACTCCAGGGCATGAGCCCTCAACAAAGTATGAGTATGAATGGACTCACTAGTGTATATCTGCATACAACTCGACAGCAGCAACGACCACTACAATATGCATAATCAACTATGACCTGAACTCCAACTTGACCGACAGGACACAACAAAAGGGGTACAACAAGGTCTCACAACAAAATTCAACAATTTAGGCAAACTACAGTACTACTCGCCGTGGCGAACTACTTTACTCGCCGTGGCGAGTTCAGGAAAATGAGCTACTCGCTATGGCGAGTTGGGGGCGAGCTCAAGGCGAGCAAAACTGGGTGCTCTCGGCATTTTTGACATTTTTCACCTAAAATCTTCATTTTTAAGTCCCCCAAACCCAAATTTGATTCTGTAAAAAGGTGTCATTCATCCCTAAATATGTTAAGGCACTCAAGTTGATATAAAAATTGACCTAAAAACATCATTAAGACAATTAACACTTTTTAATTTAAGCAACTCGCCGTGGCGAGCTATGAGGGTTCACTGCTCGCCTGGCGAGTGAGTCTGCTCGCTGTGGCGAGCTACACAGGCATTGCTCGCCTGGCGAGTGGGTTTGCTCGCCGTGGCGAGTGGCGACTGACAGAACTACGAACTGTACGAACAGACTTCTCCTTTTCAACCCCAAACCCCATTTTCAACACCTAAAAACTCAATTTTGATGAATTGCATTACTTCTATGCATACTAACATCAGAACAGCAATAAACAACAACAATTTCATGAATTAATCAAGTTATTAACATCTATTCATCTTTAACCTAATTCAATTCATCAACCCTAACAATCCAACATTAATCAATGAATCATAGGACCTAAAGTTGAGAGTTAGTCTCACCCTTACCTTAGATTATCTTCCTGAATTCAAAGCTGCGTTCTTCTCTCCTCTTGCTTCTTCTCTCTTGTTCTAGGTTTTTCTCCATTTTCTCTGTTTCTCTCTGTTTCTACGTGAAACTGTTTTCTGACTTTCCCCCTTCACTAACTCCTATTAATTTTAATTAATTCCCACTTATTTCTAATTAACTCCTATTAAAATATTATTCAATTCATTTTAATCCCCAACTTTCTAATAATTATAATTCTCACCTATTTTAATTAAATAATCAAAACAATCATATAATAAAATACATCACACCATAAAATCAACATAAATTATTTAAAATCATATAACTTTATTAAAGTCAACCGAAATTAAATAAATAACAACTAGGGCGTTACAGACGCTACGTCTTCAACCATATTCAAAACAACATGCATATATATATATATATATATATATATATATATATATATATAAATTCTCAACAGTCGCAGCGGATATAAATCATACATCAAATAATCCAACATATAACCATATAAATCTCCAAATCCCGACATATGGGTAATAATCAACATCATAAAATCAAAACAATAAGTACGACGACCACGTCCTAACCAAAGCTTAAATCTAGACTCGACAGAAAAGTAGAGGAAGCATCTGCTATCCTCGAATCAACTCACCAATCAAGCAAAACTACTCTTGCGCTCCGTCTACCCGTCCATACGGAAAGGCAGACGGTCAAAACCACTGAGGGTTAACTTCACATCAATAATAATCAATAATAACAAACAGTTGAAATGAACATCATTGATTAAATCTCAATTAACAAGTGCATTCATCTATAACATCATCCATCAACACAATATTTGCAGTCATCACAATATACAATGCATCAACGCATTTATCGCCAAACACCATCAACACATAAGCAAATATGACTCATGCCAATTCATGCTATGCGCCTAGACTTAACTTCTATATGCATGTGGTACCAATCTCCTCAAGGTCGTCACCTTATGATGCAACAAACACATCAAATTTAACAGCTATAATCAACGACTATATGGATATCAACATCCGACTCGACATATGATGAATGAACATATGACTCAATTGACCATGCATATGTTCTCAACAATCAACGACTATATTCAATGGCTATATGTATACAACTTCCACCAATTGCATTCAATCAAGTATGTATACTAATTCAACATCAACAACGAATCAACAATTATCAACTTCACATAATTCCTCACAATTCAAGTAACGGAGAAAATTCACCAATTCATGATAGTCATCATGTTCAACACTTAGCAATCATTCACGTATCCTCAAATATTCATACAAAGCCATTTACAAAAGGTTTCCGAGATAATCGGTCTTAATGATTAAATTTGACGAAGTTCGTCTATGGTTAAGCAAAACAACCAATATATATACTTTTCAAAGTAAAACAACACTAATTCCTCAGCTATGTATGTTCTTAGATCACATATGTGTGCAGTTGAACATACATATGCGTTTCATCGGCTAATTACATCGAAATCATAGAAATCACAAAGTTAGCCTCTTTTATTGTTTTTCAAAAGAATTCAATTTTTCAAAGAAAAATAAGTTAATCATCATTGAATTCATTCACAACCATTTTTAGAAATCATGTATATAGTATACAACATAATCCCACCCCTTTTTCCAAATAGAAACAAGTTTCGGAAAAATCGATATTTTGACGTTTCCAAAAGCTTGAGGTGCAATCACCCAACCAAGTCCAATTTCTTATTCAATTGATGTTTACAGAGGTTTAAAAAGTTTAATTACATTTAACTACATCAAAGAATCAGTTCGGAATGGCTCGGATCGACCCAAAACCTCAAAAACGACAAAATATGAGTGGCTGCACTGAGCAACTCGCCACGGCGACCAGTTCACTTGCCATGGCGAGTTGACACAGTAGTCACTCCCCAGCTCGCCTCTAACTCGCCATGGCGAGTTGTGTCAGTTGCAGAAAATCCGCTCTTCAGGAAAAACTCTATTTTCACCCAAAAATTCCAATTTTTATTCCCCAATGCCCAAATTTAATTCCAAAGTTTGTCTAAATGTTTCTAAACATAAAAAGACACTCAAATCCATATGAAACTTGAATCAAAACATCATTTCGACAAAAATCACCACTTGACCCATTTTTCATGAAAATCTTCAAGAACAACACATATTCACATCAATTTCAATGATTATGGATATCCATAGCTTCAATCAACAACAACAACAGCAACAACAACATGTAATCATAGTTTTAACCATAAATCAACAACAACATATCAATATTCATCAATTGAACCCAATTCACAAAGTAACCAACATCATCTTATTATATCATTCAATTTTCATGTTAACAACTTAATCAACAACTAATTCACATACCCAAACATATTTAGATCATATGAACAAGATTTAAACAAATTAAGTTCAAGAAATCACTTATTCAAATAAGCACTTATGCAAAGAATTAGAGAAGGAGATGAACTAAGAAATTACTGTTGAAATCTAACCCCCTTACCTCTTTTCTTCACAAAGTTAAGCTAATCTTTCACTCCCCCTTGCTCCTAGCTTGATTCCTCTTGGATCTTCTCTCTAACCCTTTCTCTATCTCTAGCCTCCTTAGCTTATGAATATGAATGAAAAGTTAACATAGTTTCTCTCTAAGTTAAGCTTATATAGTCACCACCTAAATAGGTTGGGTTAAATCTCCCCTTAATGGGCCTAACACACTCACATCTAATTAGAAATGTTACTACTCACATAACTTAGTAAAATGTCTAATTATTACCATGAAAAAATAATTACTATTAAGTACCTCTAGTCTTAGCAAAGAAACTATTCACCTCAAAATACTTATATAACGACAATTCTAAGTTTACTAAAATTTGTTCCTTTGATAAATGACCAAAATACCCCTCAGTTTAAAATGACTCAAATACCCTTCTAACACCGAATTCCGATAATCCCAATCAACATACACACAGAGGCAATTAATCACGTACAAGCACATGCAAACACATATAAAAATTAATTAAAATAAATCTAACGAAAATTGGGCTGTTACACAACAAGCTGCAAACAAAGATGCAAAGAAGAATGGTCTGAAAGCAATGTTCTTGATACATCAATGTATAAGCAGTGAGATTTTTGAGAAGATTGTGCGTTATGAGAATGCAAAGGAAACCTGGGACACACTTGAGAAGTTGTATTCTGAAGATGGTAAATTGAAGAAAGTGAGGCTTCAAGATTTAAGAAGACAATATGAAGTATTGACTATGGAATAAGGTGAAACTATAAGTCAGTATTTTGATAAGGTAGTGAATCTTGCAAATCAGATGACTAGGAATGGAGATAATGTTACTGATTTAATAAGGTAGTGAATCTTTAAAATCTGCATGTTTCAAGGTGTCTTGTTTGCCTACACTCTGGTTCTTCAAGCTTGAAAGAACTTTTATGCTTGCTGATTTGTTCAAGGAGTTTTTAGTACTTGGATATTGATACCGTGTTGACGGTTGATCCATTCGCCAATTTTAAACCCTAATTGGTCTTCACATATGTTCACTTTTCATGTTTTTATAACCTAATTTTGTGCCTGTATGTGGTTCGCTGAGTCGCGTCCGTAATTAGTGAATTTTTGTTAGGATAGATTAGGTTCGATCCACTTGGTCTGATTTATCATGTTGTATCCCCGTTTTTAGTTGTACCTGAGTTAGATCTAATGCTCCCGGTCTCTTTATCCTTTCTTTTTATTTAATATAATTTTCCTTTTGACTAAAAAAAATAAAGAAAAAACAAAGGCTAAAAATGTGTAATTTTATGAAAAGCAGGTATATGCCTTGTAATAAATATTTAGTAACTTTCTTGAAGTTATGTTATTTTGTGATTATTTTTTCATTGTTTGTTTTGTTAGTATCAATGATAATTGTCTTAGTCATATTTTGTTATTTTATTGATAAGTGAAATGAATTTATTAATGTATTTTTATTAAAATTTATATTTATGAATATTTTTTAGACTAAATATATATGTAAACAATTGTAATTTTTTCATTGGATTACCTACAAAAGAAAAGCTCATAGGAAGATAGTTCTATTGCATCCTAAAAAAGAAAAGAAAATCATAGAAAGGTAATTATTGGATCAAATAGACTCGGTGTGAGATAAAAGTAAATGAGCATAAGAAAACTTGTTTTTTGGTACAATCATAAAACTTATTTATAACTAGCGAAAAAACGGACACTCCCGTTCTTTTTATTGAACTAATGTATGAAAATTAAGAATTGATTTTGATTTTGGTTTTGATTAAAAGTAAAAATATAAATGCTTTTTGCTTTCAAATTATAACAAATCAAACCAACTATGATTATTTATTTCAATGACACAAACAATATAAAAAATATATATATAATCTAAAACTAGTAACGGAGCAAAACATAAAGGACTAAATTGGTACATAAGTTAACGTTTTTTTAAGAGAAACTAAAAGAAATGACTAAAACTAGTAACAGAGTAAAATAGAGGACCAAAATGGTACAAATTATAGTTAGAGATCAAATTGAGACAATCAATTAAGTTAAGGGACCGGTCGATTGAATAAGCCAATAAAAAAAAGGACAATATATACCCATATCGTGCTCAAATCTAAAAGACATGACTATCTAGCGCTCAGTAATGTATAAAACCTTCTGATGATGCACATATAGCAGAATAATCTCACTATATTTCCATAGTAATGCTGGAATAATCTTACTCCACTGCATTATTAATTTATAAGTGCATATACAACAAAGTGATAAGAGGAGGGACTATCCATATGCTACAACCAACTCAGGAAAACAAATTCAAACTATTGATGCGGTGCTGAGTCTCTACTCTTACTACAGAACAAACCAAACCTTTAGAATACTAGAAAGGAAAATGTCTTTATTTATATATGTATCACATACATGATCATGCATACATATTATTTTCTAAGTCTCTCCTTCATCCTCTCAACAGCAGCCTTAATAGTTTCCTCGTCCTTGCAGAAAGTAAACCTGACTAGATTCTTCCCCTCTTCTGGTATCAAGTAAAAAGCACTTGAAGGTATCGCCGCCACACCAATCTCCTTAATCAGATATTCACAAAATGCAGCATCGTTTTCATGTCCAAAAGGGGTGTGATCTACAAGCACAAAAAAGGTTCCATTAGACGGGAATACCTTGAACCCAACAGCCTTCAACCCTTCAACCAAAATAGCTCTTTTTGCAATATAGTCCCTTTTTAACTCCACATAGTAAGAATCCGGTGCTCTAAGTGCTGCTGCAGCACCACACTGCAAAGGATGGGAAGTTGAGAAAGTGATGAAAGTGTGTGCCTGTCGCACTCCCCACGTTAAGTGTGGAGGCGCTATGGCCCATCCTACCTTCCACCCCGTTAAGGAGAATAACTTCCCTAACGAGTTCATTGTCACCGTCCGCTTGAACATTCCAGGCAAAGTAGCAATTGAAATGTGCTCCATATCGAATGCCAACTTATGATACACTTCATCAGTGAAAACCAGAACATCATTCTTTACGCAAAGGGATGCAACATAATCGAGCTCCTCTCGAGTGAACATCTTTCCGGTAGGATTGTGAGGGGTATTTATAAGAATGGCACGAGTATTCTTTGAGATGGTGGACTTCAACTCATCAATCGGGACAGCAAAATCTGGAGGGCGCAGAGTAATGCTTTTTATATTCGCACCAGCCATGGATAAAGTGGCTCCATAAGAATCATAAAAAGGAGCAAACAAAATAACCTCATCACCGGGATTTATTAATCCTAATACAGTTGCAGCGATTGCTTCTGTGCAACCAGTTGTAACAGTAATTTCCTTATCAGGGTCTACAATTAGTCCAGTATCTTTCTTGAATCTCTCAGCAATTGCAATGTTGAGATCTGGAACTCCAAAACCCCTTGCATACTGATTATTCCCATCCTCGATTGCTTGAATTGCTGCTTCCTTTACAAATTTTGGACCATCAAAGTTGGGAAAGCCTGCACCAAGGTTTATGGCTCCATGTGTGATGGAAAGCTTACTTATTTGTGTGAAGATTGTTGTTTTGAACTGCTCTAACCGTTTTGCAACCTAACAAACAAATGACATGCAACAAAGATCAATGTAAACATATGACTTAATTATTAACATAACATTCATCTCGACGGACATTGTTCAAGTTTAGTGAATCCTTCTTGATCACGTAAGATCACTATGTGCTCAACAGAACCATAACATGCACTTCAGACTGTTGGGTCATGAGGGGAGCTTAGAGGTCATCATATTGGATTTAGAGTAACCACACAAGTAAATTGAACATCATATTTCTTCAAAAAAAAAAAAAAAAGATTGGACATCATATACTAACCAAAAAATTTAAGACATTAGATATGCGAGTCATCTCACTTATATGTTGACACATAATTTGCAACAAACATTAAAATCTTCATTTTAGTGTATTCTATGAACGACAACATGACAACGAACCGACCCGGTCCTTAGCAAGCGCAAAGTGAGCTACGGTGCTGGGCCTTGCAATTTTAGGAGCCTCAATTTTTTTTTATATAGCATCCAAAAGTGTTAAAAATAATAAAATATAAAAATTAATAAACACCTTGTGATGGTTTGATGGTAAAATAGAATGCACTTGTGTCTTTGGTCTTGAGGGTCAATCCCAAACATTTGGATGAATTTGAACCGTCTTTAGTCTTGAGGGTCAATCCCGAACATTTGGGTGAATTTGAACCAAATGTAAAAGTCTCAATTACATACAAAGTGATGATTCTATTTTAAGTTTTTGACGTTTCTTTTTATTATGAACCCAAAATTTAATATTAAAAGAATTAGTGGTCAGTGAAGTTCAACACATGTTAGTTCCTCCCGTACAAACTTACTTTTACTTAATTTACAAGAATGAGTATTTTTTATGTTATTTACAACTTAAATAGATAATTACTATTGCTTAAAAAAAACTTGTTTTTTCGTTGAGGATATGTTTTTAATATTTGAACATGGCCTTCGATTTTATCGGAACAGTCCTAACAACAAACACAACATCGATACACCAAACACCGATAATTTTAAATATGTGTGGCTGTTGGACACCAAACACATATTCGATCAAAAGTGTCGGTGCCATCGAGAGAGAGTGTATTACATCACATGTACTAATGAAACCAAATAAAGGAATGCAAATAAATAGTAGGCACGAGCAAGCAAAATTGATGTTCATCTACCAAAGCTAAAAATAGAAAGATGTAAAGGAAACAGTTACATGGTATACACAATTATATGATGCAATTGTATTAAAACGGAATATTGATGTTAGCATAGCAGTAGTAAATGGACCCGGAAAGTGTAAGGTGAAAGGAATTGAAAAGAGAAAAAAGATTAACCTGCAAAGGATAATGTATTTTCTCTGAGGTGGTTTCATTTTCGGTGGACATGGAAGAGTAGCAACTAAAGATTGGTGTTCTGATATTTTGAGGAAGACCAACTCCAGTGGTTGCCTTTTCGGTATCGTACTACGCCAGCTTGTCAATGCGCATATGAAAAACCTGAGATGCTATTTTACTGCTATTGTAAGGATAAATAAATAAGAATTGATATTTGAACAATAATTTTTAAACAACTTTTAAGATAACTCTTTCATCATAGCTCTCATTATATCATTGTACTTTTATTCTTCCGCTCTTTCTTTTTCTTTATATGTTATTATTGTCAATAAAGAAGAGAGGAAAAATGTTATCACTAAAAGTTATTTAAAATTTGTTGTCAAAATATCATTTATCTTGTTTAAACCATTCAACTACATTTTTAAATATCTATATCATTCTTCCAAAACTTTAAAATAGGTCCCAATAATCTTTCACATATCAATTAAAAAAAGGCTTAAATATAATTTTCGTCCCTGCAAAAAATATTTGAAAAACTTCCTTGCAAAAACATTTTATTTTTGAAAAAGGTCCCAGACCCCACTATTCAGCTTAAGTGGCATGGTTTTGGCTACGTGGCAGTTGCTGACTGTGCAACTTTTGCCACGTGGCATGCCACATAATATTAAATTTTAAAATTCTGGAAATTGTTTTTAAAATTAAAAATATGAAAATAAATTTAAAAATATTAAAATAATTTTCTGAATTTTTTTTGTATAATTTTCCGATTTTTTAAATTAAAATTTTCGTAAAAGAACAAGAAATTAGATTTTTTTTTATATTATAATTTATTTTCATAAATTTTAAGATGATGTAATTTAAAAAAAAATATTAATTTCCATTTTTTTTCATATTTAAAAAAATTAATGTTTTAAAATTATATAATCGGAATTTTTCAAAAGTTTTTTTATGATTTTTTTATTTTAAAAAGTTATTTTTAGATTTTTCAATTTCGAAAAATAGTTTTCAGAATTTTAAAATTTAATATTAGGTGGCATGCCACGTCAGCGCCACGTGGCAAAAGTTGCACAGTCACCAACTGCCACGTGGCGAAAACCACGCCAAATCAAATCAGAAGTGGGGCCAGAGACTTTTTTCAAACAAAAAATATTTTGCAAGGACATTTTTCAATTTTTTTTTTGCAGGAACGAAAATCAAAACTCGCCCAAATTAGAGGAACGAAAATCATATTTAAACCTTAAAAAAATAAATAAATCAAAAGTCAACAATTGTTAGTTGAAAGTGAGGTACCATGCAGAGGAACTTTGGTGAGTTTGGATACTCTCTTGCCTTACCAAACATGCAAGACACCCTGTCAATTTTTTTTAGGGTTTGTGAAGTCACTCTCATTTGTCAGTCAATATTTTCGCTCTTATGGAAACAATCATATATTTACAATTTGATAATTTTTTTTTTCTTCCTTTTTTAACTAAATTTTTAAATTTAAGAGATTTCTGGACACACGTATTCAAACCTTAAATTAAAACACAACAAACTGATGTGCACATATGAGTTTATCTAATATATTAAATTTAATGAATAAAAGGTTTAATACTATGTTTACACCTTGTAGTGGTTTATAGTGGTCCATTGTACCTTTTGACATGAAAAAACCTGTTATAGAGGGTCATTTTAATGGTTTAAGTTGAACCAACCTAATTGGTGGTGTAAGCTAAATGCCACCTACTCTCTTGCCTTGCCTTGTCAAACATGCAAGACATCCTGTTAATTTTTTTTTTGGGTTTTGCGAAGTCACTCTCATTTGTCGGCCAATATTTATGCTCTTATGGAAACGATCATAGATTTACAAAGTAGGCTAAACTACAGTTTTGGCCATCTAAGTTTGGCAATGTTGCGATTTTGGCTCCCTATTGAAAAAATGAAAATTTTGACCCTTAAGATTTAGCCCATTTGCAATTGTGATCTTTTAGCCAATTTTGACCGGGTCAACGCCTATGTGGCAGACCACGTGTGTAATTATTGAATTAAAAAAAATTAAAATGCCACACAATCATTTTATCAATTAAATAAATAAAAAAGAAATTTAAAAAATTTAAAAATCAGAAGAAGAAAAAATTTAAAATTAAAAGGAAAGGAAAAAGTAAAGAGGCGTGACATCTAATTTCTCAAGATAATCTTTCTGCACTTGGTATATCCCTTTTGTTGTGTTTTTTGAATATTTGGAGGCAAAGGTTTATAGATCAAATTTCAGTAACTCCATCACCGCCTTATCATCGAACACATATCATTCATCAAACCTTCATCACTCCTTCAAAACCCCAAAATCCATGACTCATCCGACCCCATCAAACTCAGTAACCCCACCACCGACGACTGTTACCGAAGCATTGGTAATTATCGACAAACTCCCTCTCTTTTGTTTCTCCTCAATTTCTCGCAGCAGCTTTTCTACCGTTGGACCCACCGGCGACGTCGATGGATAATGTGCAATCTGTTTTGAACAATTCGACAACAACAACATGCTCCGTTCTCTCCCATGCTTCCACGCTTTTCACTATCAATGCATAAGCAGATTGCTCAACACAAATTTGGGGATTCTTTTGGGGTTGGGTTGGATTTTAAGATTTGTTGGTATGAATTTTGTTTGGGTTGTGGTTGAAGATGATTTTTTTGGGTTTTTTCACAAAGATTGTTGTTGTACCAGTGATTATTGCAGTACTGGAAATGGAAAAGGGTGTGGCTGCCAATAAAAGGGTGTGGCTGATAATAAACAAACCCAGACAAGATTTGAGGGTGAAAGTGTGAAAATGAATGGATTTGACAATGATGTGGAAAAATAAAATCAGAGAGGAGGTTAAAATTTGAAAAACAAATAAGATTGAGTGGATTTGAGAAGATGAAATTTGATGGTGTGTGGATGATAATAAACAAACCCAGACAAGATTTCTAGGAAATGTCACGCCGCTTTCTTTTTTCCTTTCCTTTTAATTTTTAATTTTTTCTTCTTTTGATTTTTTAAATTTCTTTTTTATTTATTTAATTGATAAAATGATGATGTGACATTTTAATTTTTTTTAATTCAATAATTACACGCATGGCCTGCCGCATAGGCGTTGACCCGGTCAAAATTAGCCAAAAGGTCACTATTGCAAAGGGGCTAAATCTTAGGGGTCAAAATTTTCATTTTTTTTAATAGGGGGCCAAAATCGTAACATTGCCAAACTTAGGGGGCCAAAACTGTAGTTTAGCCTACCAAGAAAAGTAGATATTGATACGAAAATCAAATCAACAAAAAAAGGATATAAAAACATAATAAATGTATGAGAGAGAAAATTATCATAAATGTTGTCTCAAAATAGTTGTACAAATATCATTTCTCAATAAATTATTATAATAACGATATTACGTTAACCAAAAATTGTTTGTAGATATGTGAGAGACCATGGGCCAACTTTTCCACAAATAATTTAAAGAAAAAATAAAAAATAAAAAATACATAATCACAACTCAACTGCCAAAAATATTGAAGGAAGTTGCAATTGGATTTGAACCTCGATTCATTCACTTATGTATAAGTTTCAATGCTGATTTACCGTTACGTCAATATATGAAAACATGAATTTTCTAACATGTGCAATAATGCACATGTTAAAGCAACTAAAAGTGAGATTTATTATTTATTGAAAACAACAATTATTTGTTAAAAGATTATATATTTAATATAAAATGTATAAGTTTCAATACCAACTTACTAATTTGAACTTGTTAACATGTGCAAGTTTTCACATAATAGAAAAATCCATAAAATAGATATCTAGAAAATATAACTAGCAGCGTTGAATTTATGAAAAAATAAAGGCTTAGATGCAATTTTGATCCCCCTATTTTCGAAATTGTTAATTTTTGATACTTTTTTTTTCTTTCTAAAACATGTTTTTTGATCCCCTTATATAAAAAAGTCAACAAATTTTTTGGTCCCCCTCCCTCAAGATGATGTGCAATGCTCATTAATGAGATGGAGCTTACGTGACTTGCTTATATGGTTTATTATTTAACACCTTATTTCCATGTCATTTTAATTATAAATTATATTACAATTATCAAAAAATTAAATAACAAATTATTATTAAAATTAAAAGAGAATTGAGGGAATAAAAAAAAAATGAAATCCCCAAGTTAATTTTTACTTGTTGAAGAACCGTAACCCAAAAATCGACAAATTGATTTTATTTTCGTTCTACCTTCTTAGTCAAACTAATGAGCAAGACCAAGTTTCTTCATATGCACATGACGTCTGGTCTAAGTTTACCTGCAATAACAAAATGCCTAATTGATTTTGGTTGTGATTTGACTCTCGAAGAAACTTGGTGACACATCTTTGATGATTTGTGCAAAATATAAACAAGAGGAATGTCTCAAAGTACTAACAAGAGATGGTGCTGATTTTGGCTTGGTGAACAGTGCAAGTCAATCTGCTAGTTCAATTGCCGAGTCATACAAGTGGTCATATGATTTTGACTATCAAGAAGGAAGGAATTAAAGAAAAAAGATGCTTAAGGAAGAAGTAACATAAAATCAATTTGAGGATTTTGGATGTCAGGGTTGTTCAATAAGTGAAAATTAATTTGGGGATTTTAAATATTTTTATTCCCCTAATTCTCTTTCAATTTCAATAATAATTTGTTAGTTAATTTTTTTTATAATTATAATATAATATAATTTATAATTAAAAAGACATGGAAATAAGGTGTTAAATGATGAACCATGTAAGCAAGCCACGTAAGCTTCATGCCATTAATGAGCATGCCACATCATCTTGAAAGGGAGGGGGACCAAAAAAATTGTTGACTTTTTAAATAGGGGGATCAAAAAACATGTTTTAGAAAAATGGGTATCAAAAAATTAACAATCTCAAAAATAGGGGATCAAAATTGCATTTAAGCCAAAAATAAATTAATATATGACGAAGTAGAAGAGAATAAGCGTTGTTTTTTCATCTAGACAATTGTTAATTTCACTTTCTTAGATATTGAATTTTTATTTTTATTTTATCAAAAGCTTGTGTGGTATTTAATTAAGAATTTTATGTAATTTATGTTTGGGATTAAGTTTGGTGTCCAAATTCTTGTGTCCAAATACATTTTTACATTTTCTTGTGATTTCTTAGAGATGCATTTGTAGCTTTAGAGTTCTCCTGTGTTTGATACAATCGTGTTGGACCAATGGAGTCAATACATACTTGGATTCAATCACGTTGAATCTCTTTAAGACCTTTTCAACGTAACTCCTATGAGATACAAACAAAGATCCCTTAATTCTGTCTCTTAGAATTTGAAAAATTCATAATCTTGTTAGATGTCCCCATTTCTTTCATTTCATCAAATTCACTTTCAAGCATTTTCTTCACCTTCTGAATATCTTCCATGCTATTTGGAGAATTATTAAAAAAAGAAAAAGAAATCGCAAGTTGTTCGTTCATTAGAATTAGATAGTTTGCTCTTGTTAAAACACCCGTGGACCACTTTAGCATTAAATTAGTTGGTTGGTTGATCATTCAAGGAATTATTTTATGAAAATTGAAGCCCTGGGTTTTTGTTGAGCGGTGTGCTTTTAACAAGTTTGGTGGATTAATGAATAGAGATGGTTTCATTTGCTTTTGGTTGTTTTGTGAGTCTTCAGTCGTGTGAGGGTGTTTTGTGGGTTGTGAGTCTTGGGTTGTTTGGTCAAAATTGGTGTGTCACAATTGGTTTATCACTAGTTGCTATTTTTGGTTTGATTTTGTTTTGGTTTGGTTTTGATTGATTGCCATTCTTTCTATTGTTCTTTTGGTTTAGTCTCGTTTGATTTTGTTTTTGTTTACATTGGTTCTTCAATTTATGTTAGTTTATTTTTTTTGGATTTAGTTTGGTTCAATTTGATTTGGTTTTGTTTGGTTCAATCTTTTTAGGTCAAGCAGTCTGGTGGCCATAGCTCACACATTTAAATATGGAGAAGTGGGGTGTCTGAGGTTCGAACCCCGACCTCTACATATGTTATGCAATGTTTCTACCACAGGTGAGTCAAGATAGTGCTCACAATTTGGTTTGTTTGTTTATCGAGTTGAATGCACACACTTTGGTTGTTTGGTGAGTCGAGTGCTCACAATTTGGTTGCTTGGTTAGTTAAGTGTTCACAATTTGGTTTCTTCTTCCCTTTTGATTCTTCTGATTGATTGCATTGCACTTCTCCTTTTTTGATTCTTCTGATTGATTGTACTTCTCCCTCATTTGATTCTTCTGATTGATTGCACTTCTCCCCATATTGATTCTTCCGATTGATTGCATTGCACTTCTCCCCTTTTGATTTTTCTGATTAATTGCACTTCCCCCCTATGGATTCTTTTGATTGATTGCATTGCACTTTCCCTATTGATTCTCTTGTTTGGTTGCTCCTCTCTCTACTTGTTCTTATGTTTGAATAGTTTTCTCTTTGACTGGTTGCTGGTGATGATTCTTGCTGCTATCTCACTTTGGTTGCTATTCTCCATTTGTTTTACTAACAACTAATTTGGTTTATTTTTCTGGGTTAATTTGTAACAAGCTTAAAGCTTAGTAAGCTTCAACTTGATGGGTAGTGTTAGATATTTATATTATTTAATATGTATTTTTTTCGTATTTTGTTTGACAAACTCTCAATGTTTGGTGATACATCTTGAGTTTGAGGGTATGTGTTAGATAATAAAATATTGAGCTTAAACTATTAATCCTTTATGTTAGTAAGTTAGAGTCCATTATCTTTTATTATATGTTCTCTTATAACCTTTTGTAATGTTAAACTATTAATATTATATGAAACCCTAATCGTGTAATATTAAACTATTAATATACTATGAAACCTTAGTCATCTTTGTTGTTTCTATTATTTCTTTCTCTATTTTGTTTATGTATTGTTAACACTAACATCCAACTGTTCCAGCTCCAAGTTTTCTTGAGAAACCAAGGACAAAAGCATCGTTATTAAGGTATGCTTTATCACATGTGAGAATACCTTATGCTAATAAAAGCCCTCACGATTTTGGTAAGATAGTCGATACAAAGCTTTGCTCCGACTTTAAACAAGATATCCTGCATGTGGAAGATGAGATTGAATCCCTTGGATTAGTTGGTGTTTGAGTAGGATATCGAGTTTCAAAGAAAAGAAATGAAAGCCCTGACGTTGAATAAACCCCCTGACCCCATTCTAACCTTGAACTTGTTTCTTTGAAAACCTAGAATTTCCTTTTTTAATTTGAATTGCTATCTACAACTCACAAGTATTTTTCCTTTGGCTTTCTACTAAAACCCAAGTATTGTTCTTGTGTAGAGAGTGAAACTTAGAGAGTGAAACTCATCAGTCATGGCGACAATCAAGTTTCGAGCTTCCTTGTTGTTGATAGCTCCGGAATAATCACTTGGAAATTGTTCCACAAAACACGTCAAGCGATAGACTTGCAAATCATCATCCTCATCTTCATATGTTCTTCAATATTTGTCACATGTTTTGCTTCAGATATTCTATTTTGATTCAGAAGATAAATTTTATCCGACAATAGTACAACGCATCCACCTCTGACTGAAGCTTGGCATTATCCTTTTACTTGGTTTGATTCTAAACAGAATCATTACTAGAGCAGTACATTTCAACTTCTCTAAACTTTATGTATCTATTAACAAGGACTCTTGGTACATGTATCCCTTCACACCTTAAGGATATCGCAAAAGCTCTTAAATTAATTTTTTAAATTTGGTCAATGACAATACCATTTTTCTTTAGGCTCTGTTTGGATTGATGGAATAGAACGAAATGAAGCGGAATGAAATATGATGGAATAGAATGGAATTGAGCGGAATGAAATAAAAGCTACATTCCATTGTTTGATATTTTACGACGGAACGAAACAAATTTTTTATTCCATTGTTTGGAAAGTCGATGGGAGCGGATTATACCATTTTTATTCCAATATTACCCTTATATAATTAGGTAGATTTTTTTTACGGAACTATTAGGACGAATTAAAATAGTTAAATCTTAAAGTTCTCTTTTTCTCTTGGATTTTTACACTTTCTGAATTTTGAATTTAATTAGTTTAGTATGTTTGAAGTTTTTCTATTATTTTTATCTGAAATGTAAACTAACATATCGTAAATTTATGGCTTGGCAGAAGAAGTGATGCACTTGTTTATTAATAAAGACATAAAAATGGGGTCTGATCAAAAAATGACATGAGAAACAATATCAGATGAAAATGTTAACTAACTCATCGAAAATTGATTGATTGGTTGATGACGTGATGCACCAATTGAGAAATTGTCATGGATGGAGAATTTAACACATGAACAGGAAAAAAGAACATGCAATTGAGAAACAGCAAGAGACATGAGAAGGAAAGCGGATGGAGAACTGTTTCAGGGATGAAACACAAACAAGGATGAAAGAGTAATTATTCAATTAAAATGTTCCATTTCATTACATACACCCTAAATTGGGAGGAATGAAAAATAGAAGGAAATGGTGGTATGAGATGGAATGTATTCCATACCATTCCATTCATTTTAAACAAATCCAAACAATGAAGCATAACTCTATACCACTCAATTCCATCATGTTCCATCAATCTAAACATAGCCTTAGAGTTTTCATATCATGGACATAAAGATGGACCTCTATTTATCAAATATGCAATAACGGCAACAACCTCTGCCCACAATAATGTCGTGTTACATTTGAATTTGACATCAACATCAAATCACCTAACCTTTTCCATAACAGTTCTATTCATTCTCTTAGTAAGTCCATTTTGTTATGGAGTTCAACTAATAATTTTTTGCATAGCAAACCCTTTATTGTTGCAAAATTGATTGAACTCATCAAAACAAAATTCAAGTCCATTACTAACTCTTAATTTCTTTATTTTCTTCTATTTTAATTTTCAACTAGAGTACATCGCTCTTTAATTATAACAACTGCTTCATTCTTTTGCCTAAATATGAAAACCCATACCTTTCATGAGAAATCATCAATTAGTGACAGAAAGTATTGAGCTCCATTGTGTGATTGGACTCTCATTGGCCCCCAAAGATCACTATGGGCATAATCCAAGCTTCTTATGGAACGATGGACAACAATGTTCTACTTCAGCTTCTTAGCCTTCCAAAGTATGCAATATTCTTACAATTTGACATCAAGAACCTAACCTTTTCCATAGCAGTTCTATCCAAACTTCTTATGGGCATAGTCAAAGCCAAAAATTTATGAGTGTCATTCCTAACGGATCATCCATCACTTCCAACGGCTCCTATTCGGTGCCTAAAGAAACTCTCATTCACAACAATGCAGGTTGCATATCATCTTTCCACTAAAAATACATCTCAATCTTGCTCTCTTATTGACTTGAGTGTCAAAGTATTTGTAGATACCATCCCCTAACGTCCACCTCGGTGGACATTGTTCAAGCTCGGCCAATCAATTTCAATCACATAAGATCAAACATTAACCTTTTTTTTTGTTGGGTGGAGGATATCATTGCTAGAGAGATTGTCGCCTCGTCAAGCTAGCTAAACATGGTGTTATTCGAGTTGATCATGACTTAGATTATGCAAAGTACTTTAGATATAACGAATCATGCAAACATATGCCATTGTCTTTGCGATTTTGTACATAAGATATGGTTGGAAATATTCAAATGGATGGATGTTGAAGAATTTCATGAAACTTGTTTTGTTCCACCCTCAAGTACGGCACACCATGTTATGAAGTATTGTCTGCTTTGGTTGGAAATCTTTCACGGTTTGTCCTTTATAAAAAACGTTTCGTTGGGTTGTATACAAGCTACCCTTAGCCTAAATTTCAAAGCAATATGAGATTTTAAAGTGTACTAGAAGAGTTGCATCCCAATCGAGGCTAAATGAGAGCACTCCCGAGTGAAGTTGTCAATGTTCTGTTCTACCCTCTAGTACGCTACATCGCGTTCCGAGGTATTGTCCGTTTTGGGTCTAAACTCTTCACAGTTTTATCCTTTATAAAAGGAACCTCTTGGAGTGAGGAGTGCGGAGGGTGTTGTATATAAACTACCCTTATAACCTCAATTCACAAGCAATCTATGACTTTAAGGTGTACCACATCAAAATTAGTTCTTGCTCCACTTCTTACAATTTAGCATGATTTTTAAAGCAAATAAGGTTAAAAACGATATTTTTTAACGGCCAAGTGGGAGGGGAGATGTTTCTAAAGTTGAACGTTCTTGTTCTTTTTAACGTGCAAGTGGGAGATGTTTCTAAAGTTGTTCAAAGCATCAAAGTTATTTCTTGGTTTATTATCTTTAAGAACAAAAAATTTGGCCTAGCTAGCATTTTCTTGTTGAGCAATTTGAACCTCTCACATTTACCTCTCTCCTACTTGGAACTTCTAAAACTGTGCTAATATATAGAAGTAAAAACTATACTAAAATATATTTTATGAAATTATTTTCATATGTGATAATTTTTACAACCCAAAGCGCACACACAATCAGACATCAGTCACATTTGTCAACAAAATTTGAGATCCTTCAACGATCAAAAATTACTATAAGTGGAACTTAACATGAGACTTTAAACCAATAATTGTTTCCGTTTTTAGAGGGTCAGTAAATCAAAACAATTCGAAAGGCACATGGCATGAATAATTGATTGTTTAGCTAGTATAGATTACCACTTATGACTTAATTAATCAGCATCCTATAAATCAGAATCTGAAGAAGAACAAGTCCAAAGGGAAGCAGAAAGCAAACGTCTTGATTTCCAATCCAACACCAACTTATTACTACCCACACCCACCTCTTCAACCCTATACCCGTCATTAAAAAGCCCTAACAACAGCTTTGCTTGACAATGATTTGCAAAGCTCATCGGAACTCCCCTAAACCCTATCTCACCTAACCACTCCCCCCACGACCTTCTCTCCTCCTCACCACCCGTTCTATATATCCGGCCCAATGAGCCTGCAATCCTAGGCCCAAAAAATACCCTCTCCACCAAAGCCCGGGCCCGGTTCTGCATCGGAAACCCAGCCTCCAATGAATCAAAAACCGCTGAATAATGATGAAGTGAGTCCATGAACCTTTCCACAAACCCACCAACTACCGAACCAACTTCTTCTTCAACCAACGTTACAAGCTTTGGATTCAATGTCTTTGCTCCGTTTAAAAACGAAGAAACTGATTCCGGTGCACGGTAACTAAGGTGAGGTAAATTCAGCATGCAGTTGAAAACCAAAGCCTCTCCACGTACAAGCTTTAATGCAGAAGGACGGAAAGTTTCATCTGAGTCTAACCTGCAGTGGTGGAAAGAAAACGGTTGTCCCAGGGAAGCTGCGAAGGAGGTTAACCGCCTGCCAGTTTCTTGTACGGTGGTGATTGACCTCCTTCCCGTTCCAGTACGGGATAATGCTGTTATTCGGAGATGTGGACTGTTGTTGTTGGAGGCTAGTGATTGGATTAATGAGGCCCATTGGACCCCTTCCATGATGTCGTAGTCGATAACATGGACACGGCGTTCGTGGGCCACGGCTTCAATGATGGCTTGATTGGCTGTGAAGTGGCCGAATTTGACGTAAGGTGACATGTCTTGAAGTAGTTGGAAAGCAGCAAGTGTGTCGTTTTGGTTGTCGTGGGGACCATTTGTGGTGAGGTAATGTTTGTTGTTGTTGTGGTGGTTATTGTGCGCTCCCCCAGCCCCTTCTAGTAGTCCATGAAGGGCTTCGGTGAAATGAGCGGCGAGCCTCTCCATGTTGGAGCCGTTAGCATGTTGTGAGACTAATTCCTTGAGCCGGATCAATATCACTCGAGCTAAGTCGCGGTTTTTGGTTGAACCGGTTAAGGCTTCCGCGCCAGCCATCAATAGGTGCACTAGTTTTAGCCCTTTTGAATCATCACCAACTTCTTGTGTTTTTTCTGTTGTTGTTGTTGTTGTGGTTGTTGTTTCCATTTCTTCTTCTTCCTCATCCGTCGTTGTGGTGGTGGTGGTGGTTGTGGTGATGGATGGACTAAGCTGGTCGTGGTCGAGGACAGTGGTTCTGTCCTCGATGATGGTGTCCATGAGGTGGTGAAAGTCATCTGGGGCACCCGTAAAGGTGTCCCAGTTGACGATGGGGGACCAATGGTTCCAAGTGCAACCATAATCGTCGTCGGAAGTAGGGGTGTTGGCGAGGGAGCTGTGTCCAGAGAAGTGGAGATCATTGATGGCATCCATGTCCATCATGTCCATGGTATTATTGAGTTGACTAAGGTGTTTGAGAGAAAGAGATCAGCAAAATATAATATATAGTTAGGTTTGTGTATATTATTATTGAGTTGTGTTTTGTTGTGTGGTGAGGGAGAATGAATGGTATGGGAAGAGGTTTATAAAGAGGTTGAGAGGTGATGGAGAGAGAGAAGAAGGATTCAGAGGATGAGACAGTGGAAGTCCAAAAACTGATTGGTGAGTTAAGAGAATATTGTTATGTGCGCTGTTGTCACTAACAACATGACCTCCTACCTGATGTGAATGCAGATTATTTTTAAATATTTTTTGAAATAAATAACTTATAAAAGAGTATATTCGTAAATAATTATGACTGCCGTTTTTTATTTATACTCCAACTTTGTCTTGCTCTTGAATTTTTTTAATTTTATAGATTAGCATAGTCACTATACCTATGTAATTTTTTTCAATTGCTAGTAACCCCTTGAGTTTATGCATAACCTTTTACAAGCCTGAAGTTTCCATCTATTTCACACAGCTCATAGTTTGGTTTGATGTTTATCCATTTGACTTCTCAAATAATCATGTCTGTATATTTGGAGTTGTTAATTAATATTGTTTTTATTATAAAAGTCTCATCACACAATGGAACTAATAATCAAGGGTGAGTAAGGGGCAAGTTGAGTGTTGTATTATACCCAACCTTAACTCGTTTTAAATGTAGATCAGATCAATTCTTTATGCTCTAATATGATTTAGATCGGGACAAATTTTTATGGTCAATTTGCAAATGAGATTAGCACATAACAAGTCCTTAAATTGAGTTGCATTTCTTGAGTTTGGATACTCCAAAGTTAAGTGTAAAGTGAAAAAATTAAGGCTTGTTATTACAACAAAGTCATGATTTGTAATGATTATGTACCTACAATATTTATATATATATTTTTTAAATTAACGATTGATATTATTCACTTTACACTTTAAAGTGAATATCTCATTTTAGAGGAGTCGGATCCGTATTTTTCTCACCTATATGATCGATGGCTAGAAATTTTTAGAGATAAACGTATTTTTGATTTTTGTTTCTAATATGTAATTCTTAATTAAATACTTTTGAGCATTTGGAAAATTGGAAGTTATGTTCTTGAAGCATTTGTGATTGATGTTGAAACAAGTAAAGATATTGTTGAGCAGATTTCCACTATTGTTGCCGCCAAGTTGTGAAGAATTTTCTTCTCACTTGTTGCAAGTTGAACCGGTAAAAGGATCGGCATTGTTCCCTCCCTAGCTGAAGAAGGTGGAGGAAGATGAAGTGGCTTCTCTCTTGTTTCAAGCTATCGAAATGTTCATAATGATGAAAAATATCATAAATTAATGATTCTTACGGACGGTGTCAATGATTTGAAGTGGATTTAAAGATAACAACTAGAGTTGGTTAGAAGCGGTCTATGACGGCGTTACTAATCCATGAGAGTTATGTACCTGCAAGTACTCCAACAATCAAGTCACTGAAACTTTTAGGAGAGTCTAGATGTTTAATCACAATTGAGAATCTACTTACACTAGAGGTCATTGACCTTTTATAGGTGACATGTATGAAAAACTTCTGTGACAGTTTATGCGATACTTGAATCTTAGTGATATTTATAAATCACCATGAGAGGATCATTGATTCTGTTAAACATGATGTAGTTTATTTGATTGGATCATAAATCTTTTACGGATTACACCTTTTACCCATTCAAAATAAGAACTAAACGTAAGAAAGAGGTAATTTGTAGAGATTAATCATATCTAACTCAATAACTAATTATATGAGCTGAGAATCAGACAATTATCATTAGAATGGGGAATGATGGAGATGTATGTTTATTATGTCCTAACGGTTTTATTCTTAGAGGAAATAGACCATAACATTCTGTAGTCAGTTGAAAAATAAATTAAGTATGACTAAGGATTTTTTACTCAAAGGTTATTGAACTTAGATACTTTTTGATCAATTTAAGTTTGATAAAAATTCATTAATCATTTGAGTTGAACTATTTAATTTACAAAGTACATATTTTGATGAAATGGTATAATATTCTAAATAAGAGGTGATTATACGGTTAAAAAAAAGGTGACTATGTATACTTTAAATTAATTTAAATAAAATTTAATTAGAATATTTCTTGGATTAGGGATTAGCTAATCAAAAGGAGCAAAACATGCACACATACATGACCAACAGTGTAAAATAAAATGGCAAAAGTGCACTGCAACCAAAAAAAGGGAGAGATAAAAATATCTTGCAATGCACTATTGTTGAAATTATTTTATTAATTACGATGATGGCCTCACACAACATATAGAAAACATCAAAATGAAAGCTATGTTTAGTTTAAAAGTTTAATTTTAACCACATACGTACGATACATTACGAACAAGAGATACAAGAACTTTCACTATCTCTAAATCAAATGAAAATGTTAAAATAAGTTTGTCGTGCATATCCTACTGCCCTTAACTATATTGTAACCGTCCGTATAGTACTAGGCACCATCTCAATGGCTGAGATTCTCTTGATTCCACGTCATCACTTCGGGAATGGTTGCTCTTACGCCATTGGTCAACGTTTCCAAGGTAATTCCATTTGGAAGTTCAAGGTTTCTATTTGAGGAACAGGTGTGGTAATAAAAAAATAACAGATTCCCTTTCCGAAATTTCAACTGTTAGAACAAAATATTGTTTACTACTTATAGCATTTTATATGTAGTAAAATTTTCATATCGCTAAAGGAGGAGAAACATGAATATCATTTTTTATTCATTCTTCGTTATCAGCCTCGACTCCACTCATCTTTTCGACCACTATCACCCATGTTTATAGACACGCCACCCTATTGTGTTGGTGGTGGGTCTTTGGTCAGACGAGAACGATAACAATTAGATGAGAAAATGTCTAACATCCACGACAAGAGAGATAGACTAGTAGTGGCACCACCGATGCAGAAGGTTGCACGGCACAACTCACAAGCTAGTCATGCTGGATGATAAACAAACTTAAAAAATCGAAAATGTAATCATGAAATAGAGTGAATCTTGTGTATATTTTGTATGATATCATTCTATAAGCTTTGAAAGTGATATATTTAGATTTGCAAATTATTTTATTTGACGAAAATCAAATAAAAATATTGAATTTTGTTTGTTATTTTTCTAAATTGTGGCAGATACTAGTATAAAAGAATAATATGATCATTACATTAGATATATAATTCATTAGCAATATCGAGATTTTTCATTAATCGAAGAGCTGTGTTAGATATAGGTTCTCTTGTTGATGGGTGCAGTTCTATTTTTTAATGGAGGTGTATCAATTAGAATGACCCTTCACTGATCAAGGTATCTGTTTAAGATTCAATACTCGTCACTAGACTAATTATCATAGGTATTTTTTTATAATGGGGAAACATAATTAATGTTGTCTACCTCTAAGGGCACAATATTGTTGATAACTTATTCATTGACATAAATCACTATATTGAATTTTTAAATGATCACCCACGCCTAGAGTTGCTTCATTGCATATTTCAGACAGAGAATAATTGCCGCGAATAGACGTGACAAATCAAGTTGTCATAACTAGATGTGGAAATTTCATTAAATTAAGTACCAATTCATGTCAAATATACAACTAGCACCTTCAAATATTTGTGAAGGGACGAAAATAGATCTATTAGCAGGCCCCGCAAATCACGTAAATTTACACGTTGAAGAGGTATAGTATGATATACACATTGCCTTTCATACATACCTAAAAGTTATTAGTACTATATAAAGTATAAACACACTTCCTATACTACCAATGATAATCAAGTCATAGCTCATACCATTCGAGATTTGTTACGTACATATACTTGTACCAATTGCATTGAAAAAGACTTATTTTGATTTGCCACACATGTCCATATTTGCTACAAAAATCCATTTATACTTTTTAATAAAAGTCGATTGATTGCATTTGGTAACCCTCTTATACTTGCATTAAAGTAAAAATACATATAAATAAAAAGTTTGAGGTTGAATCTCTTTGTTTTTTTGGTGAATTTGAGGTTGAATCTCATATTTGCCAAGAAAGTTGATTGATTAGTCATTAAATTTTGTGACTCAAATTGTATAAAAATTATACTTATTAAATTTATTTATATTAGCATTTGGTTAAGCAAAAAATAAAAAGAAAACAATAATGCTAAAATAAAATTAACCAATTTGAATTGGTTTTAGAAGATGGCTATCGAACCAACTTGTTTTTATTTTCTTATTAAAAGAACTGAAACCTATTCAAAATTTGATTCAACCTCAACTAGTTTTGAACTAGTGGATCTAATCCAGATTTAAAGACATATTTTGAAAAGGGGTAATTAACTTATGCTAATGGTTATTTATGTTAGTTATGACAATCATCAGGTTTTAACAAAATATCATATACAAAACAACAACCAAACTTTTATTCAACTTATTAATCTTCAATTTTTTTTAAAATAATTTATATTAGTTTTTCTTGGTTTTTCCTTGTCTGTTGTGATTTGATTATCCTTTATTAGATTTACACCTTATTAAAGAATTCACATTTATTTTCTCAGCATGCACAAACAACCTAAGTCAGAACTTTCTGCCGTTTCCGATCCTATTTATTAGAAAAATTTGGTGATATTTCACTTTTCTAATAAAAAGAAAAAGTCGTAAAGTTTAAGATGCATTAATTGCTAAAATTTCTTGGTCCTTTTCTAAGGAACCATTGTTGACTTTGTAATTTGTGCAGTGGTTCTGTTTCTCGCACGCCTTGTGTTGGAAGGACCACTGTTGGTTTAGTATCATATTCCATTTTTATTTGTTCAAAAAAAAAATGCTAAAATTTCTCTTACACCTTAACGAATTTCTCTATTTTAAGTTAGTGAATGTAAAATATTTAATGTCAAAGTCATTTTTGAAATAACCTTTTAAAATCATAACATTAATAGTTTATATTGTATATAAAAAGTTGCAAACGAGTTTATATTTAAGAATGAACAAACAGATGTTCTAAAGGGGCTTTGTTCAGAAAAAAGATGTTCTAAAGGTACTGACCGAAGATGTTCTAAAGGATATCCACACGCTGTACCTTAAATCTTAATCAAAGCAATGAGAAATTTAAATGCTCAACAATTACTATGAAATCCCAGTAGCAGACATATATATGGAAATTACTACTACCATTTTGTAGATTTAAACGGTCATTGATTGACTTAAGTGAGAAACCTATCCTATTTCTTCTTAGTCTGGTTTCTAGAAGACTATGAACAGAAGTGGTATTTGCGTACTACATAATTAGTACTCCTTGTGCATAAGCAAAATAGATCAATTGCACACTAGTTGATTGATGTTTTTTCATTTGTGGGATTTAGGATCGGGACTTTTACGGTGGAATATGCAACTCTCAATGTCGCGCCAGCGTGTTCTGACAATCAATATGTTTTTATACCATTTGTGTTTGATATTTTTGGCTTTCTAAAATCGGAGGTTGTTCAGCTTCTACGAAGAGTTCAAAGGGTCATGCATAACAATGTTATGTCTTATAGATTCATGAATGTTGTGTTTAAAAAAAAATAGTTTTGGAATCTAGAAAGGGTTAGTGGCGCAACTTGTTTCCCGCATGCATTCCACTCATATGTAATTTTTTATTTATGATATATAAAAGTAGAACGAGACCTTAAATACAAATCGATCCAAAATAAAACCGTAACCAATAAAAAAACAAAAATAAAACACATAAAACCAAAAATTATTGAATATTTTTAGATGTCTTTTTTTGGAAACCACTCAGATCATGGACCATCTTTACTAATCTAATTCAAGTTGATCCAAATTAATTAAAACTGCAGGCTGAACAAAACCATATATATATTATAGACCAAATACATTAAATGTTTAATGAATTTAAAAATTAATTTTTTTTTCTTATAAATGTGACCGGAGGAAATATTATTGAGTTTTAATTTATTTGTTTATCAATATGAGATGCTAAATTAATCTATTATTTGTTTGTTATTAGTTTTTTAAAATTATACTACTTATTATTAACTTATATTTCTGCTCTTTCTTATTTTCAAACATAAACAACCATTGTTATTTGATAATGACCTTATTTTTTACCCGCTCCGTCTCATATTAAATGATACAGTTGACTCTGTCATACATAACTTTGCATATTTTTTATCTTTATTTATCTATTAGAAAAAATTATGAAAATTTAATATTTTAAAAAGATGCATCGAAACGAATCTAACATCTTATATGATATTATTTATCTTTGTATATTAATAAAAAAGATATGGTTAAAAATGTTAAATCAATAGTGCACATTGTCAAACAAGTCATCTAATATGGAACGGAGAGAGTAATTTATTAGAATTTTTATTGATTTTTAATTGTTTACATAATTTTTTTACAGGATCAACTGAAAATTGATATAAACTAAACTCATTTAATTGCATCGTAACATGTTTTTTTGAGTGAACCTCTAAACCGACCTAAGCTGCTTGTGATTTTAATCTTTAAATTAGGTGACTTTTTTACCTTAAAATCATTCCAAACTGCACTTTTAACACTCGTAAAATTACTATAGCAGCTTTATAAAACTACAAATATTAGTATTCTTTTTCATGCATCAAACCTTTGATCTCTTTATCCCTCCAATCTTTAAATCCCACACTCAAACACATTGTTATCCTTATATCCCTTAGTGTGTGAGTTTTAATGGTTATTTATCATTTTATCTATCTAAAAGAATATCAACAATAATGGTTTAGTAAAATTATCACAACTTTTTTAACAATTATAATATTTATTATTTACTACTGTATATATACACACACTCATTTGAAGGTGGAGGATATACAAATTTACAACTCCTTTCCCTAATTTTTGTCAAAAAAACAAAACTCGTTTCCCTAATTTTTTTACAACTTAAACTCGGTCGGCAAACATGAACCCAAGAAAGCCCTAAATTCCTAACCGTGCGAAATCTTTTCTGAAAATGACAGAGATATACATCAGCTTGCAACTATTAAGTTATAAGTTTATAATAACCCATTTGTTATATGATCACGCAAGAGCTAGCACTAAATAATTGGTTACAACTCATGTATGAGATTGTGAGTATACAGTACAGTAGCAATAATATGTGTTAGTGGGTTAATAAAGTCAACGGTTGATTTGATGTGTGTGACTTATGGGATTATCTTAGCCAATAGAGCGTTGAAAGAGTTATCTAATCCAATGGCCGGCATGTTTCTCAAAACCAGGCAGTCTCATTTTTGTGAGGCAGTTTCCCCTTTTATGAGGCATAACCCCATTAGGGCGGCAAACAATACTGGTCATTAATGAGGTTGTTAAAATGTCTATTTAGTAACCTCACGTTATTCAGTCTAGAATATGTAATTCCTCTGTGTGTGCCATGTATATCATTCATTTATTATTAATTAATGATATGAAAAAACTCAAAATTCACTCTGATGATATCTTTTGTCAATAATATGTAAGTATTTTCGTTAACGTTTATGGAATTTTGAGTCTTATTTTAACCTTGTTAGTATCGGAGTCTGATTCATCTAAACTTTTATTACAAAATTAAAAAGATTTGATTGTTATCGTAAACTGACGTATAATAAGAGATATTTTTTGTTGTTGCTAGAAAAACTTATATTGTGGACATAGAGGTATTTCATCATACTCATATATATTGTTCCTAACACACTATTTTATCTAAAAAGCAATATAACTAATTATTATTTTAATTAGCATGCATTACCTTAAATATCTCTTTTTTTAGGGGCTTAAATGTCACTTAAAATGAGAAGGTGGAAACAGATAATAATATCTACATTTGAAAATAATATTGATATACTCATGCCTTTATATAACATTTTTTTATGGGATTATTAACTATATAACTTTCTTTTTTAATTCCTTAAAAAAAACTTTTATTTTAAATAAAACTATATAATATTGATATACTCATGCCTTTATATAACTTTTTTTTATGGGATTATATTACTATATAACTTTCTTTTTTAATTCCTTCAAAAAAAAACTTTTTTTTTTAATAAAACTATATAACTTTCTTATAGGCTTAAAAAAACATCACATTGTTTGACTTCAGATTTATAATTATTTTCACTTTAAAATATAACAAAGTGATCTTTGGTTCTTTTTCCCCTGTATACTATACTATATAAGGAACGGCTGAAGTGAGAGGAGTTATAAATTTTAAATATTTGATCTTTATATAAATAAGTAGGTTTGATTTTTATTAAATTCATTATTGAATATAGTAGTAGCAACACCATAATACCATGCTCCCTCTATTTTATATTGACGTCGTCTACTTAAGGTGTGTTATCTTAGTGGTAGGAGTTGAACATTGCAATGTGAAAGATGGGGTTTAAATTTTCTCGAGTATGGTTGTAGACCGGTCATTAATAAGATTTGTGCACTCAAACTAAGAAAAACAATAAATAATTCATTGGTTAGTAAATAATTTTTACTATAAAAGTTTTTTTTTTTAAAATAGAACTGGAAAAGAAAAATTATACACGGAATCACAAAAGAAAGTTAATGCATGCGTTTTTTTTTTGGTCAAGTAGTACCGTGACTATAAATAAATTCACTTTGATGTAAGTTAGTAGGGCGTTTGAGGTTCGAACTTAAGCCTCCACATATATATTATGCGTTTTTTAAAAACCAAACGACCATATTTTTTTAGTGATTTTTTTTACGTCGACAATTTAGATAAAAGTAGAAGGAGTAATATTTTAATATCTCTTAATTTCTTTGTTTGTTTATAGGCTTAAATGCAATTTTTGTCCTCCTATTTACATATTTTTCAACTTAGTCCCCCTATTTCATTTTTTTTTAATAAGCTAAATTAGCCCACCCAAATTAGCACCGGAGAAAATTGAACCTGAGACCTCGAGGAGGAACACAATCCCAAATCTCAAGCCAATACCACCAGTCCAACCCAAATGAGTTTTTAGTCCCTCTATTTTAATAATCATTTTTTTAGCCCCTCTATTATGAAAGTCAATGAAGAAATTTGGTCCCCCGTGACGCTGATTTGGCATTAATGAGTTAGAATAAATATCTGCCAAGTCATTATTTGGTTATTAAAAGTTAAAACCAAAATAAATATTCAATTTGCAAACTTAAATGCATTTGTAATCGACTGAGTGTGATGTAGCAACAATGAACGAGATCGCGCTTAACAACATCATCAGAAGAGACTCCATATGCGCTGAGGTTGAAGTCATTGATGAGTTCAAATAGGTGGTCTAGTGTGGCCATTGTTGATGGTGGATTTGGATCTAGAATTGGTATGGTACTGCCAAGCCATAAATTTACGATATGTTAGTTTGCATTTCAGATTTTAATGATATATTAGCAACAAATGAAAAGAAAGGAAGATCATATCGTCAACCCTGGCTCATTCAAGGTTTTAGATAGGTTGTCTTGGATGCTGGACTTACTGATATTCATATGGATGGCTATGCCTTTACCTGGTTTAAAAGTTTAGGCACCAATCGTGCAATGGAGGAGAAATTGGATAGAGCTATGACTAATGATAGTTGGTTTGATAAATTCTAGAATGCAAAACTTGAATGCCTTACTACCACTTCATCTGATCACTACCCCCTCTTACTTGATTGTGCGCATCAACCCTCTACTATTGGTGGCCAACGTCGTTTTCATTTTGAAAATGCTTGGTTAGTTGAACCTGAGTTTGGACCGTTTGTCTCTCAAAGATGGAAGGGTTATGGTGAACGACCTCTTGTGCATAAACTTAATCAATGTGCTTTGGATCTCTCTAAGTGGAGCAAGAATGTTAATCAAAACACAAGGCAAGAAATTCGTAAGACTCAATGCAAGCTTGAAGATGTTCGTACACATGTGGATGCTTCCAATGTGAGTTATTTTAACATGTTACGACATAAATTGGATAAATTGTTGATTAAAGATGATGTCTTCTGGAAACAGAGAGCAAAAACTTTTTGGTATAAAGATGGGGACCTTAATACAAATTTTTTCCATGCGGCAGCCACTACAAGGAGAAAGTTGAATAAAATTGAGCATTTAGAGGATGAAAATGGCTTTGAATGTCGGTCTGAAGCATATTGCACGTGATTATTTCATGCAGCTATTTCAAAAATCAAATGGCTCCCGTGCCAATGTTATTAATTTAGTTCCTGCACCATCTACATGGAAGATAATGATATGTTATCTGCTTCCTTTACTTTAGAAGATTTCAAACAAGCAGCTTTTTCTATGCAAGCAGATAAATGCCCAGGGCCGGATGGTTTTAATCCTGGTGTTTATCAACATTTTTGGGATACTTGTGGTCATGAAGTATATCAAGCAAGTTGTCAATGGTTAGCGAACGGTGTTTTTCCACCCCATGTCAATTCTACTAATATTACACTTATACCAAAAGGTGATTCTCAGACTTCAATGAAGGATTGGCGACCTATCGCACTCTGTAATGTTGTGTATAAAATTGTAGCCAAAGTGCTTGCTAATAGGCTCAAACAAGTGCTTGATAAATGCATTTTTATTAATCAATCAGCTTTTGTCCTAGGTCGATCTATTTTAGACAATACCATGGTGGCTATTGAAATTGTTCATTATATGAAGGCAAAGGCTAAAGGAAAGAGTGGGGATGTTGCACTTAAGTTGGACATTAGTAAAGCATATGATAGACTAGATTGGGATTATCTACGATATATCATGATTCAAATGGGTTTCTCATCTCGATGGGTTAGCTGGATTATGCTTTTGTGTTGAGACGGTTGATTACTCGATCTTGGTTAATGGAGCATCAGTGGGTCATATTGTACCAGGGCGCGGCCTTCGTCAGGGTGATCCCCTTTCACCTTATTTGTTCATCATTTATGTTGAAGGTCTTTCCTCCCTTATTCGTGAAGTTGAACGTCGTAATGACATTAGAGGTACTATGATATGTACAAATGCACCAATTATTTCTCATCTTATCTTTGCAGACGAGTGCTTTCTTTTCTTTAGAGCTTGTGAACGTGAGGTTGTTTGTATGAAGAATATTTTGGCTACTTATGAAGAAGCTTCGGGGCAGGCCATTAATCTCGAGAATTCAGAGTCTCTTCTCCAGAGTCTCTAATCACTCGTTTACTTAAAGCTAAATATTTTCCTCGAAGTGACTATTTTGGAGATAGCATAGGTCATAATCCTAGTTATGTTTGGCGTAGCATATGGAGTGCCAAAGACGTGATTCGTCGTGGTTTTCAATGGAGTATAGGCACAGGAGAACACATTCCAGTTTGGGATCACCCATGGCTTATTAATGCTACACGAATTTTACCGTCTACTCATCATCATTTGAAATGGTCATCTATCACAGTTTCTGACTTGTTGGTTACACCCCAAAAACAATGGAATATGGAGCTAATTAATGTTTTTTTTTGACAATGCTACTGCTAGAAATATTTTTAATACTCCGTTATTCCATTCAGTAACTCATGATGCGCCTTTTTGAAAGTTTGAGAGGGATGATGTCTATTCAACTAAAAGTGCTTACAAGGATATTCTAAATCATGATGTGGCAGTTGTATAACATCGTGTGCCGGGTAACTGGAATTGTATTTGGAATTTAAAATTGCCCCCGGAAGTCAAAAATTTTCTATGGAGAGCTTGTCGTAATTGTTTACCCACGAGAATCCGATTGCAATCAAAACGAGTTCAATGTACTGATAGGTGTGCAGTATGTGATGATTTTGGCGAGGATAATACCCATATGTTCTTTATGTGTGATAAAAGCAAGAGTTGTTCGCAGCGAAGTGGATTATGGACTCTTTTGATGGTTGTTTTTTATATTGATGCAGGCTTTCCAACCAATGTGTTTGCTATCTTACAACACCTGGACCGGCAGCAAAAGCAAGTTTTTAGTGTGACCCTCTGGAGTATATGGAAGCATCGAAACAATAAAGTATGAAACAATGTTACTGAAACAACTCAAGCTATTTGTGCTTGTGCAGGATCTCTTCTCACTAGTTGTAGGAATGCTCAGTCTATTCGCCATCCTATCCCTCAACATCCCGCTACTCCGAACGACTTGAAGTGGATTAAACCAAGTTCTGGTAGATTTAAATGTAATGTTGATGCGTCCTTTTCTCAAACTCGGAATCGGGTTGGCATTGGTGTTTGCATTCGAGATGATGAAGGTCGTTATGTTTTGGCCAAGACTGAATGGATGTCTCCGCTCCTTGATGTGGATTTGGGTGAGGCTTTAGGTTTATTATCAACCATGTATTGGGTTCGTGATCTGCAGCTAGGTATTGTGGACGTTGAGCTTGATTCCAAAAGTGTGGTAGATAGTCTTTATGGCAGTAAAAGTGGCGTCTCTAATTTTAGTGCAGTAATCAATGATTATAGACGCCTGTTAGCTTCTGATTTAGTAACCTCTGATGTTAGGTTTATTCGGAGACAAGCCAACGAAGTCGCTCATAGTTTTGCTAGAGTGACTTTGCGTCATGCTAGTTTCCATATTCATATTAGGATTTTATCTTGTATCTCTATTATTATTATTATGAATGAAATGCAATAAGTTTCTTCTTGTCAATATATGTATATAAGGTGTGTGATCTCATTGTCCTCATAGATTTACGTAAAGCTTATATATTTTTACAAGGTATTAGAGCTGGATAGATTTTGCGACAATCCCATATGCTTCGATATTGCTGTCGGCCGCATTTGCCGCCGACA
The DNA here is from genome assembly GCA_946800305.1 of Medicago arabica. Classification (NCBI taxonomy): domain Eukaryota; kingdom Viridiplantae; phylum Streptophyta; class Magnoliopsida; order Fabales; family Fabaceae; genus Medicago; species Medicago arabica. The sequence continues at coordinate 41,275,853 of OX326967.1, forward strand.
ACACCACCTATTAGTATTGTTTCGTTCCTAGGCTCTCTCACTGTAACGCCCTCTTTAATTATTTAATTATTTTTATAGAGTTTAGAGTCCACTTTGATGATTTATGTGATTTTATATGATTAGGTGATGTGTTGATATTTTATTGATAGACTTATTTTACTATTTACTTGAATAAGATGTGAAATTAGAGTAAATAATATGTTGAAGGGTTGTTTTGTGAATTTAGAGAGTTTTGTGGAATTAAGAGAAATAAATAAGTTAAGGAGAGTTAGAGTTAGAAAATAATATGACGTGCAAACTGTTTTGGAGAAAGTGGAGAAACCTAGAGTAAGAGAAGAGTCAGAGAGAAGAGAAGTGTAGAATCTTTGCAATCAATCAATCTAAGGTAAGGGTGAGCCTAGCATTACAATTTCATTAAACCTGTAATTCATGATTGTATTTAACAGATTATAGGGTTAGTTCATGAGAATTTGAGAATTTGGGAATTAGGTTAAAAGTGGTGAATTGATGATTAAATGATGAAAAATTGTTAGATTGATGTAGAAACTGTTTACAGACCTTAGATAATCCATATGATGATTTCTGGAATCAATGTTGGACCTTAAACCATGCGATTAGGCGGATTTTCGAGAAAATCTGCATTCTTCCCGAGCCTAGAAATTCATCCCCCGCCGTGGCGACATATGTCTAGCCCGGCGGAACAAGCCATAGCGAAAAATGTCTCGCCCGGCGGAGCTGGCCACGGCGACATATGTCTAGCCCGGCGGAGCCTGTAACAGCCCGATTTTGTGATTATTTGATTTTAATTGTTCTATACGTGTTTATTCATGTTCGCGTGCATTTTCATGAGTTTTCGTATTAGGAGGGTATTTTGGTCATTTAGACTTAAGGGTATTTTAGTCTTTTACAAGTAAGGGTAATTTAGTAACCTTATGACAATAGTTATTTTAGCGTTCTAGTTAGAACTGTTATTAATTGTAAGAAGTTAAGTTGTCGATATAATTAATTAGGACCGAGGTTTCTAGTTAATTACCGTTAGCGAGTTAGAGTTAGCGGTGTGATGTAATTAGATTTGAGCCAATTAGTTGGGATGGGTTAGACCCATTAAGAGTTTGTGAATATTTGACCCATAACTTTGGGAAACTAGGGTTAGACTTTGTCATTCACACAAAACACAAGAGTAGAGAGAAAGAGGCTAGAGAGAAGAGCAAGAGGAGAGGGTTGAAGCTAAAGGGGGAATTGAATCTAGGAGCCAAATTGAAGCTTGAGCTAGGATTCTTAGTGTTGGAGGTAAGAGGGCTAGTTTTCATGCATAATTTTAAAATTTTCATTTCTACCCTTTTCTTTGATTTTGATCAATTGAAATGATTTTGTAAATTCGTGTTTGGATGTTGATGTTATGTTTTTAAACATGAATTATATGGTGATGGTGTAATCGTTGTTGAATTAGCATGTCGAAAATGTATGAAAATGGATATTTGAGTTTATGTGAAAAATTGATGAGGAATGAGATTGTGATGTTGTAACATGTATGAATTCGTGTTCAGTTGATGTTGTAAATGATTTATGAACTATTGCTAGTTGAATTGTTGAACTGGAATCACTGTGTGTGAATTGGAGATGAAATTTGTGAATGTTGTTGGTGTTTTGAGAAATTTATGAAATTTGTTGAAATGAGTTGAGTTGTTGTTTATGATGCATAATTTGAGTTCTTTTAGGTGTGTTATAACCATTGTGGCCTATAAACACCTTCTGGAACACGTTTTGGGATTTGGGGGATCAAAATTGGGAGTTTTGGGTGAAAATGGGTTGGAACCCGTAGCACTTTTTTTCTGCAGAATTTTGAATAGTCGCTTAAGCGATGCTGCAGTGGCTGTCTGATGACTGTTCGCTTAAGCGAACGTTAAGCGAACAGGACCAGAAGCTACTGACTTGTGGTCGCTTAAGCGTGCAGGTGGACGCTTAAGCGTGCAGAACTTTTTCCAGCACTTTTAAAACTTTGTTTCGAGCTTCCGAGGGCCAATCCGAACTTCTTAAAACACTTCTTTTAACTTATATAATCACTGTTTGTACAATTAATCCTACTGGAACACTTCCTTGAACAAGAATTGGACTTGGTTTATGAAATTGAATTCTAACTTTGAAAAATTGTCAAGAACGTTGATTTTTCCGAAATTTGAAATTCAAGGAAATGGAATGAGATTAAAGTAGTGTAGAGATTATATGATAAATGAAAATGATTTCAATTGGTTCCAATTAGCTATATCTTGATTTCTCTTGAAAACTTGGAATTTTGGGAAAAATGGCAAAGTGAGACGAACTTCGCGATTTTTGTGAAAACATCGCGATTGGCCGATGAAAGGCTTATGTAATCTCTACTGCACACAAATGTGACTTAAGAGTATACATGGCTTAGGCATTTGATCTTGTTTGGTTGGTTTTGGTTCATTACTTCAATATTTTCAAAGTTGTGAATTATGAGTAGAACTTCACGAAAACTTAGCTTCAAGACCAATTGTTTGGCAAACCTTTTGTGACTGATTTTATATGATTAAATGGAGACTTGTGAATGAATGATAGATGTTGATAATGGTATATATTTTGTTATGGTATACGCGTCTCCGTTATTCGAATTTGTGAAAGACATGTATGTTTATAACGAAGTATGCAAAGGAGATGAAATTGTTGAATGCATATATGTTGATTGTATGTTGGTGTGTGCATACTTGTTGAATGATGGTGATGATTGCATAGTTGTATATGCATTGTTTGGTGATGATTGCATAGTTGTATATGCATTGTTTGGTGATGATTGCATAAGGTTATATGCACGTTGATTGATGAGGTGATCTTTGTGTGAACATATGCATTGAGTCGAGTCATATGTTCATGCATTCATTGTTTGGTGACGGACTTATGTCCAAATGTAAGGCGGGGTGTGAAACCTTACATACGTTGTTTTTGTTGCATCGAAGGTGACGACCTTGAGGTGATTTGGTACCACATGCATCTAGATGAGTCTAGAACATGGCATACATTGTTTGGTGAATTGCATTGAGTCGTGATGCGTGATTGATGCATTTGGTTCATGTGAATTTGTTTGGTGAATTGAATTGAGTGGTGATATGCGATATGTGATAAATGCACTTGGTTCATGTGAATTTGTTTGGTGAATTGAATTGAGTTGTGATATGCGATATGTGATTAATGCACTTGTTTGGTGAATTGAATTGATGAATTGGAATGATATTGGAATATCATGTGATTGTATATGTGAAGATGTTTATATTATTTAGTATTCATTATACATGATATTCTCGTTTGTTTGTTTTACGGATTATGTTGATGTAATGCTAACCCTCAGTGGTTTACCACCTACCTTTCCGTGCGGACGGGTAGATGGAGTGCAGGATAAGTAGCTTGTTTGCTTGGTGTTGCTGAGGAGTAGGATTCCTCTATCTCTTTTGCGCGCGTCTAGATTAGGGGCTCTGATCTAGGATAGCGTATATGTGTTGAGTTTTATTTATCATATGTTAGATTTTATTTATCTTATGTTGATCCGAGGAGATATGTCATGATTATTTTATATCTGATGTTTGAGGATAAGGTTATGTATTTATTATCCTGAGATTTGGAGTTATGGTTTGTATTCTTGAATATATATTCCGCTGCTATGTTTATGAACCATGATAATTAATACTTGTGAACTTGAATTTGTTGTTGGCGTAGCATCTATTTCTAGAATATATTTGTATGTTCGCGCGTTTTACCGCTTAATAGGAATAGGGTGTTACAGAGCCCGCCACAGCGACATATGTCTCGCCCGGCGGAGTTCGCCACGGCCACATATGTCTCGCCTGGCGAGATACACGGTGAACAATACCCTTGTTTCGTGACCTTGTGTCCTTTCGTATCGAGTTGTTGCGAGTTGATCCCCTGGATTAGAATTTAGTACTACTATAATATTAAGACGACATGTAGAGCTGTTAACTGATGCTTGACTTGTTATAGTAACCTATACATTAGTATATGTTTTCTTTGAATTATAAGAGATGATGTATGTGAATGCTTGTGATGATTCGTTGCTGCCATGTTGCTATGTTGTTAATAAATAAAAGCTGCATGTGTCGTCAAAGATTTATGATGTTATGGTCCAAACTATTGGAGTTCATTTGAGATGTCTAAGAGTTAAGAAGTTGAGTCCATGCATATGCATCCAGAGACGAGGGCTTATGCCCTAGGAGTATTTTTATGCTCAATAGCGACGAGAGCTTATGCTCTAGGAGTATTTTTATGCTCAATGGCGACGAGGGCTTATGCCCTAGGAGTATATTTATACTCAATATGGTACCACATGCATGATTAAGATGTCTAAGTTGCATAAGTCGAGTCAAGGTTGCATTGTCGAGTCGAGGTCGCATTGTCGAGTCGGACTAAGATTGTTGATTAAGACGTTGATTTATGATGATGATTTATGATGTTGATTATGATTATGACGTTGATTATGATTAAGATGTTACTTGACTGCTGTTGTGATATTAAGATGATGAAATTATGCTGTTAAATATAACTGTTGAAATATATGTTTAATGTTTTTGTTTTGTGAATCTCACCCCTTCTACTGGAATTGCCGCCTCGTGGGCAAGTGCAGGTATTTAAGCTTTAGTTGCTGTTGCTGTTGTGAGTGGCTGCCCTCACTGTGTCCTTAGGTGCTCTGATACGTAACGGGATGGGGACATTTATAACCATTTTCTATTCCTTACGTATTACCTTGAACTGACATGAATAAGAGTAGTTTTGAATTATGTTTAGACTTTTGAATTAGGCCTGCGAGCCAGAACTATTAAGCTAACTTGAATTTTATCCGCTGCGAAGTTTAAATTATTTTGACTAGAATAAATTATCATTTATTCCGTTTTTGAAGATTATAAGGAATGTAGCATTCCGTTTATGCGATACTCTGATTTAATTTATGAAATTTTAATGTTGGGAAAACGGGGTGTTACACTCACACCCCTTGTGCAAATACCAGCTGCCACTTTTACGGTGAGACTAAATACCGAGCACCACCACACCATATTGTCACGTATTCCTCCGGCGTGCACGACATCCATTTCTCCGCTGCCATCTTCCGATGCACATTCCTCCCCACGCCACCATTTTTCCTGTGTGTGAGCCCCACGTGTCGTCGCCAAATTAGCACCTCTGAGTGCACGTCTAAGTATCCGGCTAACAATTTCCAGATCCAGCCGCTGCTACATTCAGATGTGTTTTTCATCATTTGGTGACTCGGTGAATATATTCCCTTATATGGATACAACGTTATAGGGCCAGGCCATTGCTGCAAACCCAATAATTCAAGAAAAAAAAAAAAAAGAAATAGAAATCAACTGCTATTTTGTTTAAGAAAAGGTCCAACAGGGACTTGTGTCCATGGAGTGTGTTAGAAATAGAGAACTGGTATAATAAATAGCAGAGATCCTCAGAATAAACACATAACAGGAGTAGAGTTTATTAGCTTTTTAAGAAGTTGGGTATAATTAACATCTTGGATCCAGCTTGAAGACGGTGTATAAAAGTGTATTATGAATATTTTAATGTCAGAGTAATTATGTCTTTGCACTACTTTGTATTGCATTGTACTTAAACTTGTTTAAAACCATATACATTCCTGGTTGTATGTTGTACTTAGGGTAAGAGAGGAAATATATTCCGCAATTATTGTATCTCTATAGTTGTTCAAAATTCCCAAACTAATTAATTTTTACCTTACCTTCAAAAGCAGCAAACTCAACAATAGAAATTCCTACGCAAACTCATCAATAGAAATTCCTACTTGAGCAACAAAATAAGGGGCAATAACTTTCATTTGATACTCAAAACATACCTTCGACCTTAACTACATCATTATTCGAGCTCACATTGGAAGCCTTCTTGATTGTACTTCAAAGAGCTATATCACGTGCTCACATTGGAACCCAAATATTATACCCATTAACATAAGGGTTAAATATGTTTTTGATTCCTATAAATATATCAACTTTTTGTTTTAGCCTTTCTAAAATTTTCCTTCAACTTTTAGTCTCTATAAAATTTTCAATCACTACTTTTGGTCTTTATTTTTAATTTAATTTTTGTATTTTTTAATAAAATTGTGCAGAAATGTGTGAAATATTCTAGAAAAATTTAGAATGTTTTAACAAAACACAAATTAAATATGAATTTTTAACCTTAAAACATATAAAAATTCATATTAAATTCATGTTTCGTTAAAAAATTCTAATTTTTTTTGGGAAAGATTCTTATAATATTATGAATTTTTCTGCAAAATGTAATTCAAAAATATGAATTATAGACATCAGTTTACTTTAAAGGAGGGACCAAAAGTGAAGATGAAATTTTTTTGAGGGACTAAAAATTGAAGAAATTTTTTAGAGGGACTAAAACGAAAAGTTGACATATATATAAGGACTAAAAACATATTTAACCCTTAACATAAAATACACGGCGGTTTCACCACCCAGTGACCTTGGACACTTGTCAGAACTCAATCGATACTTTCTTTGTATATGTCCCAACTCAATAGCCCATTAACCTACTTCAAAAAAATTGGGCAGATTGTAAAATTTCTCTCTCGCGTGTGACAACAGAAACACGGAAGAGAACTTTTTTTCTTCTTCAGCTCTCTCTTGTCTCAGCTCTATGTCGCTTTTGTTGTTCAATCTCTCTTGTTATTTGGTTGTTAATCTCTTAGTTCTCACTCACTCTAAACTTAAGCCAATTGATTCTCCAATTTCTTTTTCCTTCCTTCCTTGTTTCAAGGTTTTGGAATTGGGAATTGTTGAAAAATTGGATGTGTAAATTATACAATTTCTCCTTCCTTCCTTGCTTGTGTAAATTATCATTTACATAGCATTCTATTTTGCACATCTCCTACTGTCACTTAAAGTTTAAACTAATTAACATCTAATCTATGGAATGTTCAACAAACTACATGCTTAAATATTAATTAATGTTATGAGTAATCGAATCACATTTGTTAATCCTATAGATATGATGAATTTCTACCCTTTGTTTAAAAGTTAAAAGCATGAAAGAGCCTGATGAACTTAATTGTTATTTTTTAAACTCGCTATGTGAATTGAATATTAACTTAGGATCAAGTATTGAGATGATGAAGTTTTTGGTTGATAGAACAAGTATTGAGAATGTGAATGTTGTGCAATTGGAAACCGAAGTAGAAGAACCACATCCTAATGTGGCCAATGAGTTTAATCCAAACGAGATTATGCGTGATCCAGATCGTAAGAAACATATATTCACTTGATAATAATTCTCTCTTTTCCTTTTCTCTCTCTTGTGAGCCGTCACCAAAACCCTAGTTTCTTCTCCTTTATCTACCAAAGAAGGGTGATTTAGGGCCAATTTTTGATCCAAAATCACCCCTCTAACTCGTTTTTCTCTTTCCCTATTATTCAAATAAGTGATTTTAACTTCTATTTCATTTTTTTATTTTATGATTTCGTCTTCATAGTGTGACGTTGGTTTGTCTGTCGTCTTTGTGCGGCGTTATTTGTTTGTCTTTCTTGTTTCGTTTAGGTATTTGTTCGGTTCAGATTGTCAAATCAGCTTCGATCAAGTGCAAATCAAATCAATGACTTTGCAGATCCGGAGACATGTGTATTCCGAAGACTTGAATATAAACATATATGTAGGCTTTTGTACTTTGTTGTTTTATGATATTAACATGGATGTTGTGAGTTTATATCCATCCTTTTTGTTTTTAGCGAATTTTCATTGTATCAATGTACTCTATTAGTTTAAATGAATAAATATCATTTATTTTTTTGTCAAAAAAAGTGAGGAGGGCATATATATTGAAGTGTCCAATGCAACCAAATTTGCCAAGTTTTCCTCGTACTTAATTTGGGAGTGCTACAAGAGCATTTTCTAAATTATTGTATAACAAGTATACATGGATTGAATATAGTGAGTTCAAGGATGCATCTTATTGTTTCTATTGCTTTCTCTTTAAGCAGTCTAGGGGGGCTGAGCACTTTAGTTTTGAAGTCTTCAGCAAAGACGGATTTAAAGATTGGAAGCATGCATCTAAAGGCTTGAAAGATCATATTGATAATCATGATAGTATGTACAGCTCGTGTATCAAACACTGTGATGATTAAAGACAATGTGACAAGTAAGTTTGCTAGATCCACTAGGGAATCAGAAGAATTGAAATAGACCTGTTTGACTTATTATGTAGATTTTACTATATATCTCATAGCAAAAGGCATTTCTTTCCATAGCCATGAGTGAGAACCTTTAGGTAGAAATGAAGAGAGATAAAACTTGTGAAGTTTTGAAAGCTTTTGAGTGAGAACCTTTAGAGCATTATTATAATCGCCGCTGTCATCGGTGATTATTTTGGGAAACTGATATCCAATTGTTGGAGGGAAGGGAAAGAATCGGCAATGAAGGATACGTCAGTAATATATGGATAGACAATAGCAAGTTTGTTTTGAATTGATAATAGGAACAAATACAAAATTGAATTAGGACTGATGCATAACAATATAATTACATGGTTATTGGTAGGCGTGGAATGCCATTTGAGTGTATGTGTTGACCATTGAAACATAACACTACGAACTCAATAACAAAATTTCAATTTCAGCTACAAAGAAGCTTTGCACAAAGAACTCGTGGAACCTAGGACTTTAAATTCTACGATGAAAGGGAGGGGAAGGAACTCTCTAAAATATGATTGATTGAGAAAAACTCTCTAAAATATTATTGATTGAATAAAAGTTATCATTTAGCTGCAATTGTTAAGCTTAAAAAGGAAAATAACAAACTGGGCCAAAACAATAAACTTAAAACAAAATAGAAAGTTCTATAAAATTAGGCTAAAATACTAATGAAATTACTAAGGAAACCCTCCAACATCACAAAGACAATCAATCCATGACGTAATAACCGTGAAAATTGTAAAGGCCATCGAATTAAGATTTAGCTATATGACTGATCTATATAAAACATGTAAACATGCACTTTTATTAAGCAAGGGTTATTTAAAATATGGATGACCTATAGAGATTCAATCAAAGTTTTAGTTTTTAACAATAGGTCACAAGTCAGATGAAACTCACTAACTCTAGCAAGGCCAATTATGTTGAATGCCAACATTGTCATCCATACATTTGTGCTGAGACCAAACAGCGTGTTGAAAACGATACTGAAATCAAGCAAGCACCATTATTGTTATTTACAGCGGAACATATTAGAGTATAGCTAGCTTGAAGGCAAAGGAAGCATGACTTCATGTGACATATATATACTTACACTGTGATAAATAACCCCTCTAATTAGAATAGGTTTTCTACCGTAGGGATCAGATGTTATATCCCTCCCACAATATAGATTTCAAAGCTCTGCCAAATAAATGAGGATCCTACAACATTCTTGCACGTCAAAAGAAATGTTAAGATTCAATGTAACAAAATCAGGATATTTTTATGAACTCTACTATGAAATGTATTAATATTAAAATAATAGCAATAAAATGTGCAGTTATCATGCACAGATCAGTAACAAAATAAAACAAATGGAAGTTTTCAGTTTCAACAAGAAAGAAAAATATCAAAGAGAAATAACATTGAAACATAAAAAAAAAAAAAGCTTACGCTCGAACAGAGCACTTCTAGAATAACTAGTGAACAAGACATCGCCCAAAGAGGAGTTTCCTATCACAGTCACGGGGACGAAATTGAGGTGGCGCCTTATTTTTCTCAATGATGGCCTTGAAAATATCATCCAGGAAACAATTTTAGTGGACACTTTACGACAATATCGCAAATTAATCTCTCTCAGGTGTATGCAGTTTTCTACCACTAGCCTGACTCCCTTCTCTGTTAAATGATAACAATGTTCCAGGTCAAGTTGTAGAAGCCGAGGGCAAATCTTTGAGATTGCATACAATGCTTCACCATCAATTCTTGAATGTGACAAGTCCAACACCTCCAATTTGGAAGCTTCAATGTTGGTCCAAAATAGCTTAGGTCGTGGACGGAAGGTGAATTTTAAATGCCTGATATTACAACAAGTCTTTAACACTTCACCAATACATATGTCATCGCAAGAGCTCAAATCAAGAAGCTGCATATTAGGAAACATAAAAGAAAACATGGTGATGTCTTCATCTTGCAATTATGAATTGTAAGCCAAATGTAGAGACTTCACTTGATGGTATACAACCAAATCCACCACAGATGGTCTTGAACCAATTCCAAGTTTTGTTCACTGCATATGGATCTCATTCAGCAAAGGACAATTCTTAAGGAGTGCAAATAAGGCTGCATTGTTGAGCTTGTGACAAGAGGTCGACACCTTGACAAGAGGTAAGAGATCCCAGTATATGTATATCCGAAGCAGTTTTTGAGGACACGTTTCCTCAAAGGAAGAGCTTCAAGTGCTAGAAAGCAAAGCAGCTCGTCAGTAATGAGTGAATAGGACATATCAAGACAAGTTAGTCCACTCAAACGCAGCAATGAATCAATGAAGTATGAAGTAACATCCTTACTGCATGTAAGAGAGAAAGAATTCAAAGTTGGTCTCTGATAGATTGCAGAAGCAAGACCAGCATGTGTTAGGCGATGGCATTGGAGCATAACCACCTCTTGTAGAAAGACACAGTTCATACACAGTTGAAAAACGGATGAGTCATTTAAGTAGAAATGACAAGAGAGATTAACCTTGCGGAGTTTTGAAATCTTATGAGTGATAACCTTTAGAGCATTATTATAATCGTCGATGATTATATTAGGGTAACCGATATCCAATTGTTGGAGGAAAGGGAAAGAATCGGCAATGAAGGATATGTCAGTATGGTGTAGGGAGCCGATGTTGGAACATGTGAGAGAGGTCAAGGTTGATGATATAGTGGTGTTTCTGAGAATAGTTTGCAGCCCTAACATGGGGAACGTGGGGTGGTTGGAGAGGTTGAGAGATGTGAGACGGGAGAGGGAAACAGAACGGGGGATTCGAGAGACAAGCATGCATGTTTAGGTTAGCACGAGAGGTGAAGTGAAGTGAGATTTGGGAACCTTTGGAAGAGGCGAGAGAAGGGTGATGGATTGTAGATTAATGTGACGGAATGCATAGAACGGTTTGTGATGTCGAGTAGTTGTTTGGACACAAGGGATAGAGAGTCTCTAAGTAATGATTACGAACGCTATCGTTCTCGTTGTTAAGGAGTTTCGATAACACATATTCCCAGCAATCATCCAGCAAACCTGCTCCTGCAATTCTTTTTCTGGAAGCCATTTCTTTCTTCTCCATAACCCTAACTCTTCTTTCTTCTTTCTTCTTTCTTCTCTTCTCGAACAAACCCTAACCCTACCTAAGCACAGTCGATTGTTTGATGTAATTGTAATGTGCTTATTTGTCCAGGGGTGACTATTATATAGTAGCGTTCTTTCTGTTGTCAACCAACATAAAAATCGTCCAAAACAAAAACAGCCTCAATCTCAATCCTAAAAATACTAGACCATCGAACGTAATATTACATTATAGATTTGACCGTAGTTGAAATTAAAATACTTTTAGTGTTTTCTAAAAGAGAAGGAGATTTAAAATGTCGATTAAAGATGTGACTTTCAGATTCTAACCATTAACATGGTAACATTGGTTGTTTGCAAAAATGTTAATTTAAAATTTACGCTTAATAAGGTCTATGAATAGTACTCCCTAAAAACAACAGGTCTATAATGTCAAGAACTCGAGATCATGATGTCAAAAACAGTTAGACGTATTCCAGATTTATAGTGAAGACAACCTTCAAAAGACGCTTAGAGCATGATGTCAAGAACTCGAGATCATTTTTTTTTCTTTTTTGTGGTTTACGATGATGAGAGAGCACTAAAGAGCTTATTAACAAAGATGAAGATGATATGAGAAATGAAGCAATGGAGAGAGATAAAGAGTTTACCAACTAATTATTTTTTTATATTTTTAATAAAGAAATAATTTTTATTTTATTTTTTTAATAATCAAAAAAATAAAAAAAAATTACACGTGGCGTCCACGTCAACATTGACTTAGTTAAAATTGGTCTGGGGACCAAAACTGCAAAAGGGGCAGTACTTATGGGACTAGAATGTATTTTATTTTGTTAGGAGCCAAAATCGCAACTTCCTCATACTTATGGGGTCAAAACCACTATTAAGCCTAAATAAAATAATTTAAATGAAGGATAAAATAGGTAAGAAAAAAGATAGCCAAACTATTCTCTTTATCTCTACTATATATATATATATATATAAAGGGAATATATGATTTTGAGCTTCATTTTCACTTCAACTATACTCTTCAATAAATTTGCATGCAATATTGTTGATGACATTCAAAAAGATAAAAAATTATATTATATTTACTATAACGTCGGCGTTATTGAAAAACATAATTATAATTTGTCAAAGAACACTTGAGTTATCATAGTGGTATTGGTTTGAGACCTTGAACCGCCTTGAGTTGTCAAATATAATTTTTCGGTACCAATTAGGTCATTTACGTTATTTCACCGTAAAAATTTGTACGATTTCAAATCTTAAAAATGTAAGTTATTTGGGGCCTAAAAGTTACAATTAAATAACTTAAAGAACTTAAATAACTTGAAAGGACTAACTTATTACAATTAAATAACTTGAAAGATGTAAGTGATACAGAAAAAAACTTAAAAGACCAACATTTTTTTTTAGCGAAAGACCGTCATGTTAGAATTAAATAACTTAAAGGACATCTGATATAATTTAGCCAAATTTATATGAATATTTCGGACAGAAAGGCACTAGTGCTCGGACGATAGAATAGTTTAGATTATTATTTTTGAAGGAGTATTGTATAGATTATTATTATTAAAATGTTGTATGAAGCATCCTCACGGCAGCGAAGCCACCAACCAGCATGTGGGGTGTGGCCAAGCTTTGCAAACAATATGGATGAAATTATTATAGAGTCACATTCACACAATTTGGGAACCCCGCAGTGTTTACCAGATTCTAAAGTGGTTTGTAAAGATGGTTTTATGTTGTGTAAGAACTTGATAACCTATTTTGATATTAGGAATTGAAAATAGACGATTTTTAAAAAATAGACAAACTTTGCCAAAATTTGAGTTTTATGATTCCATAACTTGTAAATGACTTGTATTCATGATAGTATAATAAAATGAATATGAATCAAATGAATGATGGATGTATAAATGTGGGTTATCCCGTTGTGGTTAAATATCGTATATTATAGGAATTGTGTTTTTGCGAAACGTTATTGTTTCTTGTGGTGTAAAGTGTTGTTGATGATTTTGGTGATGACTCTTTGGTGATTATTACTTGTAGATTATGTGGATGTAAATACTTGATAATGCAAATGGTGGTGAATTGGTGAATTTGTTATATGATGGTGAAAATTGTATAATATAGTTTGGTGATATGTGCATTGTTGAGTCTTTACTTGAAGTCCATGCATTCATAGTCATGTTGAGTCTTAATGAAGAATGTAATTGGTGGTGTTTAATACATTGCTTTCGTGATGGGCGTAATTGGTGGTGTTTATTACGTTGGTGTGGATTCATAATGTAAAATTATCTCCGTAATCTAGTTAGTACCACATGCATGTAGAAGTGTTTAGAACATTACATACACTTGAAATTGGTGAAATGTGTCTATGTGAACTGATGATTATGTGCATTGGTGAAGTTTGGTGAAAGTATGTGATTGAATGCAATTGTAAACTTGTATGCGTTGATTAAATATGCTAGTATGCTTGTTGAATAATGTTGAGGTGATGATTTGTGAATGTGTAGCTTGAGAATGACTATGCTATGCTTTATATTCTTGAATGAGTATTCTTTCATTATATAATTTATGGAATATAAACTGACCCCCAATGGTTCTTTGGTTGACCGCCTACCTATTTTGTTTGAATGTGTAGACGAATTGCAGGATTGATTTGCCTTTAGCTTGTGAGTATGCTTGAGGACTAGCTTTGGAGCTACCTTGTTTCCTTTATGCTTGGAGTCTAGTGTTAGGGCTCTGATTAAGGCGTCAGTCTTTCGTTGTTTATTTTCATGTCTTGATGAGACTTATACTCATTTATGTTGAGATTTGAGATTATATTTGGTGATGTATTATGATGCCTATGACATGGCTATTTTGAAGATTTGATCATACGTTGATGAGATATTATGATATTATTCCGCTGCGAATTTTGAAAAATTATTTATGCATTATTTGGATTAATTGAAGATGTAGCATCTAAGCTCTTTGAATAATTGTATTATTTTCTTGATTTATCGCTTTAAGGGCTTAGGGTGTTATACTAATCATGTGATTTGTACAATAAGAGATATTCCAAAATAATATACAATTCTAAAAAACTCTAAAATCTCTTGTCTCATCTCTTATCTACTATCTCTCAATTTCACAAAAATAAACCTTTTTGTTCCAACAATCTAATCGGGATTAGATTTGAAATATATGAATCGAATAAAACGATATTGAGCATTGCAACATTAATGTAACACTACGTTGATGTAATTTGATCGTTCCTCAAACACACGCGCGCGTCCACACACACACTTTCAAAGCGAGTGTGCTCGTTAGGGTAGTATAGGGGAAAAAGGTCCAGTTGGGTCAATTTAACAAACAATTATAGACCTTTGAATTTAATAAAAGTATTTTGTGTCTAGGTAAAGTTTGACACTTGGTTTAAATGAATCTTCCCTCTCCCTCTCCCACCCAAGAACCATTGAATGGAAATGTATTACCATATGAATCTTACATTGGAGCATGTAATAATTATGTTATTACACCTAATTCGTAAGTCCCCCTCTCTATACCACCTTATCCCTCTCTCATTCTTCATACTTACGTTAAAGATTACTTTTTACAACAACTTAGGTCACATATATATCGCAAGCATCCTTTCTTTCGAGGTTCTTTGTCACAACTTCTCTTAAAAAAAATTACTTTTAAAAAATAGTGCATCTGTTTGCTACAACTATTTAGAAAAAAAAAAATCAGAAAATAACTTTTAAGCCGCTTTTAAGAAGTTCAAGTTAGATCATTCAAAAAGAAGTTCAAGTTAGATGTACTTCAATTTCTTTCTTGCGAATGAAAATTTGAGAAACAAAAGTTGCATGGGTTTGAAATTTTTTATAAATATCTATACAAAAATTATGCATCAGAACATTGTGGTTTATTGCACTTTTTTTTTTCTTTTTTCTATCTATACATAAAGAAAATACAACGATTTGGGCCGGCTCTGTTAAAATATAAATTAATTCGGGCTGAATTTTTTACTTTTCAATTTTACCCTTCATTAAAAGTATTTTATTTACTATTTTATCCTTGTTTTAATATTACTTAAAATACTAATTAAAAGAATAGTTAAATCTTATTAATATAGGAAGGCGAAAATATATTTTTAGTCCCTGCAAAGATAGCGAATTTGGGTTTTGGTCCCTGGTAAAAAAAAAATTGAAATCAATCCCTACAAAATTTTGTTTTTTAAAATAGTCTTTGACCCCACTTTACTAATGATTTGGCACATTTATGCTTATGTGGCATTCGTTGACTGTGTAACTTTGCACAATTGGCTGCCACATGGTAATTATTTTAGTTTAATTATTCAATAAAAATAAAAAATATATTTTAAAAAATACGGAAATTAATTTTTCCAAAATTTTAAAAATAATAAAATTAAATATTTAAAAAAAAATTAATTTTTGTAATTTTCGAAATATAATTTCTTTTTTTTTTAGAATTTTTTTATTTCGAAAAAAATGAAAAAATATTTTTTTCTTTGTAATTTTCGGAATTTTTTTAATTCTGAAAATTTATTTTCAAATTTTTGAAAATAAATAAATTCTTTTTAATTTTGAAAGCAAAATCTGAAGCTAAATTTCCTAAATTTTTTAAAATTTAAGAAAAATGTTATCTAACTTTTTGTTTTTTTTATTTTACAATAATTAATTTCCAGGAAAAAATTAAAAAAAAACTTTTTATTTTGAATTTGTTTTTCTAATTTTCGAATTTTTTTTTTCGAAAATTAAGTTCCATATTTTTTAATTTTATTTATTAATTTCCAGTTTTTTTTGTTAATTTCATTTTTTTTATTTCGAAAATATGTTTTTTGTTTTTTAAAAATTTATTTTAAATAATTAAAATGAAATCAGTTACATGTGGTTGCCACATGTGCACAATTAAATAGTCAGCAAGTGACACCTATGCAAAAATCAGGCACATAAGCAAGAAAGTGGGCCTAAGGATCTTTTTAAAAAACAAAAAAATTCTTAGGGATTGATTTAAAAAAAAAAAAAAAAATTATCATGGACCAAAATCCAAATTCTCTATATTTGCAGGGATCAAAAGCATATTTTAGCCATATAGGAATAACCTCACTACAATAGAAACAATCTTATCTTTATCATATATAAGAAAATTGGAGATTTTAGGTTAGATTATTTATTATTTAAATTATGCATTTTAACAAATTTTTCTATAATGATGCTATATATTGATACGAAAAACTCATATGGAGCCGTTCGCGTTTTCTACGTTGCTGGTGACGGCAGTTGCGAACAATTAACATCAACTTCAACTTAACAAGAGATGGGCTTTCACACATTTTACATGTCCACTAAAATAGGTGTTTGCGTTGCCGGGTGCTGGAAACAACTGTTGCGGGAGGGGGGTATGCAATCGATTTTCTGCTTAGTTAAAGAGTGTGGCTTTATATTCTGTAAATCGATTTCCTGTTTTTTATTTTATTTTTAGTCTTCGTTTATAAATTTTATTTCAAATGGCAATGTCAAAGTTAATAGGTTGAATTACTTCGTCCGGGTTTGAACTTGGATTCCTTATTTGTTTGTGTGATTTTTCAAATGGTTATTGTCATTCTATATACCAGTGAAAAGACGGACACGGTGTGACTGTTTTTCCATTTTTTTTATTGCGCTAACATTTGAAACTTATGAAAGGTGTTTTATTTATGAAATTTTGATTAAAAGTAAAAATAGAAATAATTTTTTCTTTCAAATTATAATAACAAATCGAATTAACGATGATTATCTATTTCAATGACACCAACAATATAACAAAAAGGATATAATATAAATTCTGATTTTTTTATTGGCACTGACAAGAATCTTTATTATTAAAAAAAGATGTTTAAGGATATAACTTAGATAGTAAAAAAGTAAGTATAGATATACTCATCTAGTTTGTTACACTTTTTAAAGGATAAAGAAAAAAAATTGGACATATGCGTACTCATATCGTGTTTGTTACACTTTTATTTTAGTATTTGAATTTACTCTTATCTATTCTTTATCTCTACCCCACACACACACACGGACACACACACACACAACACACACACACACACATACACTCACAAAGGATGTACGATTTTGAGCTGATTTTTTCACTTCAACTATACTCTTAAACAAATTTGCATGTAATATTTTTTTGAGGAAAATTTACATTTAGTATTGTTTATGTCTTTTAAAAAGATAAGAATTTATATTATATTTGTTATATTATTGATATATTTGAAAAACATAAATATAATTTGTCATGAAACACTTATTTAAAGTGGTTTGATGGTGTTGGTTTGAGACCTTGAACTGTCTTAAATTGTATTCTCGTTCAAGGTTTTAAATTTGATTCTATGTAGGTTTCAGTGTCAATTTAGTTTCAAAATAATATTAATCAAAATTTATTTTTCATACGAAGAAAAACAAGATTTCATACAAAACAATGTTCATAATTTACATATAAATTTCGAACAAAAAGACTCGAGTGCTCGAACGATAGTATGGTATAGAATATTATTAAAATGTTGTATGAAGCATCCTCACGGCAGCGAGGCCACCAATTGGCAATTAGCATGTGGGGCGTGGCCAAGCCTTGCAAACAGTTGAGATGAAATTATTATAGAGTCAGAGTCATTATGTCAACTCAATAATTCACACAATTTGGGAACCCCCTACAACGTTTACCAGATTCTAAAGTTCTAACTATCACATCTACGTACATATTATTGATTATAACTAGCTTGGTCGGAAAAGGATCATATTGGGCGTTTTTTGTTGAAAATTTCATTTTATATGGGGTTAACCTTGCATTAATCTTTTAACAATACTTTCATCATATTTTGACCTGCCTTCAAATATGTATAGATGTTTGACATCATAGACGTGAACACAAGTAAACAATATATATGTAATTTTTTTTTTAGGGGAAATATATATGTAAAAATTAGTTAGTTGTTCTTATTAACTATAAAAAAATTATTAATAACACCCATAGTATGTGGTATATATCTTCAACTTGTCACCAATAATGAAAGTATATTTTTTTTGTCAAAGTTTAAATTTGTCTCATTTCCTTGCTATCTCCAATGTATGATTTTAAATTATTATTTGCAACCGCAATTGCGGACGCACATGATTTTAATGTCCCTGTATCGTTGTACTTTTTACAATATAAAGGTTCACAGCGTAACCGTGACCATATAAATACCTTAATTTAAAGGCAAGCTTCAATGGCCATGTCTGTGCACATCCTTCTTTTACTTCATTCTTCTATACTACAGTTTTTTATTTTGTCTTTAAATAATCAAATAATGCTATATCATGCATGTAACAGCAGTTATTTCATCACAAAATATAAAACAACTACTCATGTCATATGCAGA
Organism: Medicago arabica; assembly: GCA_946800305.1. Classification (NCBI taxonomy): domain Eukaryota; kingdom Viridiplantae; phylum Streptophyta; class Magnoliopsida; order Fabales; family Fabaceae; genus Medicago; species Medicago arabica. Next base: position 41,294,609 of record OX326967.1, read on the forward strand.
CCAAGAAATCGTCACATTTTTAAATAAGTCGGCTTTATTTTATCATAAAGGATATAATTTCATTTTTGACAACTAAGTACTCAGAACAGACAAATAAATATATTAAAAAAATCCACAAATATTTTTTTATTCTTGCGTGTCTATATTATATAATCACTAAATATTAATAATGGCCACCTTCGTAATCAATTGGAATATGGAACCAATTTGTTAGATAGAAGAAGGAATGCATGATTTTCAATAGTCAACTCTAATATAGGTAGCAGAAAATGAAGAGCATTCAAACAGACCAATTCAACTTTTTTCTTTTTTTCTTTCCTCAATTCAAATATCATTTCTCACTTGTCACAATTTTATTTTTCAACAAATTATCACACCATGAAACTGATCATAAATTTTTCTTCCACTATTTTCCTTTTGTTTACCACTTCTATATCCGCTTACACATTTTCAGATCATATCTCACCGAATTTCACTGCCACATATCTTCAATTCATCGCTAACACCGGAACATTTTTGTTGTCTAGAAACAAAACATTCAAGGCAGCTATATTCAATCCTGGTAATCAACAAACAAGTTTCTATCTATGCATCATACATGCCGCGTCAAACACGATCATTTGGTCTGCTAACCGCGACGCGCCCATCTCAGATTCCGATACAGTGAAACTAACTGTCGAAGGGATTACAATTTTTGACAAAAATGGAAATTCTAAATGGTCAACACCACCACTTAAATCACAAGTACAAAAGCTTTCACTCACTGAGATGGGAAACCTTGTGTTACTTGATCAATCCAATGGTTCTCTTTGGGAGAGTTTTCAACATCCAACCGATACAATCGTTATTGGACAACGATTATCGGTTGGAGCATCATTGTCAAGTGCTTCATCCAATTCAAATTTTTCAACTGGAAATTACAAGCTGACAATAACTTCTTCTGATGCAATACTTCAATGGCATGGACAAACATATTGGAAAATTTCTATGGATTCAAAAGCTTACAAGAATTCAAATGATGATGTTGAATACATGGTAGTAAACACAGCAGGTTTTTATCTCTTTGGACATAATGAACAAGTTCATGTATATCAAGTTGGTTTATCAGTAGCCAATTTTCGTGTCGCGAAATTGGCTTCCGATGGCCAATTTACTATTAGTAGCTTTTCAGGAACAAATTTGAAGCAGGAATTTGTTGGACCGGATGATGGTTGTCAAATTCCATTAGCTTGTGGAAGAATAGGTTTATGTAATGATAATAGTTTATCATCATCTTCTTCTTCTTCTTCTTCACCTGTTTGTTCCTGTCCTTCAAATTTCCATGTTGTATCGGGTAATCTCCGTGGTTGTGTTCCAAACGATGGGTCTCGTACTTTGCCATTAGCTTGTAGTTCTTCAACAAATAATAATCATAGTCAGTCAAATTCTTCAGCTGTTTCATTTTTGAATATAGGCTATGGTGTGAAGTACTTTGGAAATATTTATTCTGATCCAATTATGTTTGGAGTGAATTTATCTGATTGTCAAGGTCATTGTTCAAGTAACTGTTCTTGTTTAGGAATTTTGTATAGAAATTCTTCTGGATCATGCTACATGATTGAAAATGAGTTAGGATCCATTAGTAATGGAGGTGAAGCTGACATGTTAGGCTTGATTAAAGTTAATGTTAGCCATGATATTGATAATGAACAAAATTCTCAAAAAGATGGATTTCCTGTTATTGCTGCAGTGTTATTACCAATTGGTGGGATGCTTTTCTTATTGGCTCTTGTTTTTTTTCTTGTGTGGAGAAAATTTACAAAGTCGAAAAAACAAGAGGTGAAATTAGGGAAACAAATCTCAATCTCACAACATTCTTCAGGGGACTTGGATCATGATGACTTTTACATTCCTGGTTTACCGACGAGATTTGATTATGAAGAACTTGAGGTAGCTACTGAAAATTTCAAGACTCTGATAGGATCTGGTGCATTCGGTGTAGTGTACAAAGGTGTACTACCTGATAAGACTATTGTGGCAGTTAAGAAAATAATCAACATTGGAATTCAAGGGAGGAAAGATTTCTTCGCTGAGATTGCTGTTATTGGAAACATTCATCATGTTAATTTAGTTAGACTCAAAGGCTTTTGTGCTCAAAGGGGACACCGAATGTTGGTGTATGAGTACATGAACCGTGGTTCACTGGATCGGAACCTCTTCGGTGGACATCCGGTTTTGGAATGGCAAGAGAGGTGTGACGTTGCCCTTGGAACAGCGCGCGGACTTGCTTATCTTCACAGTGGATGTGAGCAAAAGATAATTCACTGCGATATCAAACCAGAGAATATTCTTCTGCATGATCAATTTCAAGCTAAAATATCCGATTTTGGACTTTCGAAACTCCTTAGTCCTGAACAATCTGGTTTGTTCACAACAATGAGAGGAACTCGCGGTTATCTTGCTCCGGAATGGCTTACAAATTCAGCAATTTCTGAGAAAACTGATGTATATAGTTTTGGAATGGTGCTTCTTGAATTGGTAAGTGGTAGAAAAAACTGTTCATTCAAGTCAAGAAGTCACAGCATCGATGATGATCATAACAATAGTAGCGGCAACAATGGAAATTCATCAAACTCATCAACAACAGGACTTGTTTATTTTCCACTATATGCATTAGAAATGCATGAACAAAAGAATTACATGGATTTGGTTGATCCAAGGTTAGAAGGACGTGTTACAATCGATGAAGTGGAGAAACTCATTCGTATTGCATTGTGTTGTGTTCATGAAGATCCATCACTTAGGCCTACCATGGTTACAGTTGTTGGAATGTTGGAAGGTGGGACTCCATTGCCACAACCTAGGATGGAATCTTTGAATTTCTTGAGGTTCTATGGTCGTAGGTTTTCTGAGGCTTCTGTTATAGCAGAAGAGAATGAGCATGGTTCTGTGAGGATTCAACAACCGCGTGATTCAACACGGTTAATTAGCGGGTTTTCTTACATATCTTCACAACAAATCTCAGGACCAAGATAGTGAATTCTGTTAATTAATTGTGTTTTCTTTCTTCTAATGTTAATTTTGTGTTCATATGTATAAAGGATGGTGGCGTCTCTATGTAATTTGAAGTAAAATGAAATGTATGATTTTTAAATCTTCATATATAAATACTAGGCTGAATTTACAAAGAATCAAATCATGAAAATAATTTTGGTTCTCTTAAGATCATGAAAAATTGTTCTAGATGGATTTTGCTAATACGTTATTGTCCTTGAAAGAAGGAAGTGGTCACATTTTCCTATCTATTCTTTAAAATTTCAGTACTCATAGCTTATGAAGATTGATCTTGTTTACATATCTCATTGCGAACTATATATCACAATCCCATGACCATTATGCGTTGTACTCTAAACCTTATCTTATTTCCATCAATATGTCATCATAACTACTTTTTTGGCTAATCACTACACTGGAAAAAAGTGGTAATCAATATAAAGTCTCAGTTGAAATGATGTTAATATCACGTGATACAACTATGCGCTAGCAGTAGTCATCATATTTTACCCTTTGTTTCCTACTGGGGAATCTTGTTGAATTTGCGATAGCGATACTCAGCATAGGTTTTTGTTGAAAATTTGGCTGGGTTTTGATCATTGACGAGCAGAGGAAGAGGTCCAACCACGACCTCATGTGGAGGAGCAAAAAATACCGCCCATGACATGCGCTTACGTTCCTTGTTCACCAAGCTTCTGTGCAAGACACTCTTGTACCTCCCATTGCTCAAGACCTACCATGACAAAAAGAGTATATTTTGTACAAACTTCATTTTTGTATAAATAATATGATATAATCTACTAAAATGTGACATTTCATTACCTCAAGTTGGTCACCAATGTGCACAAAGAGTGCATTTTGCAAGTAATTTACTGCAACCCAATTATTGTCCTTCCAAACTTGAAGGCCTGGAACATCATTTGGGACAAGTAGGGTAATAGCAGACATATCAGTATGGGGCTCAACTCCTAATGCCAATTCAGGTTGTGGGCATGGTGGATACATATTTATCTTCATTTCTAATTCTATTTCTTCATCTCCCAAACAAGACTTCAAAGTCTTACTCTCCAATTCTAGCCCTTCAGACAAAAGCTCCAAAATATTGTCCGTCACCCTTAACATCTCTTTATTGTATTCTTGTACTACTTCCCTACCACACACAATAATAAAAACATCAATTAGTTTATGTTTGTTTAGTATAATGAAAATCACTTAAAAAAAGCCATGAAAAATTAATATGTAACAAACGGATGAAAACTTAGGAAATATCATTAACAAACGGATGATTTTGTCACCAAACAAAGAGTTGTAACAAACGTGTTCAATGTATGTACAAACCTATAAGAAGGAGGACTTTTGGGCCACATCTCATAATTCACCTTAGAAGGAGGAGACATGAGATGAAAATAATAATCAACCCACTCAACCTTTTCTTCCAGGTTCTTGGTCATCTTAGTCTCATAGCCATCAAATTTACCATTTGATGGGTCATTTGCATATGCCTCTTTCTCCTTTTGAGGGAGAGAAAAGAACTCCTGGCCCACATCTTGCAAACTTTGAATAAGTTTTTGAGATATACCATGGTCAATGATAACAAAGAAACCCCACTCAGAAGCAGCTTCAGTGACTTTCTTCACTAAAATATGATGTGGTTGAGACAATGAAATCATAGGCACAGTAACACCCTTCATGGCCTTTGTATTCTCTGGCCTTTCATTTGCTAAGCAAATGAATTGTGGTGGAAGCTCCTTTAGCTGATTACAAGCTAAAGTTTGTACTCTTTTGACTTCCATTAACGTTAATGTGAATGATCAATAAATTTTTCCTTCAGTTCTTGTGGTATAAGATCAATCTAGGAGAACTATATATACAAGGAATCATAATAATTCAATTGTGTAATCTTGCATATTTGCATGCTAGCAAGTACCAACCATTCAACAAAATATATTCAAGGAATTATAATATCAACCATTCAAATGTGAACCGAAAAAAGCAATCACTTTACAGTATAAATAATTGAATTTAACCATATTCTTCCTTCAAAATTAATGTTTAACGACAATAATAAATAGGGTTATCGTTTTTGCATCCAAATTAATGCATAACGACAATAATAAATAAAAGTTTATTATTGCATAACGACAATAATAAATAATGTTATCGTTTTTGCAACCAAATGAATGCATAACGACAATAATAAATAAAAGTTTATGCTTAAACTTAATTTGGAGTAACTTCCAACGGTAACGGTAGACGGTTGAATCGAAACTCTTATACTCCCCTCCGTCTCGTCTCACAATAATTGTCTGTTTACACATTTTTCTTTATCTCAAAATAATTGTCACTTTAAAATATCAATGCAGCATTTATTTATTTTTTTTCCATTATAATACCCTTATTTATTGAACTTTATCCAACTTAACTACTCAACTAACTACAGTTAATAAGGGTGTTTTAGTAAATGATACTAATTTTACCATCAAAATCAACACAAATAATCATTTCCTTAATAATCGTGCATCAATCTTAAACTACTATAATTCAGAGACGGAGGGAGTATTTTTCTTTAAAACTCTGTTTAAGTTGGTTAAGTTATGCTTTGTCTAACATGCACAAACAAATTGATTGAGGAGGTTTATTTTTTTATGACACAAAATCCTCACAAAATGAGGAAATTATAAAGTTATATTTGAGGGCGATCTTGGAGGGTTTAGATAAATTTTCAAATTCAATCTAATTTATTATATACTCTCAAAATATAGAAATATATTAATAAAAAAATATTCATTTATCATCCACTATATAAACATTCTTTGAAATAAGATGTTAAATTTCGTACCAGCTTTCATGCAAGTACCAGCTTATATGTTGCATACGAATTAAAAGCTTTTACGATTTGAACCATAAACTAAATTCAAGTAAATAGTCACATATCATATGAGGATGTATTTTCACGGAGGAAAATCTTCCTCTTCATGCAAGTAAGCACACCATCATTTTGCCATGATTAATTGTACCCACTAACTAATTAGAAATCTACAGATTTGAGGTCACTTTCTACCTTTAATAAAATACTATATAAACAACTTCTTCTTTTTTAGATAAAACTATATAAGTAACTTCTTATTTAATTAATTATTAGAGGTATATATAGATTTGAAAAATTTACATTAGATTAGTTTAACACAAAAAAGGAATAATGGAAAAGGCTCAAACAGTGCAAAATGTAGCTTCATTGTCGAATGAAACAATTCCAGCAGAGTTTGTTAGGTCCGAAAACGAACAACCTGGAAACTCAACTGTTCAAGGGACACAATTAGAGGTTCCTCTAATTGATTTTAGTAACCCAGATGAGGAAAAAGTGTTACATGAAATCATAGATGCGAGTTGTAAATGGGGAATGTTCCAAATTGTTAATCATGAAATACCTCCAGAACTTATAACCAAACTTCAAAGTGTTGGAAAAACATTTTTTGAGTTACCACAAGAAGAAAAGGAGCAATATGCTAAACCTCCTGATTCTAAATCTATTGAAGGTTATGGATCTACGCTTGGTACAGATATTGATAACAAGAGAGGTTGGGTTGATCATTTGTTTCATAAGATATGGCCACCTTCGGATATTAACTATCGATTTTGGCCTAAAAATCCTCTTTCTTACAGGTTACTCATTTATGTATGTTCTGAAAATATATTTATGTGCATAGATGTGTCTAATAAGTTTAATTTCTGATCTTTCAAAACAAATCCATAATACTACAAAACATACGGTATATTAATGACTAAATTGATCGCTAATATTAGCAAAACTAGTGATTTAACAACATTTCTCAAATCGGTCACACTCATTTATAAACCGAATTACCAATCAATTACAAAAAAAAAAGGTCACTAAATCCGTTGCTACAAAGACGGAAATAATTGTAAACCGGTCGTTAAGTTGTGAATTATTACTGATGAGTAGTAGGTCTTAATAGACTCATGAGTCATGATACATATGATTGATTAATTTTGATATTTTGGCGGCAGAGAGATCAACGAGGAATACGGTAAACACCTACATGGGGTTGTAGACAAGTTGTTCAAAAGCTTGTCAATAGGGTTAGGGCTTGAAGGTCACGAGCTAAAGGAGTATGCAGGGGGTGATAACATGGTTCACTTGTTAAAAATCAACTATTACCCACCTTGCCCCTGTCCTGATCTTGTTCTTGGTGTTCCAGCTCATACAGACATGTGTTGTATCACCCTTCTTGTCCCAAATGATGTTCAAGGTCTTCAAGCTTCTAGAGATGGACAATGGTACGATGTTAAGTATGTCCCCTCTGCTTTTGTCATTCACATAGGCGACCAAATGGAGGTATATATACATGTCTTGTATTGCACCTTAATGTATGATTATTGTTTTTGTGACATAAAGAGATAAGTTGAATTTCTCGCATTCATGCACTCAAGACGTCCGATAAGTTAAACTAGGACTTCATTTGGACAATTCTTATAATCATGATGATGTATAAATATAAACGTCTAATTCAGACCATAATAATGATTTTTTACTTTGTCCATTATGGATTTTTTTTTGCGGATACCTAATGAAATCGATTGTCACACCTAGCATTGTGAGAAAACATGGGACAGCTAGGCTTTTTTGTGTTATTATTTGTGAATTTCATCACTTTTTCTAATAGAAAATTTACATGGATGTATAGAGGATAGGTTTTTCTAAAATTTGTTAGTAGAAATAGTATAATTTTTTTATATATGGTTACATCAGATAATGAGCAATGGAAAATACAAGGCTGTATTACACAGGACAACAGTGAGCAAAGATGTAACAAGAATTTCGTGGCCAGTGTTCATAGAGCCACAACCAGAGCAAGAAGTTGGGCCTCACCCAAAGCTGGTTAACCAAGACAATCCACCAAAATTCAAGACCAAGAAATACAAAGATTATGCTTACTGTAAGCTCAATAAGATCCCTCAGTAAGTGAATCTGCTTGTACTAATTCAGGCATATTGCAGGCTGTTATAATATCAATAGTGAAAAAGTTAAGTCATCAAAGTGGAGTAGACAAATTGGTTAGTGAAAATCAACATGTGTCACTTGATCCACTAATTAATCCGAAAGGAGGAACGATGTGTGTAAAAGAGGAAAGAAATTGTTGTAAATAATAGTGTAAATAGTAGTAATATATTAGTTTTTTTATTTTTCATATGCAGCCCCGTTAGGTTTAGATTATTATCTATTTAATCTCAGCTTTTGTATCATTTTGATCATTTTTATTGAAATATAACATTCTAGTTTTCTACAGAAATTGTGGAAACTCACTCTCTCCCTCCTGAAATTCTCCATTACTTTTATTTGTAGACCTTATGTACCAATTATCTTTTCTATTCCTTCAATTGTAGAAGATCCTTTTACTTATATTGTAGTCAACTTATTCACTACAATTAATCACAACCTTTACACAGGCATACTACTCATATATAGAGTCATAGATTTAGTTTTCTAGTGTGTATATGTTGATTTTCTATAGATAAACTAAGTCATATGAGAAGGAAATTAATATCTACGGCTAATATTAGATTTTATGTATGTATATGTAAAATTGTAAATAATAATATAATTCACCCTTCTAAAAAAAATTGTACCCTCTTTTTGAAATTCATTAATTTGTTGCATAACTTTTTTATGGAAAAATATCATCTGTAACTCTCTTCTTTTAATGTAAATGTTAGAAGTAAATAGCATGGATCAAACACTGAATCTTATTATTTTGGTAAGAAACTAGATCTCCTTATTAATGAAACAAAATTGAATTTTTAAAATATTATTATAAATGTGTTGTTTTAAATATAAAAACAATATTTTATATAAAATAGATGCTATAATGTGTTTGGTTACAGTTATAAAAAAACACTTTTATCTTTAAAATATATTAATAATTACTACCCTTCTTTAATAAATACTACATATATATCAAACAATATAAAAAGTTTTAAATTCAATTTTGAAAAAGACTTGATCTTATAAACTAGTATAAGGAAGAAAAAAATCAACGGACTACAAATATGAAATCGCTATATTTATTTAAACGGAGAATCTGTTAACATCAAAGCACCAGTGGTCTAGTGGTAGAATAGTACCCTGCCACAGTACAGACCCGGGTTCGATTCCCGGCTGGTGCAGCCAACTGTTAGCCGTGATGATATTTGTGTCAAATGTGGTGATGGGTTCATCGCTTATCGTCTACTTCAGTTGCGAAAACTGGCACATCTGAGCTTTCCTTTTTAGTTTTTTTTTACATTTGAACCAACAATAAGAAGATCCACACAATAACTGTGTTTGTGTGCCTTCAATTTGTTCAGTCCGTAGATCCTATTAAAAAGATTGTTATTTTTGAGTTATATGAAGACAGCAGATTTGAATGGTGTGCAGAATTTCAGCATGTCTTGGCTGCTGTCAAATGTAACAACTAACAATTACAATGTCTTCTTCTTCAAAGTAAAACAATTTTAAGAACTCTATCAAATGGAGAGCATATACGGCAGAAAGTAACTTAGATGCACCTTCTGATTTCTCCCTCTATTGCTATATATGAGTGTAACTCTTAAAATCGTTTGCTTTCTTTACAAAAGTAAAAACTAACTACTACAGTAACAACATTCACAGTTTGTTGCAAATTGGCAATATATCAAAATGACATTAATCTCAATAGTGCACATGTAAAATTCATTATGCACAACACTAATAAAATTTGGATAAAAGAAGTACACTAACTCAATTTATAGTAGAATCATCTGTACCAAACACTGATAAAATTTGGATAAAACGCTGCCACAATAAGAAACTTAACAAATGGATCAATAATCAGCTGCATCTTTCTCCGTAACAAATGAACCACATATACAAAAGTTTTTCAAAAAAATCAAATAATAATAAAATGATTCTGCTATATGATTAAAAATTGTAAAAGAAACAAAAGAAAAACATAAACTAGAATAATAGTTCACCAGAAAAGATTACTTGATTATATGGAACAATCATATATTCCAATTAAATAGTTGAAGCGTAACAAAAAAATGTGTCTTCAATCACTCAAAAAAGTGTGCTGCTCGGTGCCGCGGGTTGAATGGGATTCAAACTCAAAACCACCACCATCTTTTCCAATAGTGGTAAAAACATTACTCTGTTTCTCCGAATTGCTCAGTCCCAATGTAAAAAGATTGTTATCTTTGGAATAATGAGGGAGGGTGCTACCACGCTTTGATGTTTCGATCACACCAGATCAAGTGCTAAAAACAAGATTGCATTACCAATTGCTACGTGTCAATGTCAAATCCCTTTGTCCAATAAGGAATGCAATATATTAAGATTCCAAAAGAGAACGAGACACATATTGTAATAGCAGCATAGGCATATGCTCTCCAAGGGTCACTGCTTTTTCTCATTGCATTAAACTCAGCAGCAAAAGTCGAGACAGTACTAAGGCACCCCATCACACCAAACTGTATTCCTGCTACAACAGTATCACAATTCCTTGTGTTCACCTGCATCAAACAAATAAAAGCTGGTAAAGGATGCTGTTATCTTTGTATTGAAGATTTTTGTTATCTTTGTATTGAAGAACTCCGTTATCTTTGTATACTATATGAAGCCGTAAATGATGATAAAGAAACTGATACAGTGGCAATAAGAAGATAAATGTAGTAAGGCTACTGCTTACTATGTAGCACTGACAGCGTGACACTTCAGATTAAATGTATGTCCGACACTAAGACACATGGTTATATTCAATCACTGCTATTTTTCCAAATTATTATCAGTGTCTATGTGCCAGTGACACAGTGGCATAGTGTCAGTGCTTCATAGACTAACAATTTAGAGATTAGACAATGCAAGTCAGACATGGGAGACTACTAGAATATGAATGATGGCAAAGAAACTTACTGCATTCTTTATGGTAGAAAGTGCAGCCATAACACAAGCAGCTGATACATTGGCAATTAGAGTCCCAAATGGTATCCATTTAAATCTTAAACCATCTTTTCCTAACCCACGTCCATTAAGCCTCGCTAAGAACCATCTAATCCACACACCTATAGGTCCAACCATGCAAGCAAACCACAACTCAGCAGCACCACCACCACGCTTGAACTTAGCCTTTACTAATGCACCACTGACACCCCATAATATGCCCAATATCAAGAAGAAGATCACCATAACTGTCAATTGGCGACGGTAGCTGTCTACTTTGAAGTTGATCATAGAGGTACCGTTTTCTGGTTTTGCAATACTATGCTTGTTAAGAAGCAATCTGAAACCCTTTGCAGTTTCAATCCCAAATGCGATGGAAACGGCGACAAGAGCTAAACCTGAAAATTTCCAATTGTAAAACAACATCTTATCAATTGAGTCATACTGATGGGAAAAACAAAAGATCAATTTAACTACTTGGGATAAGTATCGAAAGTGTAAAAAAACTGTGATTGAAAGAGATATAAGCTTAAAATAATGTTACACCATCATGAAATGAACTTACTTACCTATTAGAAAGCCAAGTGAAGAGATGACCCAGTGGCCGGAAGCACTGAGTTCAAGCATTTTTTGATTCCAACCACTGAAGGTTGTAAGGCTCCCCAAGTAACCAGTTGTTATAGCTACGGCTAGATGCTCTGACACATTAGATATGTCTTTTTTGTATACAACACCAAACCATCCCATTAAAAATGAACCGATCTGAAATGAAATGTAAGAAAAAAGAAGTGCATTAGCATCATGGTATCTGAATCAGGTTCCTTTTGTGTGCACTTCAAAATTGAGTTAAGTTTCACTTTCACCAACAGCAATTTAAAACTTCTAAATTGAATATAATAAAACAAGATTCAGAACTAATTTACAACCGGGATCTTTAGATGAATAAAGCGTGTCATTTTTTAGTGTTCGCCAGTGAAACTGTATTTTAGAAAGATATGCAAAACAATTTTTTTCTATTGTTTATCCTGCAGTAGGTCAAAGATTTAGGATGTGCAAAATCGAAAAAGTGGCTAATCTTTTTCTGTCATGGCCCATGAGAAAAGGAATGACTAAATACTTAAACCTGCAACTAAATGTAGAAAACTTCTATTTGGATCCACATCCAGAAGGCGTTAATCTTTTTCTCATTTGTTAGAAAAGCAATAGATGGTGAATTTAATACATATTGTGCTTTTAAGAATGTTATTACAATATTGTTTAATAGTTATGCTCCTGGCCAAACAGTATTTATCTTTGTGAAATACATCACAACACATAAACAAAAGATAGAAAAATAATGAAGATGGAAAAGCAGACATACCATATTAGAAGGAAGGTCAAGGTAAAGAATAGTATGGTTGCTTGTCACATTAGCAACCCCAGGTCCAAATAATTTTTGCAGTAAATATCTTGTGAGGACCTGCATAGTTATTATGAAAATTTGTGTATTAGCTTACAAATAGCATCATCAATATCAGTATTAGTATACCTAACAATTCAAGGTAAGTGAAAACCGAAAAGGTTTGCATATTACCCCAAGAATTCCAAAAACAGCCAACTGAGCCATACATGAAACGTAGTCTAGAAACTCTGGCAAACCTTTAGAAGGTTCCTGAAAATAAACAAAATCAACTATCCATATATGATTAATTGACAAACATTAAGAAACTGATATCACAATCACATGGCAAGTAGTGTTAATTATTGAAGAGTGCTTACAAATTTTGAGTCTTGAGAACCAACTTTTGCACCGGTAGAAAGAGGTGGAGTGGATGAGAGTTTATGAGGCAAAGGTATAACAGAGGAGTTTGGATGCAATCTATGCAACTCCTCTGGAATGGAAACAACAACACCACCACCTCCATTTTCTGAGCGAAAACTGTTGCTTTCGCTGAACCTTCTGCTCGGAAGTGCTCGATCTCCAATGTCACCGGCTTCTGAAACACTCTCGCAATCAATATCATTATCTGTGTGATGGCTTCTATGACTTGACATGCTCAATGAACGCCTTTTAATTGAAGAACCACCTTCACTGTTCATTCTCTCCATGTCAACAATTCCAACACCAAACTAGATGCAATTTGACTCCTCCAACCACCCTGTAACTTGGACAAGTTTGAGTTATAATTTACTACTTACCCTTTTTTTATTTATTTATTATGATTGAAACAAATACATGAATGGGGTTGTGAAAATACAAAAAAAAAACTAATTATCTTACGCAACCAATGTTGACTTTATGCATGAATCATATGGAAAAGTGTGAAAAACAAAGAAAAGATAATACAAGCTAAAAACAACTAAATAAGGATCAATGATGTCAACCAAATTGTATGGTTCTGATTTTAGAAGTTATTTGAATTTTCTATGAATATATAAAAAAAGCTATTTATATATAAAAAATAAAAGATGTCATTTTCAAAAGAAAAGAATTGGAGAAGAAATGTTTGAATCACCAGTTACCCTTATAATGAGGGGCGGCGGCGAATAAGTCCGGCACGACTGTTCCGGCGGCGAGCAACGGCAACTTCGATGACGTGGAAATCTGGTCGTGGAAGAAACGAGTTTTTTGTTTCCTCGTTGAAAATAATGGCAAGAGAAGACCGGTGAGATTTCTTTCCCCATATTATTTGGTGGTTATATTTTAACGGAAGACATCACAGGTCAGTACTCACATGCAAAAATGGGCATTTATAAGTAGACATGGCAACACAACCCGCACCCGTCGGGTTCCACCCGCCCCCGCCCCAATAGTAACGAGGAAAAGCCGGATTTATTGGGTGCGGGTGCGGGGAAAACCCGTAGGTTTAATGCGGGTCTGGGGTCGGGGCCGGGGGATATACGCACCCGCCCTGCACCCACCTCCGTCCTGCACCCGTATATGTGAATTTACTTTATTACCTTTATGTTACTTAAGTTAGCAAGGGTATATAAAAGAGTTTTTGTTGGTTTTGAATATGAATTGATTATGAATTGTAACATTTAGACAAATTTGCAAAGCTTCTAAGCTTATTAGAGGCATTTGTTTTAATTATCTTGCTACTGAAACAGGTTTAAACAGGTTTGCCATTGAAAAACAAGTTTACTGTAAGAAAAAAAAACTACATTTTTCGTGGGTGGGGGTGGGTGCGGGGCCGGGGAAACTCGTCCCCGTTGGGGGCAGGTCTGGGGGTGAACTTTCTATCCCCGACGGGTCTGGGGGCGGGGGCGGGACTGGATACCATTAAATGGAGTCGGGTGTGTTAAAACCCGCCCCCGCCCCGTCCCGTTGCCATGTCTATTTATAAGTGATTCTGGTTAAGTTGTTAGCAGCATTTTCTTTCCCACTAAAAAGTGTCAGCTTATTAATTACTACTCATCACAAGACTATGCCAAGGGATGCCTTTGTTGCAGTTTTTTAAGAAGAAAGAAAGGAAAAAAAAACAAACTAAATTACTTTTAAGTTTGAGGTTTGTAAAATATTTATAATTTAAATTATTTTGGTAATAAATTGGTCATTTGAGTTGTTATTTTGATCACACATAAGTCTTTTAAACTCGTAAACGTTTTCGATTTAGTCATTTTACCACATCATTGTGTAAGTAATGTTTGGTTACCAACTCACACATAAGTCCTTTAAGTATTGTTTGATTTAGTCATTCTGATCAATTCTCATTGAGCTAATTACATGGCCGATTTGATTACCAACTCGACCCGATCTACACACTAGTTTCCAGTCTGACCTGCCGAGTTTTAAGACTATGGTTAAAAGAACCTGAAGATATAATCGTATCAAAACATGCGACACATGAATCATGGGCAAAAAATACAAATGAAATTAAAAATAAATAATATTTTTCCCATTTTCTATATATTAAAAAATTACCAATTAACCAAATCCATGTGATAATTAATTTTGTGTCTTTTTCTTTAGAGGAATTAATTTTGTGTATGTTCGTTTTCGTTCACAACAAAATTAACATATCATCCATCCTGCATAGAAAGGTGGAATAATAAGGTAAGGATCATTAAACACAAAATAAAGAAAAAGAACATAAAAGCTATTATACAAACAAAACAAAAATTAAATAACAAACAAAAAACATAAAAATCTATAATATTGAAGAATTCAATAAATATTTAAACAACAAAAAATAAAAGTTCAATAGATATATATATATATATATATATATATATATATTAGTGCTATGTACTATGTTTATACAATACTAGATGCGTCAAATTGGTGCTGTATCCAAAGCTGTTGTACTATGTTTACTTTTCTGGATGGATTTTCGGTAAGGTTTGGTTGTTGTTGTGAAGAAATGTAAATTTTGGTTTGATTGAGAGGCTAAGTTAATAGGGGCAGCATATTGAGGGAGGATATGAATGGTTGTAACTCTGTTGATTGTTAAGGTAAATCCTGATTTTGTTCAACTTATTGGATATTGTGATCATTCTCCTCTTATTGTCATTATTTTTCATTGTAGGAATTTTTCCGACGTTGGATAAAGTGACGCTTCTTCAGGTAAATTTTTATTAATGATTTTCTCTATATTTCTTTTGTAGTCAGCGAAGTAAAAAGAATTTATTTATAGAGGCCTTGGGATCCCTGGGGACCCATCTCTCTTTCAATTCTTCACCTTGCTCCGTGTCATTGGCTATTAACACGGTCACAGAGGCTGATGCTTTTGAAGCTGTATTTCCTCTCCCTCCTTCCAAAATTGTTCTTATCATTAGGCCTAGGTTATGGTTTTGACTTCTTTAAAGCAAGAACTGCACTTTAGAGGATAAAGTATGAGTTATAATCCTGTTGAAAAATTAAGTTGTACTTTGTGATACATGTGCATGCTATAACTTCAAACTTTACCATCTGAAGTGCATCCCTCACTTCAGGAGACAAATTCAAAGATTCTGCACTATCTGTTTTACTTTTGCTTACTTCCTAGATTTCCCTTTTGCTTTTGATGAAGATTATTGATAGAGTGACTTGAACCTTTACTCTCTGGTGGATGTTTGGCAATTCTTTTTCAGAATCATTTGCTCGTCTAAGTTACCTCTGTTGTTGAATCAAGTCATTGTCATCCCATGAAAAAGAACTAGGACCAATGTTCAGTTTGATTCTGCATACACAGGCAATTAAATTCTGTCATTGTAAAATTGGTTCAGTTCAAAACCATAGAATCTAGTGCAATGAGCTGGAAAATCAGTTCAGTGCAGTTCAGAAAGAATCATGATAAGTTCAGTTAGGGTGTGAATTGATATTCTAGTTCGGTTTGATTTTCTCAGAAAACTGATCCATGAACAGGCCTACCAATATTTCAACCCAATATAAAACAAAAAGCTGTAGGGTCAAATGACCAAAACTCTTAAAAACAACTACAAATTGAAGGCTTATTTAGATTTGAACAAAAATTTACTGTACCAGCTGCTAAATGGCTGTTACAGCAGCTATTAAAAAATGCAATACAACAGAGTTTTGCGCAGTGCCTGAGGGCAGCTGCAATATGCCACACAACGCCGCTATGGTGGCCATTATTGAGTCTTCAGAGCATGCACGGGTTATCATAAAGGCTGATTGAGATTGAGAACTTGAACCTTTTAACAGAAATGGATCACTAACATTTGTTTGTATAGGGAGATGCTTTTATTTATTTCACCAGTTCCTTTCATTGGAATTTTCTCTTGCATTCGGACTACTAATTAGAACGAAAAGTAGTTTAATACTTTAATTGGATGGTTTTGGGCTACTAATTTATTTTGTTACTTGCTGTAGATGGATTCTAAACTGCCAATTGACATTTTGGAAAATGTTATGCAATTGGCCACGGAAGGCTGCAAAGCAATTGCAAACAACATACGAGAAGAAGTATGAACCTGTCTTATATATTTGATACAGGAGTAAAAACATCGTTGCATTCATTTCATAGTGATAGGACACCAAGGTCCATTAGGCTAGCTGACCCTATCATTGGGCCCTCTTTACACGAGCACACTTTCTAAAAGGTAGTAGAAGAAGTGTGAGTGGGAGTCAGTTGGAATATTCCCTGAAATTTAGGGAGTGCTTCTGTTATAAGAGAGAGGGAATGGTTAAGAGTCGTTCATTCTGTTTAGGGAGTGGTTCTATTATAAAAGAGAGGGAATGGTTAAGAGTCATTCATTCTGTTAAGTTGTTAGAGTCGTTTAGGAGAGAATTTCTCTCTGGTTTATGAGCAATACTGTTCTGATGTAGGAGTTCTTGAACGCTGGTGTAGTTTCAGCTTTCTTTTTCAGTTTCCACCATTGTAAGAGCTCTAAGCTCAACCATTTGCAGAAATAATAGATAGTGTTTACCTTCAGATTTCTGGTTTCTATCACATAGCTTAATTCCCAATTTCTTTATTGGATAACAGATTTTACTGGAGAACACAAAGCAACTCGAGTATCGACAGGGCACATAACTTTATAGAAGTAATGTTTCCATTTCATGTTGGTTGATTTCGTGTTATACATATAACATCATACTATTGTGGATGTTGCTGATGGTCGTCTTTTTCCTGAACTGCTGGTTCCTTCTTTCATCAGTTATGCGTTTGTTTTTTGTTTTACATTTTTAGATTAGCATTCTATAGTATTTACGGGGAATTTTTTCGGCACACAGTACTGACTGAAGCAGAAAAAGTAGAGGTGAATGTGCTTAATTAACACCAGTGTTTTGCAGTTTCCCAATTTTTTCCTTCTATTTATCAGGTTGTAAGTCTTTGGAGTTCAATTTGTTTTTATATCATAAAATTTCAATAGGCCGTTTCATTTCTCTGTTGACGAACATGGTAAAAGTAGTTTTTACGTTATCGTGGTGTGTCGGAAAGACTCGAATGACTCCTTCTCATGGAAGCTAATGCTTTCAAAAGAGTGTTTAACAATACAGATCTCTAACACTTTTCTTAACTAACTCTCTCATATTAGTTGAAGTTCAAGTAGGTCGTACTAAATTCCATGAATTTGTGGAATCCAATAGAAGAGTGTGTGGTACTCACTCGGATGAACATAGTATTACGATGAACTTTTTTTGCAAAGGGTCAGTGATATTATGTGCCATGAAAGCTTCAAATGAAAATCAAGAAATTGAAGAAATCAAAGAAAATTCGAGAAAAAGCAAGAAATTTGTTGAGAAAACAAAAGTGCGAACCAATTCACGACAAACTCATATACCTAATTATGAGATCAAGATTAGAGAGAATTAAGAGTAGAAAGCTCGTGATTTAATGATCTGAAATGTGAAGTAGTTACAATATTGACATATATACACAAGTGATGTAAACTAAGCAACTCGGGAAGCTAGTTACAGGTTGTAACTAACTTGTAACCAATTAAACTCAGTTCAAATAACATTTTATCAAGTTGTTAAGCTTGCTAAGTGACTTCCTAAAAACAAAGAAACTTGTTAAGTGACCTGTTGCAACTGGTGGAGATTGCGATGAAGTTATTTTTTTCTTCTTAAAAACCACCTGGGTGTAAGTGTAACTACTTGTCAGTGTGTGAGGTGTTTTAAGAGTACTGTTTCCTATTTTAAAAGATGGGGGTGGGTAATGGGGACGTTGATCCCATCTCAAAATTGTCTTGTCTCTGTAAAAATTACATTTTTACCTTTCTTAAATTAGAAACTCTTAAACAAACTTTTATTAAATTACATTCATATTTGGATTTTGATTTTTAAGACTGAGCTTTAAACAAATTGTTTCCTCTATTTTTTTTTATTTTTTATTATTAAATGATTTTGTTGAAACGATGCAATTTTGGATATTGTACAATTTTTAATATAAAAATAAGTACATCCCTCAAAAAAATATAAAAATAAGTACTAAAATGCAATCTAAGTTCATGCAGGGATGAGATTGGATGGGGACCCTATCGAACTCCATTATCCAAGGTTTTATTTTTCATCTTTCTTGAAATTGGAGACGGGGATAACAAACTCCATCAAACTTGGGAATGGGGTAGGCTAAACTCATCTGTTGCCATGTCTATATGGACTATTCCCGAAATTGAGAGCAATGTTGTGGAAGTTTTGTTTTTATTTGCATGGCCTAACCCCAATGAAACAGATAAGCACAATCAAAACAGTTGGGAAACAATCCAGACATTATCCATTTTTACAACAGAAAACAACGAATAACTAATGCAAGTACAGGTGCTTTTGGAGTTGGAGGTTGTAAAAGCTTTTCTAGAAATTCACTTTTAACACGTCTATGGAATTACCAATCTGCACAGCGAAAATGTTTTTTCTCATGTCCAGATGAATGAAGATGGATAAACCTGGACTAAACGATATCATTTTTATGTCCAGATGAGTAAATTGAGACAAGAGAGAAACAGTTCCGGGTGATATTTGTTTGAGACCTGGGAGTATGTTCCTCCTTAAGGTTTCAGGTTCATGAGAAAATATCCTCACAAAAACATATTATTCATCACTTTTTTTTTAGGTGGTTGTATTGCATCAAAGTAGCTCTTATACTCTCATTGATTAGTGCTTCTTTCATTTCAGCGCTGGCACTACTTATTTGAGTTAAATAGTAGTTGCCACTTCTAAGTTCTAACCACTTAACCTTTATCCTTCGATGAGAAACCACATGCACAATTTGGTTTTGTATTTACTTCATATAATAACTCAACTGTGCACACGATTCAAATAAAATAACCATAAATATGTAGTTAATGATAACTAAATCACAGTGCTGACATTTTTAGTACTAGTACATTGATGTCATTTATATCCTTTTGTTTGCCAAAATCTTCAAATCCTTCCATGTGTGCAATACTGGTATGATACATCATCTGTCACATTAACTTACAGCTTAAGTAGGTATAACAGGAGCAATTAATTTTCGAGTTATTTTTCGTAAGTTCACAATGATCTCTTATTTAATCTAATCTTAAGGTAAGATGTTTCCTATAGAAAGAAACATAGTGATAGTATAATTTGTTGATCTTTGCTATTCTTATTTTAGAAGAAAATAAGTTCTTATATATCTTTTGAGGATCGCCATGGAGCGAACGAGCAGTTGGGGTTCTGCAGTTAGTAGGCTTTCAGTGTGTCAAAATGTAGATGTTGGTGATGATGAAGCTGAGAATCATGTGTATGTTTCAGCTGCAGGAGATATTGAAGCTAGAGCTATTCAAGGGGGAAGGAATAGTGAGACAGAAAATGGATCAACTGAATACAAGCCTGCATTGGAACATGAATTGCCACCACCTTATAATTACTATATTGTAAATCCACAAGAATATGTTCCCACACTTGTTTCAACTAATGGAAAGGTTGATTCTGAAGACATAAAACAAGTAGGTTCATATAGCGATTTTTCTTTTAGTTGTTAAGCTTATATTAATTCAAATTATATTAGTTTCCTCGTGGTTGATTCATACTTTATTCTGTTTTTTAGGTTCAGGAACTTGACAAGAAGTTACCCAAGCTACTGGAATATGTTTCATGTCTAACTCATTTAGCTGTTTTTGGCATTCTTGGGGTAATATGCTAACCTATGTGCTATGACATCGAGTTTTTTTTTTTTTTTTTTTCTATTTTTACACTCATTTCTTGATGTTAAAGAGTATGATAGATGCTAGAAAATATGTTAAATGAGTCGGGTAATTTTGACATCAAATTTCGATAACAAATTAGACGGTTAACACAATTTTAATGTGTTATATCATGTTGAGTGGATGATTAATGAATATAACTGTGGATGGTTAATGAATATAATTAGATCTCACAACTCATTAATCACACAATTAAATTAGGAGAGGAAGATTTTAAAAAGATCATGATACTAATGCACCAATTGTTATAATAAATATGCAGGTTTTAACAAGGTACTTATTGCAAAAGTCATTTGGACCAGGTGGTTTTGGTGTGACGAGTGATCATACCGTTTTTTACCTTGATCTGCCATCAAACATGGTTTGTCTCTCCTTCTGCATCCACTGATTATTAGATTTATTTCTTTGAATGCTAAAGGAGAATAAAACGAGAAAAATAACCATGGTAGTTATAAGGTTATGATGAAAAGGTAGACTAGGTGGATCGTATCAGTAAATTTAGAGTATTGTTTTCATGATAAATATCTTGGACAAAGAATCATTTGGCTGATTGAAAAGAAACTCAAGTGTTTATTGCAATTGCTGCATATGCATTAACATGTTTCGACACAATATTCTTGAATCATATCCATTAATAATACTCTGCATTTTAAATTCTTTATCTTAATTGATTCCTCAGATTAGAAATGGAACCATTTGTACTTGGTTTTGAGCTTGGCAAATTCATGTGATGGCTTACAGATGCATATAATACAACAGAATTAACTCATCTATATTTCTATTTTTGCTTTATTAAGATCAATATATAAACTTTAACATTCCCATCAAATGCATTTTACTGAAGTTCATTGATTAGGAAGCTAATTTTGGTAGTATTCTCGTTGTTTGTTTTTGTAACATTTTTCAGATTGGTTCCTTTTTGATGGGATGGTTTGGTGTTGTATTTAAAGGAGATATATCATGTGTATCTAAACATCTAGCCATTGGGCTAACAACCGGCTACTTAGGGAGCCTAACAACTTTCAGCGGCTGGAATCAGAAAATGCTCGAGCTTAGTGTCGCTGGACACTGGATCTTGTCTTTGCTCGGCTTTCTAACAGGTAATAAGTGCAATTTAAAGACTACTTACTAACCCAACAAAGCAGTTTTGCACAAGCGTTTAGTTATATGTCATTACGATGTCACTTAATTATATTACGTTCTAAAATATCTGTGCAATTATCAATGCTGTAAAATGAGATTAAATGCGTATGTAGAGAATTTTATACTATTACTACATATTAAGAAGAGTTTGTAAAGAAATGGAATTTTGTAGGCATGTTGCTTGTAGCATTGTCGATCGTCTTTGGAATCTGGACGGCGAAGGGATTCAAATGGTTACTCAAAAGACTAAACATGAGACATGGAAGTGGCAATTTTGTCTCTAAAGTAAGTTGGAAGATTGATAGTTTCCAACGTCAACTGGTAGTGACCATAGTGTTGTTGGTGATATTAGCTTTGCTATGGGGTGTTAGTAGTGCATTGGAAATGAATGAGTTCAAAAATGGTGGTGGTGAAGCTCAGTTGTGGTTAGCCTGCATTGTTGGACCTCTTGGTGTGTGGCTTAGGTGGTTCTTAACTAGACTTGATGAATATAAAATTGGAGGAGGGTTTTTGAAATGGCTTCCATTTGGGACTCTTATTGGCAATGTTTCTGCTGCTTGTATCATGGCTGCACTTGCCACCCTAAGGAAATCAGTAAGTTTTTTTGTACAATTGAATTATCAATTTAGTCTTTAAAATACATGACTTCACTATTATTGTTACAAAACCTGATTTATGGTGCAGGTGAATACTACAAATTGTGATACTGTTATAACAGGACTTCAATTTGGTCTATTGGGATGTCTGAGTACTGTTTCAACATTTGTTGCTGAGTTGTATGAAATGATAGAAAACAAGCATCTTTGGAGAGCATTTGTCTATGCTATGGTTACCATTTGTGTTTCATTTTCTTTTGGGATCTTATTATACTATATCCCTGTTTCCAGAATGTGAGTTAGCATAGACATTATGTAGCTATATGTTTGGGTGTTTGGCTACTTTGTGTGTGTTTGAGGTTTTGTCATGTGTGCTCTAGTGTTCAATAGTGAATTTGTTGGGTCCATGGGGTAGATAGTTGGAAGAGATATTATATTGCGATCTTGGAGGGTTTTGGATTTTGTGTATTTGGGGAATATCACATTTGATACAGTTGTGTTTGTGAAGTGATGTTCAAGATCGGACTGTTCACATTTAAATAGTTTAGAGTTACAATGTGTTATTGAAACTAACGTCGTCAAATCTTGATCAATTGTTTTGCATTACGCTACTTCGTCATTTGTCCTTTATTCATCATCTCTTGAATATTTAAAAGTATTGTTTTTACTTTTTAGTCCGGATTAATTTCAGTTTTAGTCTATGCAAAATTATTTTCTTTAGTTTTTCATATTGAAATCTAAAATGATGGTTCACATGCTAACATTTCATCACTGGACACTATTAGAGGTCACATGAAATAACCATATTTCCACAACGAATGCCACCAACAAAACTGTAATTGTTGCATCTTAGAACAATACATGTGTGAAAATGACATCTTGCCTTTGAGGCTCATTTGTTAGTCACATCAAGTTAAGGTCATATTTATTTTGTTTTATTCTTTCTTATTTACATAAGAAGATACTCATTGTTTTTGTACTTGTGAGTTTTATATATACTTATAACTTATTTATAATATTTTAATAATAATATTTTTTTTCATGATTTTAATAATAATATTTAATCCTTTAAAAAAATTATTAAGACTTTTAATCACTTCAACCAAGCATTTTTAAAAAAATATTCACATCTAATAAACTATTATGCCACATGATCCTACATTTGTAAAGGTATTTTATATTGATAGTATGATATTTGACCTTTTTTTTTTAAAGTTTGATATAGGGAAAGAAATTTCGTTTAAAATTAATTTACATCGATAATATGTATTTTATTGAACTCTTTCTTATTATAGCTTTTTATGTTTCATTGTTTGCATAATAGCTTTTATGTTCTATTTTCTTTTTACTATTCTGTGTGTTTAATGATCCTTATCTTATTCCTCCTCTCTATGTAGGGTGTATCATCATCATCATCATATACTAATTTGTTAGAACTAGTTGAAATTGGTGGGAAATTGTTGAGTAAACAAATTGTGTGTGAATTGAAAATAGGGTTAATAGTGTTTTATGTAATATAGGTAATTTTCGAGTTTACCACCTGTAAAAAATTTGTTTTGCTTTTTCGTCCTTGTAAAATTATTATTTTTCCAAAATACCCCTCTAATAGGCCATTTTCAGAATTTTTTCCATAAATTTTGGTTTATGAATGGCCTATTATGGGGGTATTCTGGAAAAAAAATCACACGGGTGAAAACCAAAACAAATTTTTTACAGGAACAAACCCGGAAATAATCTATATTTCAGGGGGAAAACACTATTAACCTTGAAAATATATGAAGTTTTGCATTATAAAATTAGCACCAATTGGTTAATGTTTAAAGAGTAAGTGTGAGACTTTAAGAATGTGTCCAGGGGGAGTATCAAATTTTGCCAATGAAAGCGAACATACGCAAAATTAATTATCACACGTGTGATGTCGTCGTTGTTAGGCCAAGAATGGGCTTGGTTCAATGGTAAATTTTTGGTACCTGAAAAATGGAAAAAATATCATTTATATTTCTTTTAAAATTTTGTGTGTATTTCATTGCGTAAATTTTGCTCATGTGCACCCCAAGTTTTCATCAATTTGGTGCGTTCAAAGTTTTGATTTGGTTCCTCCTTCCCCAAGTCTTGCTGATTTTGATTGCGAAGTCCTTCTATAAATAAAGGACTCTGCATAACTCACAACTCATATCAAATAAGTTCTCAAAGTTTTCACGAATTCCTTCTCTTTTCTCCACCATTGTTGTATTTGAGTTTTCAATCAATTCTTTGTTTCTCTTTCTACCTATTCCAGTTTCGAGTGGTAAGTATTTTTGAATGGGCGTAATAGCCATATTCGATGGTGTAATTCTAGAACGGTTTTCTATTATGTAATAGTCAACCATAATAGTGATATGGGTTGTTTTATACTTGAGACATCGTGGTTGATCGTTTGCCTTACACAGTTTTGGTCAGTGTCACGGAACATCTTATAAATAGTGACACAGTCCGCAACTTAACTTGGTAATATCCATGGATGTCAAATTCGGGATTAGACTCGTACGAGTTTATGAGTCTGACAGTCAAAAACAAGTGGAATCGCACATAAAATCATTTTCGTGGTAGACTTAGATACAATTATACAAACTCGCATAGACTCTACGAGTTCAAGATTCTATGAATTTTTATATTATTATTTTTATGTTGAAAAATCCCAAAAAAAATAATCCAAAACTTGCCCAAACTAAACTAAATTTTAAAAAACACTATAGAATCTTCTTTTCAGTTGCAATCTCACACTCAATATTTAGAAATAGACATCCCACTCTCACCGACAATGTCTCGCTTGCGTTTATCACCGACAAACAACTCATGTCACTCTCACCTTCATTCTCTGTATTTTCTTCTCCCTTGATCGATGACGTTATCTAATTGTAAATCGCATTTGTCTATCTTTCTTCCTTAGGTTTTTGTTTCTTTGTTCGTTGTGAATCTAGTAATCGTTGCTCTATTTGTCGTGATTATTCATGTAATTGATGTTGCGCTATTCATTTTCACAAATGAGGTTCTCTTGCTTATCTTTTTAAGTATGTTTGTTTTGTTTATTAAGCATATTCATGTAATTACTCATTTAAGGTTGTTCAAGATTCTAAATAAATAAATTTCCTAAAAAAAAAAAAGATTTTAGATCAACATTTGTGATAAAAAAAAAAAAAGAATGATGATCAATTCATGTGTGTTATCCGATTAAAATTGAAATTATCTTTTGTATAGTTTTTTTTTTTTTTTGAACATTAAGTGTGTTTGGCTTAATTATTTGATCGTTTTTTTTCTTGTCATTATGTATGTCATTTACGTGTCACTTAATGATTTTTTAGAAGTCTTTAATTTTTTATTGACTCATATGAGTTTACGAGTCGAGTCTATGTAGACTTCCAAGTCTAACAACCTTTGTAATATTTTGAATGCCTGAAAATTCTTTTAAAATCAATTTTTCGAAATCCAAAAACAATCGCTTAATTAATAAGCCATGTCACTTTTTCGTGGGAAAAAAGAAGAATGATACTAACAGTTTAACCATAATCACTTATCTATGGCCATCGTTTGCATGTGAGTATTGAGTTGCGATGTTGAATATGTTGGTTCTCTTCCGTTAGAATATAAGTACCAAATAACGTAGGAATGACCTTAAAATTTCTCAAATCACCACGACTCGTGCATGTCAGTTTGTGATTTCAAAATATGAATACCGTGAATAGATCAAGCATCAACTATACATTTCAATAATGTCTTTGAAATGTCATGAACAAAGGTTTTCATGTAAATCAAGCTAAATTCACCATAAATAATGATTGCCAAAGCAAAATTCACCGTAAATAATAAAAAATAAATTGCAATTCAATTTTGTTCATTGCTGGCAAATAAATATAAATGTTGTTCTTTTCACATCATAATGGTGGCGGATCCAAACTTTAGGTATATGTGGAGCTAAAATTTTAAATAAATAATAATACAGACTATTTTTTTTTTTAATCGACAAATATTATTACCTCATGTTTTAACACTAAAATGATAGCTATAAAATTGCAGTTGCAGTTATATAATGAGTATTTGCAAGTAGACGGATCATAACTTAGAATAAGTGTACATAATAATTAACAATAAGTTACAAGTGTTACAAAGAACTAATAGGAAAAAGACTAATAAATGGCTTACTACAGTAGCACAGAATACATATTATCATGGCTCATGTTCTTTATCAACTAAATGGGAAAAACATGTGGAGCTATAGTCCCACATAGCTCCAATGTAGATCCGTCCCTGAATGGTGGGCAGATCAAATTAAAAAAGAAATAAAACTCTAACGGATTCAAAACTACTTGGATATGTTTGTAGTAAACGGCGGAGATATCATCCAATTATACATATATCATCTAAACTCAAATCTTGATAATATTTTTTCATTGATAAATTATTTATAAATATTGGATGTTGATTGTTATTATGTAACCACCTTTGTTCATATTTTTTTTTTATATAAATAACCATTTGTAAGAATAATAATGTTTTATTCTATGTGTAAATATTTGATTGAGTTAGTGAAACTCATAAATTGTATAACCACTTATCTTGATAATTTGCACTAGAAATCAAATATCTCACAATTAAAAATTGTATGATTAGAACACACACATTATATATATATATATATATATATATATATATATATATATATATATATATATATATATATATAGAGGGGGTATCATGTAATAACACTATTTATAATGAGAGATGAGAGGGTTAAATCACAACCATTGAATCCATCTTTATTGCGTTCCTTCATTTTCAGCAGTACAGCCTATAATTTGTTTCATTCCCTTTATTCCCATTTTGCTTTCTTCTCTCCTCTTCTCGTCTCTCTGTTTGCATTTCTATTTCCTTTCAAATGTGTTTTTTCCATGACAAGACGATTTTGATGCATCAATTTTAATTTTTAATTAAAAAAAACACACTTTTAGAATCACACCAAAAAGAAGTTGGGATAATATGAATGTTTTTCTTACTAAATTAGTTAACAATGAATCATCAACACCAACTTAAGACTTGTGTTCTCATGAAAGCAACAGTTGAAAAAGAGTGGTGGTGATGATTCAGTGAGATTTATCCATATATAATTAACTAATGAACCTAAAATTATTTCACCACATCAAATAAATTAAGTAATCTACTTTCAATTCAAAGAAGAGAAGGAGAAAAAAATGTATCTTCATCTCCCTCTGATACAAGGGAGCCTTTCACCTTCAGCCATGGCGGTTCCTTCCTGTTTTTGCTGAAAGAATTTCTACAACTAAATAAAAGTCATTTCACGTACCCTTAATTGACTTTTTTATTTTTTATTTCTGTGACCCATTTCTTAGCGTAATTGATATCCCTAACCTCGTTTCTTTCCAACTAACACTAATGAGAATCTCACTAATGTTTATAGATATGTGAATAAAAGGTGTGTACATAATGTTATAAACATAAAATCTAAAATTCTTATCATTCCATATACACTTGCACACATAAAATAAAATAAGGCATAATTTGAGACACTTTAAAATTTTGCATCTATATCTATAATTACATGTGATGTCAGGGACGGAGCTAGGTACTAATGAAAAGGGGGAGCCGCTACCCATGAAATATATAGGACCCCTATAGTATCCATGTACATATTAACCATTCGCCACCCATGCTTTCATATCCACTTGGTTCACTTATACTAAATTTTATTTTTTTAATTAAAGGTCCACTCATATTCTCTTTTTTTACCAACCACTCGTATTTTTCTATAATAATAAATATAACATATTAAATTAATCAATCTATTAAGTTATATTCCTATTCCCAAGTAGAAGCCATCAACGTTTGGGAAATTAGGGTTGATAGAGATACCCTAAATCATACATTCAAGAACAATTACACTATAAAGTTCCAATTTCTCAAAATTTTAGCCCCCCTTGGTTAATTTTTCTGGCTCCGTCCCTGTGTGATGTGTTTTGATAACTATTATGTAGTTTAATTTCTATTACTATCAATGTACATAATGTTGTCTCAAATTTTGTGCATTAATATAATTGTTTACATTTTTATAATGAACAATAGTAGTAATACTCAAAATTTACTTCAAATGTACATAAATATTTTGTTATTGTTAGAGATGGTTAATTATGTGAACAACAGTAGTAATACTTAACACTTAAACATTTATGTACATTCGATTTCACATAATATTTCTTCAATTTCCCATAATTTATCATCTCTAACAATAATAAAACATTTACGTACCTTCGATGTAAATTTTAAGTGTTACTACTATTGTTCATTATGAAAACTTAAACAATGATAATAATGCACAAAACTTGAGACAACTTTGTACACATTGACAATAATAAAAATTAAAATACATAATAGTTATCAAAACAAATAAACAAAACACATCACATATAATTATAGATGCAAAATTTTAAAGTGTCAAATTATATGTTATTTTGTTTATTTCATTAATTTATTTTCTACTATGATCAAATTGGATTTATGATTTAAATGATTCTTACTAAGGTCTATTTGTAGGTAAGATTAGTTGAAATATGTCATGATAAAAGTTTCTCTACATTTATATCATTGTATGTGTTTGTTTATGGATGAGTTTGACTAAGGTGGCATAAAGAACATGACAATTCTGTTACCACTTCACAAAAGTCAAAGTAGGATTAACTTTTGACTAAACCTATTATGTGTGATCTAGTTCTTGATTTCTAATTGATGTTTTCATTGTTTACTGTGGTTGATTTTGAGATTCAAACTTGTTACTCTCTCAGGACAAAATGCTTACTTGCACCGAGCACTTGAAAAATTTACAAAACTGGACATTAGACCAAAAAATTAAAACTCGTCTAGAAGATACTGGTTTTTCACGTTTAAGTGAACTTGCAAATTGTCAACATGATAACCAACTTATGGAATGTTTGGTATCTCATTTCAATTCGGAGACATGTGGATTTAAATTTGGTGATATAAAATTAGTTTTTGCCTTGAAAGATGTGTTCAACATTACATGCTTGCACATTACAGGCAAGCCTGTCACTGAGATCCATGGTGACATGACTTCTTGGTCCGAAAAATATTTTAGACAAGATTTGACCTTTAAAAAAACAAAATGCAATTCGGGAGCCATCAAGCTATCTGTTCTTAGAGACAAATTTATGGAATTTCCACCAATTGCATCTGAAGTTGAACTAGATCGACATGTTAGAGCATATGCTATATGCTTTTTATATTCTAGGTTCGTCCTTATTCAATAGTTCTTCTAAAAGGAATGTTGATACTCTCTATATTCCATTGCTTTATCATGTTGAAAAAATAAAAGATTATGTCTGGGTTGTTGTTGCTCTTGCACACCTATATTTTTCTATGAAAAAAACTAAAGAGGGGGTTGAAAGCATCTGTACGGGATTGCATTGTCTATGTAGGTAAGTTATTTTTTATTTCAATTTTCCAATTAAAAAAGTATTTCTTTTTAACAATTGAGAAATAATTGTCACTTCTTTTTGTTGTGATTTGATTGGTCTTTGTAAAGATCAAGGGCTTGCTCATGTTATCAAGTCTGAATTTTTATCAAGTCTGAATTTTCGCAAATAAACAACTTCCGCAACTTCCGTTGATCAATGATTGGTCACGTTATTTAGAACAATTTACTTTGAACAAATGTAAAAAGGTATATTATTTCGATTTAATTAACACAATGACTTCTAATGAGGTAAGCATTGTAACGTAACAAGACCAATATTTTTATTTGAAATTTTTGCTTTAATCAATTTAGGAATTGAAAATTGTGTTGCATTTGTAGGTTAACTACAATCCATATGATAATATTCAATTCCTGAATCTGAAAGAATATTCAACTTTCGAGTTGGAAAGAAGGGTTTGTTGCAAACCAACCTTACAACAAACATAACTCATAAATTTAAAAAAATAATATACCCAAGATGAGGTGGAAAGGGGAAAAATTAGCAAGAGAATAAAAGTCATAAAAAATATATCAAACATTCGAACATAAGTTGTTTACGTAAAAGACCACAACCTGGAATGTTTCTAACTCTACAGTATTTTTTTTAAAAAAAAATATATAGTTTTTGTATTTGCACATTTGTCTTTATATGAAACTAAGATTTACTTCAATTTAACTACGTTGAGTTGATACAAATTACTTAAAATATGTTTTTTTCATAGAAACGACAATCTGAAAGAGTGCAAGGTGTTCGAGTAGAAGAGTCAATTGAGTTGGAACGCCATAAGTTTTATATGAAGTCACAACATCGATGATGATCATAACAATAGTAGCGGCAACAATGGAAATTCATCAAACTCATCAACAACAGGACTTGTTTATTTTCCACTATATGCATTAGAAATGCATGAACAAAAGAGTTACATGGATTTGGCTGATCCAAGGTTAGAAGGACGTGTTACAATCGATGAAGTGGAGAAACTCGTTCGTATTGCATTGTGTTGTGTTCATGAAGATCCATCACTTAGGCCTACCATGGTTGCAGTTGTTGGAATGTTGGAAGGTGGGACTCCATTGCCACAACCTAGGATGGAATCTTTGAATTTCTTGAGGTTCTATGGTCGTAGGTTTTCTGAGGCTTCTGTTATAGCATAAGAGAATGAGCATGGTTCTGTGAGGATTCAACAACCGCGTGATTCAACACGGTTAATTAGCGGGTTTTCTTACATATCTTCAAAACAAATCTCAGGACCAAGATAGTGAATTCTGTTAATTAATTGTGCTTTCTTTCTTCTAATGTTAATTGTGTTCATATGTATAAAGGATGATGGCATCTCTATGTAATTTGAAGTAAAATGAAATGTATGATTTTTAAATCTTCATATATAAATACTAGGCTGAATTTACAAAGAATCAAATCATGAAAATAATTTTGGTTCTCTTAAGATCATGAAAAATTGTTCTAGATGGATTTTGCTAATACGTTATTGTCCTTGAAAGAAGGAAGTGATCACATTTTCCTATCTATTCTTTAAAATTTCAGTACTCATAGCTTATGAAGATTGATCTTGTTTACATATCTCATTGCGAACTATATATCACAATCCCATGACCATTATGCGTTGTACTCTAAACCTTATCTTATTTCCATCAATATGTCATCATAACTACTATTTTAGCTAATCACTACACTGGAAAAAAGTGGTAATCAATATAAAGTCTCAGTTGAAATGATGTTAATATCACGCGATACAACTGTGCGCTAGCAGTAGTCATCATATTTTACCCTTTGTTTCCTACTGAGGAATCTTGTTGAATTTGCGATAGCGATACTCAGCATAGGTTTTTGTTGAAAATTTGGTTGGGTTTTGATCATTGACGAGCAGAGGAAGAGGTCCAACCACGACCTCATGTGGAGGAGCAACAAATACCGCCCATGACATGCGCTTACGTTCCTTGTTCACCAAGCTTCTGTGCAAGACACTCTTGTACCTCCCATTGCTCAAGACCTACCATGACAAAAAGAGTATATTTTGTACAAACTTCATTTTTGTATAAATAATATGATATAATCTACTAAAATGTGACATTTCATTACCTCAAGTTGGTCACCAATGTGCACAGAGAGTGCATTTTGCAAGTAATTTACTGCAACCCAATTATTGTCCTTCCAAATTTGAAGGCCTGGAACATCATTTGGGACAAGTAGGGTAATAGCAGACATATCAGTATGGGGCTCAACTCCTAATGCCAATTCAGGTTGTGGGCATGGTGGATACATATTTATCTTCATTTCTAATTCTATTTCTTCATCTCCCAAACAAGACTTCAATGTCTTACTCTCCAATTCTAGCCCTTCAGACAAAAGCTCCAAAATATTGTCTGTCACCCTTAACATCTCTTTATTGTATTCTTGTACTACTTCCCTACCACACACAATAATAAAAACATCAATTAGTTTATGTTTGTTTAGTATAATGAAAATCACTTTAAAAAAGCCATGAAAAATTAATATGTAACAAACGGATGAAAACTTGGGAAATATCATTAACAAACGGATGATTTTGTCACCAAACAAAGAGTTATAACAAACGTGTTCAATGTAAGTACAAACCTATAAGAAGGAGGACTTTTGGGCCACATCTCATAATTCACCTTAGAAGGAGGAGACATGAGATGAAAATAATAATCAACCCACTCAACCTTTTCTTCCAGGTTCTTGGTCATCCTAGTCCCATAGCCATCAAATTTACCATTTGATGGGTCATTTGCATATGCCTCTTTCTCCTTTTGAGGGAGAGAAAAGAACTCCTGGCCCACATCTTGCAAACTTTGAATAAGTTTTTGAGATATACCATGGTCAATGATAACAAAGAAACCCCACTCAGAAGCAGCTTCAGTGATTTTCTTCACTAAAATATGATGTGGTTGAGACAATGAAAACATAGGCACAGTAACACCCTCCATGGCCTTTGTATTCTCTGGCCTTTCATTTGCTAAGCGAATGAATTGTGGTGGAAGCTCCTTTAGCTGATTACAAGCTAAAGTTTGTACCCTTTTGACTTCCATTAACGTTAATGTGAATGATCAATAAATTTTTCCTTCAATTCTTGTGGTATAAGATTAATCTAGGAGAACTATATATACAAGGAATCATAATAATTCAATTGTATAATCTTGCATATTTGCATGCTAGCAAGTACCAACCATTCAACAAAATATATTCAAGGAATTATAACATCAACCATTCAAATGTGAACCGAAAAAAGCAATCACTTTACAGTATAAATAATTGAATTTAACTATATTCTTCCTTCAAAATTAATGCTTAACGACAATAATAAATAGGGTTATCGTTTTTACATTTAAATTAATGCATAACGACAATAATAAATAAAAGTTTATTATTGCATAACGACAATAATAAATAATGTTATCGTTTTTGCAACCAAATTAATGCATAACGACAATAATAAATAAAAGTTTATGCTTAAACTTAATTTGGAGTAACTTCCAACAGTAACGGTAGACGGTTGAATCGAAACTTTTGTACTCCCTCCGTCTCACAATAATTGTCTGTTTACACATCTTTCTTTATCTCAAAATAATTGTCACTTTAAAATATCAATGCAGCATTTATTATTTTTTCCATTATAATACCCTTATTTATTAAACTTTATCCAACTTAACTACTCAACTAACTGCAGTTAATAAGGGTGTTTTAGAAAATGATACTAATTTTACCATCAAAATCAACACAATTAATCATTTTCTTAATAATCGTGCATCATCGTGCATCAATCTTAAACGACTATAATTCAGAGACAGCGAGAGTATTTTTCTTTAAAACTCTGTTTAAGTTGGTTAAGTTATGCTTTGTCTAACCTGCACAAACAAATTGATTGAGGAGGTTTATTTTTTTATGACACAAAATCCTCACAAAATGAGGAAATTATAAAGTTATATTTGAGGGCGATCTTGGAGGGTTTAGATAAATTTTCAAATTCAATCTAATTTATTATATACTCTCAAAATATAGAAATATATTAATAAAAAAAATATTCATTTATCATCCACTATATAAACATTCTTTGAAATAAGATGTTAAATTTCGTACCAACTTATATGTTGCATACGAATTAAAAGCTTTTACAATTTGAATCATAAACTAAATTCAAGTAAATAGTCACATATCATATGGATGTTTTTCTTACTAAATTAGTTAACAATGAATCATCAACACCAACTTAAGACTTGTGTTCTCATGAAAGCGACAGTTGAAAAAGAGTGGTGGTGATGATTCAGTGAGATTTATCCATATATAATTAACTAATGAACCTAAAATTATTTCACCACATCAAATAAATTAAGTAATCTACTTTCAATTCAAAGAAGAGAAGGAAAAAAAATGTATCTTCATCTCCCTCTGATACAAGGGAGCCTTTCACCTTCAGCCATGGCGGTTCCTTCCTGTTTTTGCTGAAAGAATTTCTACAACTAAATAATAGTCATTTCACGTACCCTTAATTGACTTTCTTTTTTATTTTATTTCTGTGACCCATTTCTTAGCGTAATTGATATCCCTAACCTCGTTTCTTTCCAACTAACACTAATCGAATCAGGAGCTAATTTTTTTGACAAGGGGTTAATTTAAAATTGAGATTCAAGTCAAATGAGATTTCAGTTGTGATTATTTGACAGCCTTCATCAAAATAACTCTACTGATTTGTAATTTGTCTCTCAAAGCTATCTTAATTTTTTCAAATAAAACTTAAATTGAGGGAGAGGAAACAAAGGAAACAGAAGAACATTGAGGGGACCTTGTCGATGGAGAGAAGAATCAAGGAAGAACAATATCACAGAGAGAGAACGAAAGAAGCCAAAAGAACAATGGAGAAAGAAAAACACACACGAGGAGTGTTTTGTTGATGTAAGGCACATGGTAATTCTTTGAAGAGGAATTAAATCTCAGCCGTTAATTAAGATCCAAAGGTTATTATTAAGTCCTCTCATCTCTCATTATAACATTCCTCTCATTTGATATGTCCTCATATATATATATATATATAATCACTAATGAGAATCTCACTAATGTTTATAGATATGTGAATAAAAGGTGTGTACATAATGTTATAAACATAAAATCTAAAATTCTTATCATTCCATATACACTTGCACACATAAAATAAAATAAGGCATAATTTGAGACACTTTAAAATTTTGCATCTAAATCTATAATTACATGTGATATCAGGGATGGAGCTAGGTACTAATGAAAAGGGGCAGCCGCTACCCATGAAATATATAGGACCCATATAGTACCCATGTACATATTAACCATTCGCCACCCATGCTTTCATATCCACTTGGTTCACTTATACTAAATTTTATTTTTTTAATTAAATGTCCACTCATATTCTCTTTTTTTTACCAACCACTCGTATTTTTCTATAATAATAAATATAACATATTAAATTAATCAATCTATTAAGTTATATTCCTATTCCCAAGTAGAAGCCATCAACGTTTGGGAAATTAGGGTTGATAGAGATACCCTAAATCATACATTCAAGAACAATTACACTATAAAGTTCCAATTTCTCAAAATTTTAGCCCCCCTTGGTTAATTTTTCTGGCTCCGTCCCTGTGTGATGTGTTTTGATAACTATTATGTAGTTTAATTTCTATTACTATCAATGTACATAATGTTGTCTCAAATTTTGTGCATTAATATAATTGTTTACATTTTTATAATGAACAATAGTAGTAATACTCAAAATTTACTTCAAATGTACATAAATATTTTGTTATTGTTAGAGATGGTTAATTATGTGAACAACAGTAGTAATACTTAACACTTAAACATTTATGTACATTCGATTTCACATAATATTTCTTCAATTTCCCATAATTTATCATCTCTAACAATAATAAAACATTTACGTACCTTCGATGTAAATTTTAAGTGTTACTACTATTGTTCATTATGAAAACTTAAACAATGATAATAATGCACAAAACTTGAGACAACTTTGTACACATTGACAATAATAAAAATTAAAATACATAATAGTTATCAAAACAAATAAACAAAACACATCACATATAATTATAGATGCAAAATTTTAAAGTGTCAAATTATATGTTATTTTGTTTATTTCATTAATTTATTTTCTACTATGATCAAATTGGATTTATGATTTAAATGATTCTTACTAAGGTCTATTTGTAGGTAAGATTAGTTGAAATATGTCATGATAAAAGTTTCTCTACATTTATATCATTGTATGTGTTTGTTTATGGATGAGTTTGACTAAGGTGGCATAAAGAACATGACAATTCTGTTACCACTTCACAAAAGTCAAAGTAGGATTAACTTTTGACTAAACCTATTATGTGTGATCTAGTTCTTGATTTCTAATTGATGTTTTCATTGTTTACTGTGGTTGATTTTGAGATTCAAACTTGTTACTCTCTCAGGACAAAATGCTTACTTGCACCGAGCACTTGAAAAATTTACAAAACTGGACATTAGACCAAAAAATTAAAACTCGTCTAGAAGATACTGGTTTTTCACGTTTAAGTGAACTTGCAAATTGTCAACATGATAACCAACTTATGGAATGTTTGGTATCTCATTTCAATTCGGAGACATGTGGATTTAAATTTGGTGATATAAAATTAGTTTTTGCCTTGAAAGATGTGTTCAACATTACATGCTTGCACATTACAGGCAAGCCTGTCACTGAGATCCATGGTGACATGACTTCTTGGTCCGAAAAATATTTTAGACAAGATTTGACCTTTAAAAAAACAAAATGCAATTCGGGAGCCATCAAGCTATCTGTTCTTAGAGACAAATTTATGGAATTTCCACCAATTGCATCTGAAGTTGAACTAGATCGACATGTTAGAGCATATGCTATATGCTTTTTATATTCTAGGTTCGTCCTTATTCAATAGTTCTTCTAAAAGGAATGTTGATACTCTCTATATTCCATTGCTTTATCATGTTGAAAAAATAAAAGATTATGTCTGGGTTGTTGTTGCTCTTGCACACCTATATTTTTCTATGAAAAAAACTAAAGAGGGGGTTGAAAGCATCTGTACGGGATTGCATTGTCTATGTAGGTAAGTTATTTTTTATTTCAATTTTCCAATTAAAAAAGTATTTCTTTTTAACAATTGAGAAATAATTGTCACTTCTTTTTGTTGTGATTTGATTGGTCTTTGTAAAGATCAAGGGCTTGCTCATGTTATCAAGTCTGAATTTTTATCAAGTCTGAATTTTCGCAAATAAACAACTTCCGCAACTTCCGTTGATCAATGATTGGTCACGTTATTTAGAACAATTTACTTTGAACAAATGTAAAAAGGTATATTATTTCGATTTAATTAACACAATGACTTCTAAAGAGGTAAGCATTGTAACGTAACAAGACCAATATTTTTATTTGAAATTTTTGCTTTAATCAATTTAGGAATTGAAAATTGTGTTGCATTTGTAGGTTAACTACAATCCATATGATAATATTCAATTCCTGAATCTGAAAGAATATTCAACTTTCGAGTTGGAAAGAAGGGTTTGTTGCAAACCAACCTTACAACAAACATAACTCATAAATTTAAAAAAATAATATACCCAAGATGAGGTGGAAAGGGGAAAAATTAGCAAGAGAATAAAAGTCATAAAAAATATATCAAACATTCGAACATAAGTTGTTTACGTAAAAGACCACAACCTGGTATGTTTCTTACTCTACAGTTTTTTTTTAAAAAAAAATATATAGTTTTTGTATTTGCACATTTGTCTTTATATGAAACTAAGATTTACTCCAATTTAACTACGTTGAGTTGATACAAATTACTTAAAATATGTTTTTTCATAGAAACGACAATCTGAAAGAGTGCAAGGTGTTCGAGTAGAAGAGTCAATTGAGTTGGAACTCTATAAGTTTTATATGAAACTAAGATTTACTTTTAGTTCAAATTAACTACTTTGTGTTGATATTTATAGAGAAACGGAAATCCAAAAGAGTACAAGGTGTTCAAGTAGAATAGTAATTTGAAACGGAACATTAGAATTTGGATGATGATATAATTCTTTTCGCTACACCAAAATATAGAGAATATATACACACATGAGCATCATTTACATATTAGCTACTTACAAGTTAATTTAAAAAAAAAAATCTCTCTTTTTTTATGTACATTATTATTTATTTTTATTCATGTTTTATTTTTTTACTTCATCATCAAGAAAACTCAATTCCATCACATCCAAAATGTGAAGTGAAATAAAATAAATTTGAATGTGATAGTTATTATTGTCTCAGTTGACAAAAAAAAACCAACAAATTCAATTGAAAATATCACTAGTGTTTATATATATGTGAGATCATTAGAAGGTGTGTACATAATGTTATAAACATAAAATTTAAAATTGTTATCGTTTCATATCACTTGCGCACATAAAATAAATTGAGACACTTTAAATTTTAGTCTCATTATGTTATGAAAAACAAATAGCAATGTTTTCAAAAACAACAATAATTATAAAAAAGATTGAACACTTACTAATCAAGCTCAAATGAGTGAGAGGAAGACAATAATAATTAAATGTCTTTCAAACAAGGTCACATACGAGACATACATACAACTTAATGTTTTTCTACGCAGTCAGATTTTATTCCTACTACTACTATCTTTTATCTCCCCAATCGATTATGTTACCACATTCACAAGAACACAATATAATTATGCATACTACAAAAATGTTAAGGTATACTAGGAAATAACTGTTGATATTTTACTTTAATAATTTCTACCAAAAAAAATATATTTTACTTTAATATTCTGATATGAGACAACACTATGGTTTATAGTTATATGTATCCATTATCATCATATGTTTTCTTCAACACTCTGCATATAGACGTGCAATTAGGTTATAGACTTAGTGTGTTCTTTGTCATTTTGATTACAAATATTAGAAACGGTTTAAAATTGCAAACAAAATAATGATTAGAAAAAAGAAGAGTAAACTGATAATTGATGGAAAAGAGTGAAATGAATGTGCTTTATAAAAAGAATAAAGAACAACAAATTCATACATATACTAACATAAACACTAAATTCTACAACGCAAAATCAAGAACAGAATAAAAACATTATGTACCTTTTTTTAATTATTCTGAGCGAAAATCAGCATAAGTGAAAGTGGGAGAAAATTCTTTGACTTAATGTTCCAAGTGATCCCAAATAGAGTGAGGTTGAAGTGTTGAACAAATTCATGAGTCAATAATCCAAAAAGAAGAAGAAGCTCCATTAAGCGGTTAAAAACTCATGTCAAAACAATTCGTAGGACTCATTCTGAAATCCCTTGGACACATCATCCCGAGTCGTAACTCCACTATATAATTTAAGACAACCACATACAACTCAGTCGCAAGAGGGTCATATTCTTGCGGTACGGAAACACAATTCTAAAGAATTTTTACGTCATTGAACACAGAATTGTTCAACTAATATTGTTGTTGAAATATCAATATCTTAAATCAAGAGTTTGTAAATTGTTACTTTACAATATCAGTTTGCAAAATTATTGAAATATATGGTAAGAAGATTGTGATGTGATTAGAAATTGTTGACCAAACATTCAATATATCACAAGCAATGATCAATTCTATGTAAACTCGCTTATTAAACTCGCTTTTTTACAATATCTAAAAAAAGACAGTTGATAAAAAAGATTTTACCTATCCTTTGTAAATATGTAATTATTATGTTGGAAGTGTGCATGTTTCAAGTGCATTTGTTGATATTAGTACATTTTAGAATGAACCTTTGGTATATTCGTGAAGGTTCCGACTCATATTTATCAAATTTTGCAAAGGACACGTTGTGATGTAGGTGGAGACATGGCCAACCGCTTGCAAACATAATAATAAAACGAATTATTTATAAAGAGTGATGACGATGGCTTTCAAACTTTTTTAGAGGATGGATTTGAAACTTGTAGAACAATAAATAGATACATAAATAAATAAATATGAGTTTGGTCTAATTGCTTAACATTGAAACCAATCCCTAGGACACATTAATAGACACGCCATTACATTCCCAACAATGTCTTCTAAATTTTTTAGAATTACCTGTAATGAACCTTCTAATTATGGATTAAAAATTTAATTGTAATATTTATCTGAATAAAATACTACCTTAAAATACAGAGCAGCCTACGTTCGAAACACTGGTAAATTACTAAATTTATAACATTAAGCACTTGAAACATTGTAAGATCAAAAACACCTTAAAAATAAACCAAGAAACATTAAATACACAAGAGCTAGTCTCACGAGGTTGAAACAATGTACCGCTTAAAGATTCTTCAGTCCACAACTCACCAATCTCATCCACAATCCCAACATCCACGACAAAAGGAAACCAACCAACCGTAGAATAAAGTTGTATAATCATTAAACACGAAGTTGAAGTTGTATAAATTTCCTACTACTGGTATAAATTATGAAACTGTTTTTTTTATTGTAGAACTATTAACTAGATGAATTTTCAGTTGACATGACAATATAAGGAAGGTTTGAAACCCTTGCAAATTAGAAGGTAAACTTTTGATAATCAACCTAGTATACTCATGATAAAAGTCGCGTATGTCACTTTTGAAACCGACGAAAACTAAAACCGTTGAAAAATTGTTTAAAATCTCGCAAAACTAAATTATAATTTTTATTTTTTAATTTTTTCGGGTGGGCAACTACACCACTGTGGGGATTTGAATTTTTCGAAAACTAAAACCGACACAAAATTGTTTAAAATCTCACAAAATAGATCTATCGTTGTTAATTTTTAAATATTAAATTTTTCCGAGTGGGCTGTGGCCAATCCCAACCTATGAAGGGATCCGCCACTAGATGTGGGGGTGAACTCATACCATAATGGCCGGTTTGGTGCGCATTATAGCATAGATACATGGTATGATTAGAAGTTGGATAAGGATAAGATATGATAGTGACAAGATATGTACTTATCGTGTCATGTGTTTGGTGCACACATGATAAGAAAGATGATATCAATATATTGTTCTATCTTGTACTTGGTGCACATATATGATATCGACATGATAAACTCTAATTAAAAAAATTGTTATTTTTTTGGTGAATTGAAAAAAAAAATCCATTGAAAAACTAGGAGAAAGCACAAAATAAAGAAATAGTTGTATAGCTGATTGAATCAATTGGAAATTAAGAAGCACAACATAAAAACGATTGGAATAGCAACGAAAAATAAAACATCGATTGAAAAACTACGAGAAAGCACAAAATAAAGAAATAGTTATATAGCTAATTGAATCGATTGAAAATTAAGAAGTATAAGCACAAAATTGATTGGAATAGAAAGAAAAAAAATGAAACATGAAGTACAAAATAAGAAGCCAATTGAAAATCGATGGGAGTAAAATCGATTGGGCAGAGAATTAAAAATATGAAAAAAGAAAAAATATAAGAAATAAATAAGCAGGTAAAAATTAGGAGAAAGAAAGAACTGAAACACGTATTGGAATAGAATAGATAGTTGGAGAGGGTGGGAGCAGAATGAGGTCTTTTGAGGAACAAAAGAAGCGTGATAGTTTTTACGCTATCAGGTTGTTAACCTATCAAACACTATGGATAAAACTAATAAAGAGTGAGTAAGATATGATTAGAAATGAGATTAAATTATTCTTTTCTATTGGTGCACCTAGGTCTGACAATAAACCAAAGCAACGAGACTGGATTCGATAATTAATTCGTTGAACTTGATTCATGAACCAAATGAGCCGAACTTAAGCTCAAAATCAAGTTCGTTAAATAAACGAGTTGAACTTAAACTATGTTTAGCTCGACTCGTTTGGTTCATGAACTAGCTCGATATATATATATATATATATATATATATGTCAATTGTCAATCCCTTCTTTTTACTTTATATAAATGTTTACATATTTATAACTAGTGTGTTAACCTCTGCAATGCACGGGTGATAGACCATTGTTTTTCAATTTTAAATTGTTTTACTTATTGATGAAAATTATTTATCCCGTCAATTTTAAAATATGTTAGTATTTTTTTCGCCGCAATGATGACAACTATGTGTCTCGTGTTTTTTGTGTTTATTAGTGATAAATATATGTCCCGTGTTTTTATGTATAAATAAAAAATATATTTATGAGTTTCCGATCTTCGTCGATGAGGCGGCACCGCGTATGTCCTTTCACAGTTTTGGTGTTCGTTGATTCTGTTGTGGTCACTGGTTTCGTTCAACGTCGATGTTGTCTTGTAGAGCTTTGATGTCAACGCAATTATTTGTTAGTCTTGATCTGGTTTTTTCATTTTTGTTTCTTTGTGTTTGTTTTAATTTTGTTCTATGGAGATGAAGATGGGTGGTGGCTTTGTTTCAGCTTTGTGATTTGATCTGGAAATCTTGAATCTGATTTTTTGTATTGAAGATATGGATTCTTTAGTTATGCTGTTGTTATGTTGGATGCATATCTCGATTCAACATGATTGGTTTTATCGTGATGCTGCTCGAAAGGGTTAGGTGTGTAGATGCTTCGTGTTGACGGTAGTTTTCTGCATCGTTGGTGGACAATGATAAATTTATGTCGTTTATTCATCCCTCGATATGGGTTGCGATTGAAGTTTTAAGACCATTGCAACTATGTGGATCAGTTAGTAATTAGTTGCTTTGACTCGAAAGGGCATTTATGGCATGTTGATACTTTGAAGGGACTTATTGGAACTTGGGCCATTTCATGCTCAGAATATTCATTCTACGTTTTTTTTTTGCAATTCAATTTCGCGTCTTTACGTGAGTTTGCTGGATTGTTCGTGGTAGTGGTTGTTTAGGGTTGTTCTCTTTTATTATCACTATTGTCTGTGGATAAAAATAATAAAGAGTGGGTAGGATATGATTAGAAATAAGATTAAATTATTCTTTTCTATTGGTGCACCTAGGGCTGACAATGAACCGAACCAACTCAAAAATAGTTCGAGACTGGATTCAATAATTAATTCGTTGAACTTGGTTCACGAACCAAATGAGCCGAGCTTAAGCTCAAAATGAAGTTCGTTAAATAAACGAGTTGAACTTAAACAATGTTTAGCTCAACCCCTTTGGTTCATGAACCAACTTGATATATATATATATATATATATATATATATATATATATATAGAGAGAGAGAGAGAGAGAGAGAGAGAGAGAGAGAGAGGAGGACATATCTAATGAGAATGTCATACTTATATGAGAATGGTGAGAATGAATCTCAGCCATCAAGATTAAAATAAATGGTCTAGATTAAAAAACTTATTTTAGATAACACATGTCTTTCCACATCCTATCCTCAATCCATTCAACTTCTCATCTTCTCTAACCTTCAATCCTTTGTTCTTGTTCTCCAAATCCTTCACCACGTTGCTCTTCATCACCATTATCATAGGGAAATCCAAATATTTTAATTGACAATAAATCAAAAATAATGCTTCTTTGTTTACGTAAATTAATTGGATTATAGGAAATGTTCAATTTACAAAAAACCAGAAACAATGAATGGGTGTAGATCGAAAACAAAGAAACAAAATTGAATTCAAAGGAAATTGTGTTTACATAGATCCAAAACAAACAAATGGTTTATATGGAGTTTCCGATCACAAAACGACCATGAACGTGTGAAGGAAACCGGTGACGGCGGGTTTCTGACCACGAACCGGAGGTGGAAGGTCACGACGGCGGGATTCAGGGCGGTGATGGTTTGGTCGCCGGAAAAAATCATTGATGGGGAGGGGGAAGAAGAAACAGCGGCTTTTGAGGGAAGAAGATGTGCAGTTGACGCAGAGAATGAATGATCTGGTTTTGTTTTTTTGCATCATGAAGGTTCCATACTTAAAATTGAAAGAAAAAATCAATTTGACTTTGATTTACAAAGAACAGGTCCGAATCAATTTTTGAAGCTTAAGGTTCAATGTAATTTTTCTTGATGAAGGAAAATTGTTACTTGTGTCAGAGAGATGAATAAGGGTGAGAATTGTGTGCGCTTTGGTTATAATGCGATGTTTTAATCTCAACCATGCATTTTTTATTTAATGGTTGAGATTTATTCTCACTATTCTCACATAAGATACTCATTCTCATGTGATACATCCTCTCTATATATATATATATATATATATATATATATATATATATATATCCCTTCTTTTACTTTATATAAATGTTAACATATTTATAATAAAGAGGAGGCTTATTATAAAGTGGAGGCTTATTATACTTGACTTAAGAAGAGAAAAAAAAAAAAAAAGGGCCACATCTAATAGCAAACCAGCTTGTTAGTATCAAAGTAGTATTTCTTTGTTTTCATAAGTCCCACATCGGAAGTGGGTAAACAATACAAGCTTTGCCTATAAATAAATGATGCATATACAATAATGTTCAAGGTAGTGGTGGGAACCCAATTTCACTACGGTGAATTGTGTGTTGTCCCTCTATCAATTTATTTGTTTAAATTGTTTTTTTTGGAAGTATTTGACCATAGTTTTGCTCAAAATGCTGATATGGGCAATTGATTATGAGCCTTTAGTTATTTTTAAAAAAATTTGGGACTAAAAAATTACGAGGTTTAAATTAGTTGAACCTAACGAGTCGAACCAAATTTTTCACGAACATTAAATGAGTCGAGTTTGAGCATAAAAAAAAGTTTGGTGACTCATTTTCAA
The DNA here is from genome assembly GCA_946800305.1 of Medicago arabica. Taxonomy (NCBI): domain Eukaryota; kingdom Viridiplantae; phylum Streptophyta; class Magnoliopsida; order Fabales; family Fabaceae; genus Medicago; species Medicago arabica. Next base: position 41,339,243 of record OX326967.1, read on the forward strand.
CTTTAGGTGTACCAAATAACGAATTGAATAAGGATAAGATAATTTTATAATATCATGTCTTTCTATTCTACTTTAAAAAAATGTTTATGGAAAATACGTATTTGGGCTTTAATGTTGGGGTCAACTCATCTTGATTTATAAATATTTTTGTAGGATCAAAGAGAAATATATAAAAAGTTAAAAAACAAAAAGGGTAATATTGTAATTTTTTATAATTTGCAGGGGTGAACGTACATATGTAAGAGGTATATAAAGTAAAATTTTCATGTTTTGATTCACTATATCATATTTTTCGTATTAGATTTGTGATTATAATAGTACTCACGCTTATGACATTACTCTATATATTATCATGAGTTTCCAAAGTTTTTCATTTGCTTTGAGAAGTTCATAACATGTTACTTTTGGTCACGACAATTTTAACCAACTAGATTAGTTTAGAGTGTGCAAGGGTTTCATTGACAGGGACAAATCCTACGGAACCAAATATCAACTTGGAACAATTCTCATCTCACACACTCAAGTTGTAGTCATGTAGATAAAATTTCCATGGACAACAACCATATGAATGGCATTTTGACCATTTGACTCACAAAACATCATCACTATAATCTTTCAATTGGTATGTTTGTCTTCTATTCAAAGTTCACTGGTTGAGGGCCAATCCTTATAGTCTCTTGGAATCTCCTTAACAAATTCTTGTCTGTGTCCACATTATGTATTGTTCCCACGTATCAAATCATTGTGAAGATATATTATACAATAATAATGCAATGGTGAATATTGAAAACTTGTTATTACTACTATAAACCAATACAAGTCCCATCTTATTCTTCTTGCCGGGAGCTCTATGGTCAATTTCATGCATGATTCCGACATAGTGCAATCCACAAAATCATTATTGAGTTTAGCATGTAGCTTGTAACGTATAGTAAGGTCACTTTCACATGCAATGAATGATTATACTTATGCATGGATCAATCTCACTTGCATTCTTGAGCTGAGTGGATTGTTAATATCTATTCTAACACCACTTTCTAGAGAAAACAAAGGGGAAGAGTGTTGGTAAATCTGAGTACTTGTGCGTTGGGAGAAGAATATTTCTAAAATTTGTGTCTTCTTGTGTTGTGTCCATGTTTTATGACAAATAAATTCAGAAATATTTTGGTACTATGCTTTGGTTTGGAGTACAAAGAGAATATACTTATTTACAAATATTTAAAAGTCTTGCTTATACATAAATGTGTTTATTCAAAAAAAAAAAAAAAATACATAAATGCGTTTGCATTACTTGCTTTGAAATCTCGGTATAATTTTTTTTAGAGCAGTGCTATTTAAAGGGAAGAAGTATACCGACCTCATCAAGAATAACTATTGACCAATTAAAATGATTGCTTTTATACAATACATGAAGAAGAGAGAAATGTCAACTGAAAGAGAAATTGATAATACACATTCGAGACAAATTTGGGAAAATGCTTCTCGCGTGATCCAATATTAAGCAATTTTTTATTATAGAACACATCTTCAACCCATACAGGTAAACTTTGTCTAAATTACTTAGTATTAAAAATTAAAATAAAAAAGAAAATAAACTAATAAAAAAAGTAGAAAAGACGATTGCATGGGTTATATATGAAAGTTAAGAGCTCCTTATCTTAACATCATATACATTATAGACATGCATTTATTATATTTACCTATTAATTCGTGACAAATGTATAACCTAATATTGCAAATTGCGTCGACTCTGCAGTTATGGGTTAGGTGACAATTTGGACCCGCCACCCACACATGTATGTCTTATCATGCAGTGTTGTTCGATATGCTTGGCTTTGATTAATAACATTTTGATCCCTGTTTTGCAATCAAACAACTCGAATCAGTATAAAATGTATCAAAGGTCTAGACTGTAGTTTCTGGATATTTGTATTTATCGTCATCCGACCAATGTAGGGATCAACATGCAATCATATATAATGTTTGACGTGCATGGTGACTTCAGAATTCCAATTTCATTTTCGACATGTAAAAATAAATAATACCTGACTCACGTATATAGGTGAATGAAAATTGAATATAGCTCCTATACATAAAATTGTTTTAGCCTTTTAAGCATATACTTGAGTAAAGGTAGTAAAAAATGAAATGACTTTTTTTTAATTAAATTTTTATAGTAAATTATACTCCAATTTAATTGTGTTATAGCCTTATAGGCCACGTTCTGTTTTGCTTAATCGTAAATATTGTTAATGGGTCGAGCCAACTTCACATCATAACCAAGGTCTTAGACAAATTTGACAACCATATTTTATACTATATATATAAGAAGAGGAAGGCTAGCAACACACACTTTTCAACACACTTTCTTTGATTAATTAAAATTTACATGGGTCCCACCAAATCATGTGAGTCCCATATAAATTTCGTAGGTCTCATGTGAATTCTAACCAATTAAAGATAGTGTGTTGAAAAGTGTGTGTGTTGATAACATTTCTCATATAAGAAATACATGGTTTTTGAGTGATTTTTTTACTTTCAATTGCACCCTTAAAACTATTTTGCCTACAAGAATGATAAATTATCGATGTCATTAAAAAATATAAGATTTTAAATTATATTTGATATATTGTTGATGTCATTGAAAAAATAAGCATAATTTGTTACATGAAAGTGCACAATATCTAAACCTATAATTTTAATCAAAATCAAAATAATTTTAATCAAAATTAAAATGTCATAAAAACTATTGTTCGTAATTTATACGTATTAGCGCAATAAAAAGGTAAACAATCAAAATGAAATGTGATCGATGTTGCCTTCCCAAAAATAACATGACCATGATTAAGATTATATCGATCACATTTTATTTTATTGTTTACAATATTATGTATTATAGCGCGATCAATGATGTTGCCAAATGTCAAGACCCTGAGTTAAGTGATATTTTTTTAACTTTAATTAATAATTATAATAATATTTATCAAAACATTAGATTGTACCCGGTTTACATTGTACTGAAAAATTTATTACGTAATCTACAACAGATCAAGTGCTATATAGCACGAGACGAATGTCGACGAGCTGAAATAGTGGAAATCATGCTATGCTATGGAAAGCAAAACATGAGGATAGAGAGATTCAATTAGTTAATGTAGAGATAAAGATCTAAGGGTGGTAACTAATTCCACATCTCGTGCATGTTTATTGTCGTACCATAAAACATTTTTCAATCTATAGCTGTCTTATAGATCTTCCTAAAAAAACTGTCTTCTAGATCTACCCGGTTTCATGTTTTGAAATTGTTAAATAATCAATTCATTATCAATTTTGTTATACACATCTCACAATATAATTCAGGAGTTTGTGCAATATGTGTAAACCTTTAAATATGAAAGGGTTCAAACTAAATAAAAATACAATTATTAGTGTATATTGTTGTGGGGGTTCATGTGACCATGATTTAAAATGTTTGGTTCTGACATGTTTTGAAGTTCTTTGATGCTATACCTAATTTGCTCTGAACCTTTTTCCTACTTACAGGTAGTTTTACCTTTACCTTAGCTTTATTGTTCTGCCCCTAACTATAGATCACTTATATATGGAACCATCCTTTTCTTTTTAAGTAAAATAAAAGTGACTTTTATTGCATTGCTGGCACTTTAAGAATAGAGTCCCCCCATACATTGATATTTGCTAATTTGTTGATTGAATGACTAGTCAAAAGCAAACACACCAACTCTCTAGAATTACCAGATTCAATGATCCGTTTTGGTGAAGCCACATGAAAAAATAATTGAAACATTCTATGAAAATTACGTGACAATATCATTGACATGGAAAGTTCTTTACAAATTGTGAAGTACTAGTGGTCACCACTGATAATTTGTAATTATTTTCCTTCAATTAGGTACTCACATGGTTAGAAGTACACACAATCACTAGCAAGATTTGTATTGTGGGACACAAATTTCATGTAGCAATTTCACTCTCACAAGTCCTAAAGTCTAAAAGAAATAAATAATACAAAATATTGGATCTTGCACTACCCTTTCTCGTGCCATGGATCTATGCTTGGAAGATTAATGGATACTCGTGACACTTTATCTTGTGTTAGATTAGACATATCTTGGGAAAAGGGTGCTTTCTAAGCTTCCATAGCCATGTGTAATAAGGTCAAAGACATGAATTGAAAAGTTAAATTAGGGCATCACATGTGGATGAGGTTGTTGTCTCAGTCTCTAAGCTTTTACCCACGTTGTATCTATTTTACTTTTCATCTTCAAAAATATAGCTTTAGCTACAATACCAAGGACGATATGGTAGGCTCACCACAAGTTGGGGCCATGAATCGTTCCAGTATATGGTATCATGAATATTTTGATGATGGATTTTTCTTTATATCATGGGAGATCAGATCTCTCATTACTTTGCATGGGGGAGTGATAATATGTCTAATTATGGAGGGAAGAGGGGAAAAGGGAAGTCATGGACAGATATGGAAATAAATATTCTTTCTATTCGTAAAAGTTCACTTTAGAAAACAATTATTCAAAGTTAAAATTATTTGAATAAATATCAATGACCTCGTGTCGTGATTATATACATGAGATCAATGAGATGAGATGAGATTTTTAGTGCACTCTTATTTTCTAATAAGTACATTAAGTTTTTCACCTAAACAAAAGTACATTAAATTTTTACATAAAAAAAAGTTTAGATGAGTGAGTTTCCTAGAGTATTTTTAAAAGTTTTGTGGTATATTTGCATTAGACAATCAAAATAGGACTCGCACTCTAAATCTCAAAACTCTTGTGCATTTAGTTATAATCCAAGAGTATTTTTGAATTTTTCACAATTTCTTAGTTGCATTTGAGCTAACTTCGTGTGAATGTTAAGGGTTCTTTAAATGCCAGTTTTCATATACATCAAAATGTACAAAAAAATTCCTTCTATATAAGAGCTTTTTTCTTTTTCTAAAGATTGAATCTGACGGCGAAATTCAGAGACACCAAGTGTTGAGAAGTGGAGAATTGTGTATTCGAACTCTTGTTTAGTTTTGTATATAAAAGATTTATGCAGCTTTTAATCATTTTGAGTTATAGTTATGAGATTAAGAGCATGTATATTATACAAATATAAGAAGCACGTTATATATTACTCATATTCATGAGTACATATTAACATATTTAAATTTATACATGTAAATAAATAATTAGGATTAAATAAGTCTTTGTCTCTAAAAAATGACTAAGTTTCATTTTTCGCCTCCATTTTAAAAAAGTGACACGTTAACGTCTTTACAAAATTTCCATGCACATAGGTTAGTATATGTTGTTAAGTTAATGTCTATTTTTGAATGATTTTTGTTGCATGCATGTTTAGAACATCATAAAAATGTTCTAATAAAAAAGGAGTTTAAAATTTGATTTTTAGGTTGAATTTTTCGTTAATTTTATCTTGAACTTTGAAATTTAAAAAATTCATACTTATTAAAATATTCTAAATTTTTGCAAAGAAACTTTTTATAATATTCTAGAAATGAGTTATTTTCCAGAAATGAGTTTAAAATTGAATCATCTTTTAATAAGCCTCTTAAATATCTCATCTTCGTGAATTCATCTCTATCTCTCACTCTTACATTTTCGCTCTCTTCTTTTTATTAATTTTTTTATTGATTTTCTCTTTCTTCTTACACTTATATGAGATGAAGGATAAGGAAAGGATGGAAGAAGATGATCCAAACTCTCTCATTTAAGCTTTACTCAGCACCAACTCAAACTTATTTGAACAGTTTAATGATAGAATCCCCCATATGCATCAATCATCTTATAAGAGATACGCTTTTTTTTTTTTTGACGTTATCTTGAAAGAGATACTTTTTTTTTTTTTGGAAAAATCTTGAAATTAAGGAATGTACCTTAAATTATATAAGATATGTACCTTAAATTAAGGAATCAAACTCTAACAGTGGCAAAAAAAGTTAAGGTACATTGCTTATTTTAAAGAAACTAATTAAAGTCTCTTGTTAGAGATATACTTAGAATTTGATCATCAACATAAAAATATGTTATTAGAACATTCTTAAGAAGAACTCGTGGTCTTAATTTTACGATTTGGTCACTTCTATGAGTTGACTCAAGTTATATCGAGAGTTTTGAAAGATTTAACTGAAATTATATCGAGTTTAGAAAGAAAAAATAGTGACAACTTTTCCTTCATCTAATTTTTTCTTTACAAAAGTTGCAATTAATCCATCTGAGATATGGCGTAATTATATTCCCCAATATGCAAACAATCACTAGGTCCATAAAAAGGGTCCAAAAGGAAAAGACAATTGCTAGTTGACGAAATTTTGAAAGTTATATTATTATTTTTGGGAAAATAAAGTAAAAATTATCTGTTCAATATGTTTGTCATCTTGCATAGCATAGAAAGAAGACACATCAAATTAAGTAACAACCAATTTAAGTTATGTGGTAAGTGCCCTAATATAGTTCATGGATGTGTGGTGATTGTCATGACTTTGTGGCCCATAACCTACTATACATATTTAGATTTTGTATTTTACAGCTGGTTGATTTATCACACTTCACCTTTCACTAAAGCTAGACAATATCTATTTGAAGAAATCCATCAAGAAAGATATATATGACTTTTTCAATTTTGCAAGCAAAGGTTTCAGATAAGATTCAGAGATTAGAGGATGAAATCTGAGCTTAAAGCTAGATAGCTCTTCCAACACCATGCATACAATACAACATCTTTAATTCCATTTTGGCCATTGTCGTTGTCTATATTCTTATATGACCTTCCTATCCTTAACAAATATCAAAGTGGGTGTGTGTACATTTTTTATTAGTTACAAATATATGTACTTTGAAAGGTAAATTCCGGCAAGTTGTAAAGGAGGTGAATTTTGATAACCCTATGGTTTATAATAACTTATAGGTTTTTTTTTTGGAGGGATAATAATGTAGGATTTTTTTTTTTTGAGTGAATAACGAAGGATTTTGATAACCGCACTTTGTTTTGAAATAAATAAACTTTCAGACAGTAAAAAACACAGTTTTTGTCTAGAATCTTCCATCCTATTGACAAAAAAAAAAATGATGTTTTCTTCTTTTATTTATTCATCCAAAGTTTACTTGTGGAGGTGAGCAAAAAAAAAATAGCTCCCTAAAGCAACTCTTACATTTTCTCATCAATTTTTTACATTATAATACACTTAACCAAAATAGAAAATGAAGTTTTATACTCCTTTAATTTTTGTGGTTAATTAAATGTAGCTATAACCATAAAAGAAGAAAGTATAAACAAAATGATGAAATATACAAAACAAAAAATAGAAAGTCCTTATTAGCAAAAAAAATGAAAAAGTAAAAAGAAAGTCCAGCAATATATATAGCAATGAAATTGCACAAAAAGAAATAATCATTAAGGGGTAGTGCATATCATGATTAATCAGCACACGAAACTCTAATTGTGATTAAGTTGGTATAAGGGGTGGCCCTGATTGCCATCACACCTTTAATTAGCTGATACAATCAACATCACTTGGCTGGCTTCTTACATAGAAAAATAAAATAAAATAAAGGGAGAATATATGAAAGAAAAAAGTAGTACAAAAGCCAATAATCTCTTTACACACATGTATGATCTGAAATTGAGAGTGTCACAAAAAATTAGAGAGCTAATTAGGCCTTATGAGGAGGACACTGAAAGCACTTAGCAAATAGCCCAAATGTTTTAATTTGGTGTACGAAATTAAGCATACTTGCCCATCCTCCTAATCCAAATCCTACCACCAAAACCCATACAGCCACAAACACATTCACTGAGTATAATCCTACCCAACCTCCTAAGAATGATGGTGGTCTCTCCACAGCATTCTGTCAATAAATAAATTAATTAACATATGTAACAATATATATAAGTTAGTGTACATTATCACCACCAATTGAAGCATACTAAATAAATATTGCAGCATACCTCAATCTTAAATATAAGCAAAATAAAAATAAAAATATCACACCTTTTAAGAAAAATAGTTAATCTCATTTAATTTTTTAAATTAATAAAAAATATTATATTTTCTAAATTATCCCTCATAAAAACTTGTTCCATGAAAATAAAATTTAAATTAATTGAAGGTAATTCATAAATAATAACATTAAATATGATAAAAGTAGTTAAAATTTATGTATATTTTAAGCCTTACATTCGATTAGAGAGAGTATATACATAAATTTGTAAAATAATAAGTTGAAGCTAGTGTTTTAGCAATAAGAATAATTACCTCTCTAGCTGGTGCTGAAGCAAATGTGACCATGTGTGCCAAGGCAGGAATTATGTAAACAGTGAAGCTAACCAAGAGTGATCCAACAGTTGAGTTAATAGGGCCAAAGAATGGGAATATTATTGCCAGAAACCATATTGGTATCACAACAGGAAGTCTAACCAATGCCCTCTTGAGCAAACTTTTGGTTTCATGCACTCCAAGAAATTTCTCCCACACAAAATATAAAGGAGTGCAAGCAAATCCAAATGTTATAAACTGCAAAATTGTATCACCAAAACAACAAATAGTCCCTTTAGATATATGAACATGTGAATTAATATTAATATATATCTAGCACTTTTGATGGAACGTGCGATCAGTCTTCAATACTAATATATGTGGTTACATTCAATATTTTACTTTATTGAATTGCATGATAAGGAATGTCATGTTTTGTTAATGATTTATAAATAAAAATTAATAAAGATTATTTATTGAATGATAATTAATTAATTAACCTGATGAATGAGCATGAGAATGACAGCTGTATCTCTAAACCCTGTCCTAGGGAGCAATGAGAGAGCATTGGAATGAGTGAGAAGATTGTCCCCAAATGCCCAATATACTGCAGCTGCTGATGGCAAAGTTAAGGTCATCACGTACAAAGTTGCAATTAGATATATCATCTTAAACTTCTGTGGCTTCCACATTGCATGCATAATTTCCCTATAATGTAAATTACAAGACTGTCACATTCACATATAGTCAATTTTGAAATCACAATACAAAATTAAAAGTTATGACAAATTCATTCAATTTCTCACACTGTAACAGCATGTCCTCCAAAGGTATATAGAATGTTGGTAGCTCCAGTGAAGTAAAGAACCAATTTGGTTGGGCCAGAGTGCTTCACATCCTCAGCCTTCAGAATCATAGAGATTGAATAACACAAATGAAGCAATATTAATATATATATATATCAAAAGTATTGAATTTAGAGTTTAATTTTGATACATTGTGAGTCAATGATTTATGTTTACACTAATGACAAATCACAACCATTTAATTGTGTGACTTTTGAAATAATTATAATTAAAGTCAAACAGTTTTTATGATCGATCAATTGATGGTGTAACAGACATTTACATTGTCGGTGTATATAGATTAAATCCTTGAATTTAGAGGATGAGGCTCATGAATTATATATGTTTGAAACTTTTACCTGTCCATGAAGAATGGAAGCTATGGTCATATACCATGCAGTGTAAGTGGTCATCACTAGGCCTAAAAATGACCAGATTCTGTAATTGTGGAAAGAAGGGATGAAAACTGTTGTGGCACAACAAGCTCCAAAGATGTATGTCCAAGTTCTCTTGTCCAAATGGTCATTTATGTAGTATATGTTACTGTGACATTATTCATAGTATACAAAAATATAAATTGTTAGATTAAAATTTATATACATGCAAATATTATCTTTTCAAATTTCAAAACATAGTACCAACCTTGCACAAGCAATTAACTGAATTACTGATCCAAACAAAAGGAAAGTGCAGTTGAAAAATAGACCAAGGTTCCTCCAGTGTTTTCCTAAAAGTCCATCAAGAACTTCAAACCACTGTAAACAGTGAAAAATACAAGGTTAATTAGAAGAATTTATAATCTAAATTTAACTGATGATTAATATAATTAATACATAATCACCTGAATAACATGGTTTCTGAAATCAACTTTCTCTCTTTCTTTTCTAGTTCTGTATTCAACATAAAGAACACTGATAATGTAAGCAGTCCAACTTCCCATTAATCCATAAAAAATCTGAAATAGAATTCCAGATAACATTCCCAATTGTGAAAAGGAATATGGCAATGTCAATAGCACTTGTGCAACCTACATAATTAAATCCAACAAAGATATAAACTATGAGAATTTTGTCACTCCAAAAGAAAAATATATTGCATAATTATAGAAGTAATAATGATTTATGAATAAGTGCCTGATTTGAAGCACAACTAAACCAAGCATCATAGACAGAACCACCATGCCAGAAGAACTTAGATAATTTCCCTGTAGTGGACTTAGAACCTTCCTCTTCCCTTTCCATTTCTAAGTAATTTCCAGCAACAACAGTTTCAACTTTCTCAGAAGTCATTTTTATTGTTATTGTTATCTCCCTTAAAGTGTTTTAAGGGAAAGACAATAGAATTAAGTGACCAAAGATATATATAGATAGGAGAAGTGCTTCTTTTCACACTCCTATATTACACTTTCATATTTAATTGTTAATTAAATAGCTACCAATGTTTTATAAACCGGGTTGAACCGGTTCAATCGGTTGGACCGAGAATGACATGTTTATCGGTTGATTTGATCCTACTTATAATGCAATATGGTTGAATCTGATTGAATTCGGTTGAACCGGTTCAATCGTGGATGGTTCAATCGATTTTCATTTCTATGAAAAATTACAACGATCCAACAATAGTGGTGAAACTCACACTACGTGTTGAGAAGTGGACCTCAGTACATCAAACAACTTTATAGCTTTTTACCATATGAATTATACTTGCAAAACAACGATTATGATTTATTAATGGTGTAAATAATACTTACACAGATGGTGTACATGAATTCTTTTTACCTTTTAATATTATCTATTTACTTCCTTCTGTCCCAAATATAAACAAAGATTCATTTTTCAAATTTATTGAATAATCGATGTATGTGATTTATAATATAGGTTAAATACAACAATCATTCAATAAATTTAAAAAAATTGTTTATATGTGAGACCAGAAAAAGTATTTATCATTTAATTCAACTTACGGTAAGCCACCTAAACCATAAACTATTATCTAAATATCTCACCGATTCGATCTCCATTCCGATTTTAAAAAATTGATAGGGATCCTTTCCTTATATGACCTTTTTTGTGTGTGAATGGTGGGAAGGTTTTTGCTTATTTCACATGTACTCAGCTTTTTTTCCTTAATAATTCTCTCTTACCAATAGCTAATGTGAAGGTTCAACCTCATGATCAATATTGTTGGCTGTGATGGGCCAACATTAGCTGCAATGCACGAGCGGGGTGGCCCACCATTGGACTATTTCTTTTCTTTATTATGAAAGAACCCATGCACATTGATTGATCATGAATGTTGATAAAAGCAAAATTAAAAGAGAAAAATTTCTGAAGGGGAAGACTAAAAAAAGTTTATATGAGTGTGAGAGTTGAGTAGAGTACATGTTTATGTGGGGGAAACTAAGATGGAAGGAATCATTGCTTCAAGAGGGCTTAGTGCTAATCATGATTAGTACCATACGTGCTTCAACTGGCTTTACTAAAAGAAAATTCTAGCAAAAACCCCAAGTCCATTAACCCGCTTTTTTTTTTCTTTTTCATTTCCACTTTTGTCGTAAGTTATTACTAATTAGGCTTTATATTTTTTTATATGGTTCATGTAGTGGGATATATTTCAAGTTATTAGGTTTTCTATTTGTTATATGGTTCATGTAGTGGGATATATTTCAAGTACCCGATGAAATTAATGAAAAGTTTGTAGAAAATATTCCATGTGCCCTGTAAAATTAATAAGAGTTTAAAATAGTTCATACAGTCATCTAATATATCCTATCTCACGTATATCTTTATTGAGATATTTTAAGAATTGATATAACAAAATATGAAGGTTGTCCCAAAAATTATTTGGAGCCTAACTATTCCTCCTTTCAAATCTTTTTTGGTTTGGAGGTTGTTCTATAACAAGGTTTCTACTAACGTGAATTTAAGGGCTAGAGGTTGCAACATGTCTCCATGTATAGCTTGTGCAAAAAATATGAAGAATCTAACATGCATTTGTTTTTAGAATGTGATTTTGAAGATCATCTTTGAAATTGGGTTTCTTCTATTTTTAAAATGCAGGTAGACACCAATAATAGGCATATTGTGATTGAGGTTAGTAATAAATCTTGGTCACCGCAATGTAAAGTAGTTGTCGTTGCACTCATTATCAACGTGATCAACACTATTTGGTATTATAGAAACAGACGAAGATTTAACGGTATCAATAGTAATTGGCAATTTGCGGCTAGTTTAGTGTGTTCTTACACCTCGCTGGTTAGGGAACCATGCCAAGGTGCGATCTTGCTATAACTTGCAAGTGGTTGTGATTTTAAAAGCTTTCTTTGTTCAGGTTCATGCGCCTAATACTCCTCGCATTAAGGAGGTGTTGTGGTAGCCCCCGATTCTTAAGTGGGTAGGGTATGATATTGCTTGAATTGCTAAGGATTTTTCAGACCCTGCATATTGTGGAGGAACCTTCATGGTTAAAACTGCTGGTTCAATTTGCATGTCAATATTAGGCGGAGCTTCATGGACTAATGAAGCTATTGTGATAGCTTACAAGAAAAAAATGGAGTAGGCTTTAGTTAGAGATCGACTCTTCAGACTCTCCGATAGTGACTATGGCTTTCAGAAATTCTAACATTGTTCCATGACACTTTAGAAATAGATGTTTAAATTGTATGAAGTTAACAAAAAATATGGAGTTTTACATTTCTCATGATTTTAGAGAGGGCAACCAATTTGCAGACAAAATTGTTTCTCAGGGTCTTGAGCAGAATGAGATGTTTTGGATGGACTCTACTATGCCTTATATTTTAGATATTTTAAACTGGAATAGATTAGGATTTATTGAATTGAAATTTTGTTGATGATGCTCAATGGTTCTCTTTTCCTTGTTGATTTTTCTGACAATAGTTTTAATGAGGCTGATGCTAAGATTCCTTGATTATCCAAACTTGGTTTTGGTCTAATCCCGTATGCTTTTGTATATTTATTTCTTCTTTAAAATTTAATAATATTCAAATTTGGTTTTGGTCTAATTACCTCATATGCTTTTGATTATGCACACATAACGCATATGTGGAAATAGTTCAGACCGACTAACAAAGATTTATCTTTGAGTTTACTTCAAACTTAGGTCAAACTAGTTTTCATTTTCTTCAAATAAATAAGGTTAAAGCTTTTTAAAAGTGTGCAACTAAAAATGTCAGATTTTAGGCCACAAAAGAAACCTTTTAAGCCTATCATGTTGGTCTACTTAAATAAATATGAATAATTTTTCTTATAATTTTTTTTAAAGAATAATTTTCTTATAACTTTTTTTTTATTATATTAACTTTGAATTATGTTTGGACATGCTATCATTTAAAATAAAAACATTTTAGTTAATTTCAGTATATTAGCTTGGATTAATTTTGACATATGTTGTCATTTAGGCATACTTTATAAATCTCAAAATATAAATTAATCTCATTGATATATCATCTCGTATTTGACAATACATGATTAAATATACTTACATGCCATAATAAACTTTCAAAAAGACAAAACTCAAGTCCGAAAATTAGCATATAATGGATAACTAGACAAATTTAGACTTTGATCTTTTTTTTTTATCGGTCCAAACTTAAATCTAACAAAGTCTGGTTAGGTCTAACCTATTTTCATCCTTAGAGAAGTGGATGAGAGAGATTTTAAAATATTCCATGTTTCATTGGATAAGGGGAATTTAGTTGAGAGAAAATATAAATTTATATTTTTCACCCTTATAATATTCAAGATCACATTAAATATTAGGGTGTTTAAGCCTAAATTTGAACAAACATTTCCTCTCCTCCAAATATCTCAATTTGAAGGAAAGTCAAAATTAGTTTGGAGAAATTTTTATCCCCTCTTCTACCTTCTCCTTCACTCCCCTCCAACCAAACATACCCAAAAAGTATGTTTGATATGCTAAAAATAAGGGAATGAGCACAACAACTCAAGTTGTATTATTTTTTATTGTAAAACTGTTATCAGTACTTGACAAACTACATGTTTAGGGACATGATAAAATCTGAAATTTTTGTCCCTCACTGAACCACAACTCACCTTTCTGTCTCAAATACAAGGTTGTCTAAAATATTAAAATAGTCTTTTTCCACAAAAAATCTTATAAGATAAAAAATTGTCCAATAACTTAAATGTTTGTCATGTGATGTATTTATCTTTAAATATATGAAACACACCTTAAATCTTATTGCATCATTAAGTATGGAAGATTTCATTTCCATTATGTGGACTTAGGTTAGGTGTGATATCCTCATCTTTTGGTCAAAAAAGAGACGATGTAAAGGAAAATAAAGAGAAAGAAAGCATCTTGACATGGCATTATATTAGATTTGATTGATAATTGCTCTTTTTCCATCTGATTTTGTTCATTTCCATTCAATGTGAGTTAACTCATACTGAAAAATACACCTACGTAAGTTAACTCACGTTGAAAATGTACCTGCATGAGTTAACTCTTGCTCAGCTATTATAATGGAAACGAATAAAAACAGATGGTAGAAGAGTAATTATCGATTTGATTTTCAGAATGACCCAACTCTACCAACCCGCTAGGCCCAAACCTCAGAAATTGTTGAATCATTTTACGAAATTTAAATTTAGACATTATCTCATTCCTCTTAGATTCAAACATACAATAAGATCTGTTGATTGGATTAATTAACTTTATGTTAAAGCTTTTCTTAGTCATCTTTCCAAAGATGACAAGATGTATAGATGGAGATTAACTATAAACCAAATGTTCATCTTAGTTTTATATTTAACTTAAAAATTTCGTAATCAGACAAAATTTGGTAATTGAATATTTTAAATTTTGTATCAAAACTATTTAAGTATTTATTGTAGATTTTTTGAATATTTTAACTATTTAAGTATTATAAGTCAAGGTATTGCGATTATAGATCTATGATTTTGTTTTTTTGAGCAAAAAATATATTAAATAAAAAGGAAGTGCTTTGTACTAAAAAAAAGGAAGTGCTAAAAACCGGGGGCATCAACACAACCCGTCAACCACATAATCAACCCCAAAATACAACTCAATGAACCTAACACATGACGGCTCTGTTTGGTAAGATCATATAACGAGCTTATAGCTTATAGAGCTTATAAGCTCGTCTGACAAAAAAAGCTCTGTTTAGTAACAGTTTTTTACATCGAGCTTATAACTTATTTCACGAACTTCCATGAGCTTATAAGCTATTTTTCAGACGCTACTCCAATTAGCGTTTGTGCTTATAGCTTATAACTTATCATTTTTTCTTCCAATTTTACCCTTATTGTTTTATCTAAAAATCAATTATACCCCTTTACAATTTGTTTAAGTTACATTTATAATGTTTTGACTAACATGTTAATGTTATGTTTATATATTTTTTTCTTAAAAAAAAAGTTTATAAATTATTTTATTTTTTTTCAAAATGTTACGTTTTTACGTGCTTTTATATATGTCATATTGTTATGCTTTTTCAGAGACATTACAAAAGTAGCATAATTCATTATATTCATTGTTACGTTGCTTTTTTCATTAAAAAAAAGTATTGTTATGTTATATTACTGTCACTTGCTACAATAAATTACGTTTATAATTTTCTTTGTTAGTTGAATTTAACGTTCTTTTGTTAAGTTTATAGTTTATAATTTTATTCTTAGGTTTATAAGTTAAAATGGATAGATAGAAACATAGTTTTTTTTTTGCTCCTTATAAAACTTGAATGAAATAAAAGTTTAAAATAAAATCTTAGTGGAAAATAATACTAAATTAAATATTTTGTAAAGAATAAAGTGTTTTAAATATTAATTGTTGTAAATTTTATTATGAATTCAGAATGTCCTTTTATGTCATTTTACATTTATCAATTAGTTGAACCGCTAATTTAACCAAACACTCCAATTAACTTATCAGCTATCAGTCATCTGCTATAAGTTATAAGCTATCAGCTATCAGCTAGCTTATCAGCTATCCGCTAATTTTACCAAACAGAGCCGACATGAAACCATATTGCAAAAGAAAGATGTGTAAAAGTCCGCAAAATCAAATCCTTTGTAGATAGATGTGTAAAAGAACGAGAGACAAGCCCGTACTCTTGGGTGTATGAGTCAAATCCTTTGTAGATAGACCAGCCATTGTATCACGACAAAGTTATTGAACATGAATATTGCAATGATTAATTATTTCATTTTTGCTAGGTTCTAAATGATTAATGATTTCTATGAGGGTTAGAAATCTATTAATCATGATTTATTTAGTAGATAGTTATCGTGAAAATTGATCTCTAAAGTTTAAAGCATTAAGCTAAGACACTCAAATGAAATTATCGGTCCCTCTTAACTGTTTTAATTATTGTACTTGCGATAAACACAATATGAAAACTTAGTCAAAAAATAAGCGGAAGCTCTTAGGTTTTCTTTTTTTGAAAGAAGCTCGGTTTTCCATATCTTCAACTATGCCGGTCCAATTATGAAGAAAAGAAAAAGTATATGTTAAGTTATAACGATAGTTATCATAAAACAATTATCACACTATTTTTTTCTAAGTTTATAAAAGAAAATATCAAAGATTGGATCGTCATTTTCTATCGATGAAACTTGATTTTGATGGTGATGGCACTGATGATAGCATAATCTTTACTTTAAGCAGAGCAAATATATAGGTTCTTAGTTATTTCCCCACCTTCCATATGGATGCATGAGAAGGTCAATTGCCTTCTTGCTTTCATTTCTGACTCGGATTACATCCATTATGGGCCAATAAAAAAGCAAAAGATTATTACTATTATTATTCAGAAAGCTAGGAAATACCCCACTTTGACTTTGGTGCTTGCAATACACACATCAACTTTTCTTCCATTAAATTGTATGTTATCTTTCAATCCTTAATTGGGTTATTTTCACTTGATTGGAGGCACTGGTCAGTGGTCACTACTCACTAAAAAAGTAATATCTAGTAACATTTACACTAGTGTCAAATTGCAACCACGTCCATAAAGATAACTAAGGACATAAAATAATTTGATACTATGCTAAGCAAAGTAAGAATTGAGATTTGAATACGATAAACGTGACATGATGGATTTTCAAGGTTAACCATCGATATCGAATAGTACTACTACTCTTTGGTCCTCCAATTAAGCAACACACATACTATATGATAAGCATGATGCCCTGTCGTTGTTAGATCCAAAGGAAAGATGTGCTTGTACGGGTAAAGTTGCAAATCTCATTGGTATGAGAAATTTTTGTTCACTATTTTAGAGGCAGTGTTAAGATCGTTATATGAACAAGCATTTCTTAAAAGAAAACGATAGACTTATCTGCAATAACCACGTCCAAGTGGTAAATAATTTACGTCAGTTAAGTAAGTGGTCATAAATTTAATCCCTAATTCTTGTGTATGAAAACAATTTGGTTGGAAGGGAAGAACAAGCTTTGTGTGCCGTATAGATTCTTTGATGGAGATTAGTCATCGATAAACTGTGGTCAAAATTTCATAAAGATAACATGGTAATAATAAAAAAAGATGATAGGTTTTACAAGTGAGTCAACATATGATGAAGAAAAGATAAAATGATAGCTAAAGATGATGTATTAGAGGAAATAATGAACATAGTTTTTTAGGAGTGTTTATATTCAAACTTATCAAATTAAAACCACAGATAAACTTAAAATCGTACAAAATTAAATATTATTGGATATGTTTGGACATCCTTTATGAAAATCACTCGGATCACATCATATTTCAATTTTTTTTTTCAAAACTGAACCAAACCACGTACATATATTTCAATAAATATTAATTTTTATTATTATGGCATATTGCATTAGTTTATTATTTGTTGATCTTAAATTTTTTAAGAATACTTTTTTGTGTGGGAAGCATATATCCTATACGCGCAACTGTAGAGACTAATTTCTCTAGTCGGATAGAACCGTAAAGGATGACAAAACTTTTTCTCAATATATTTAATATTGTTGCATTCTCTTAACACGATTCAAATATGAGACCTCTGTTTACCCAGTAAGATATCTCTTATCTTTTCATCCAAATGTTATTGAATAATAATACTTATTAGTTTGACTTATTATATGTTTTTACTATTTATTATGTTTCTAACATAATAGATCGTTGTCGTTTCGTAAAGTTAACATTCAACATAATATACGTGATATGTCGCATTAAACATATTATTTTACCGCGTCTTTATAATATTAATATAAAGGGTTAAATGCACTTCATAATATTAATATAATATTTACAATTACTACCCTTCTTTAATAAATACTACATATATATCAAACTATATAAAAAGTTTTGAATTCAATTTTGAAAAAGACTTGATTTTATAAACTAGTATAAAGAAAAAAAATGTTCAAATCAACGGACTGCAAATACGCAATAACTATATGTATCTAAACATAGAATTAGTGGACATCAAAGCACCAGTGGTCTAGTGGTAGAATAGTACCCTGCCACGGTACAGACCCGGGTTCGATTCCCGGCTGGTGCAAATAAATGTTAGCTGTGATGATATTTGTGTCAATTGTCGTGACGGGTTCATCACTTATCGTCTACTTCGGTTGCGAAAACTGGCACATCTGAGCTTTCTTTTTTGCTCATAGTTCGCTAATCCAACACATAATGTGTTAACAATGGATTTACACCATATCCAAATCGCATTGCGTTGTTGCATTTGCTTTAGATCAATTAAAAATGCAAAATCACTCCATTCTCACATAATTAAATCCGGTTATTGTAATCACATTTTTATCTTAAACAACATGATATCTGTTTATTCAAAATGTTCTAGTTTTAATGATGCACGTAACCTGTTCGACGAAATGCCTCACAGGAACATAGTTTCTTGGACTACAATGGTCTCTACATTCACCAATTCCGGCATGCCCCATGAAGCTCTTAGACTCTTCAATGAGATGATAGAATCAAAAATTGAACAGCCGAATCAGTTCTTGTACTCTGCGGTTCTCAAAGCTTGCGGTCTTGTGGGAAACGTTGAATTGGGAAAGATGGTTCATTATCATATATTTCAATCTAAGTTAGATGTTGATATTGTTCTGATGAATACCCTTTTGGATATGTATGTTAAATGTGGGAGCTTGAGGGATGCTCAACGGGTTTTCTCTGAAATTCCATGTAAAAATACTACTTCATGGAACACACTCATTTTGGGGTATGCAAAACAAGGTTTGATTGATGATGCGATGAAACTGTTTGAGAAAATGCCAGAACCTGATATTGTATCTTGGAACAGCATCATTGCTGGTCTTGTAGATAATGCTAGTTCACGTCTGTTGCAATTTGTTTCTGTGATGCATGCGAAAGGCCTTAAAATGGACGAATTCACATTCCCAAGTGTGCTCAAAGCTTGCGGTTGCAGTGATGAATTAACGATAGGGAGAGAGATTCATTGTTATATTATTAAGTCGGGGTTTGAGTCTAGTTGTTATTGTATATCGGCGTTGATTGATATGTATTCGAGTTGCAAGTTAATGGGTGATGCAACAAAGATTTTTTATCAATACTTCAGGAACTCTTCTGTTTCTGAAAGCTTGGCACTTTGGAATTCTATGCTTTCTGGGTATGTTGCCAATGGAGATTATGTCGAGGCTCTCAGTATGATTTCTCATATGCATCATTCTGGTGTACATTTTGATTTTTATACTTTCAGTATTGTTTTAAAGATCTGCATCAGCTTTGATAACTTGAGTTTGGCATCTCAAGTGCATGGATTGGTCATCACCAGTGGCTATGAGTTAGATCGTGTTGTTGGGAGCATTCTCATTGATCTATATGCAAAACAGGGCAGTATTAACGATGCGTTAAGATTGTTTGAGAGGTTGCCAGATAAAGATGTTGTGGCTTGGTCGAGTTTGATTACTGGTTGTGCTAGATTCGGTTCAGATAAGTTAGCTTTTTCCCTTTTCATGGATATGATTCATTTGGGTCTTCAGATTGATCATTTTGTTATTTCAATTGTGCTAAAAGCTTGCTCAAGTTTGGCATCTCATCAACATGGCAAGCAAGTTCATTCTTTATGTTTTAAAAAGGGGTATGAATCAGAGGGAGTAATTACAACTGCTCTGATTGATATGTATGCAAAATGTGGTGACATCGAGGATGCCTTATCTTTGTTTGGTTGTCTTTCGGAAATTGATACCATGAGTTGGACAAGTATTATTGTGGGATGTGCACAAAATGGAAGAGCAGATGAAGCAATAAGTCTTCTGCATAAGATGATAGAATCTGGTACAAAGCCAAATAAAATCACCATTCTAGGTGTTCTCACTGCTTGTAGGCATGCTGGCCTAGTTGAAGAGGCATGGGATGTGTTTAATTCTATTGAAACAAATCTTGGATTGATACCTTGCTCAGAACATTACAACTGTATGGTCGATATACTTGGTCAAGCAGGACGTTTTGAAGAAGCAGTAAAATTGATTAGTGAAATGCCTTATAAACCCGACAAAACTATATGGTCTTCCTTACTTGGTGCCTGTGGAACTTACAAGAACAGACATCTTGCAAATATTGTTGCCGAGCATCTCCTTGCTACCTCACCAGAAGATGTTTCTGTATACATAATGCTGTCAAATGTTTATGCAGCTCTTGGAATGTGGGATGGTGTTAGCAAAGTTAGAGAAACTGTAAAAAAAATCGGCAAAAAAGGAGCTGGAAAAAGCTGGATTGAGATCTCAAGTTGAGAGTGCTGGTTTGGTGCATAGCTTAACCCTCATACATAAGGCACTTCCAGATGAGTCGCTGATTATTCTAGCTTATAAGGAATGTCATATGATTGAACCCTGAATTCTGAAAGGCATTCTTCATGTTTTGGTAATTGCAAAAGTTCAATTAGAAGGTTTAAGTACAGAAGAATCAAATTCTAAACAACTTTAAGATGGAAGATACACACTGTAGAACATAAGGTTAAGTGCAATGAATGCAGCAGTTCAATCTAATAAGCTTGTACATTGTAATGCCTGGTTGCTATTGCCATAAGGTTTCACACATTTTGAAACTGTTCTGACTTCTGATGACTTCCTCCCTACTAGACAATGATCAAATGAATTTTCAGTTTTCTTTGAAATCCCATGAATGGTTCTACTTCATGCAAGCCCTTCGTATCGGGACATGCTATACAAGGTTTGATTGGTGGTGTGATGAAACTGATTTATCCAATACTGGAACCAGATCCTTTATCTTGGAACAACATCATTGCTGGTCTTGCGGATAATGCTAGTCCACATGGAATGCAATTTGTTTCATGATGCACATGAAAGGCTTAAAATTTGCTTGATACACTTGTTCCATCTGAATGTAGTAATTCAATCCGAAAAGCTTGTAATACATACCTGCTATTGCCACGAGGTTTCAGTTTCACACATCAATGATTGCATAACCCGACAAAAGTTGAAGAGGTAAATTCAATTGTACTTTCAATAGTTTTATGCCACCTGTGATTTACGACATCTTATTTAATTAAGAAGTCTGCTTTTCAGTTTCATAGTAACCACTTCACGATTAACCATATACCACATACTTGTTCTATTAACATCTTTTTGTAAACTTAAAAAAAATATATCTTTGTGATAATCTTTATTAAATGGTTACAAGTCTCTTTTTGCAGCCACAAATTGTTAAACACATGTCAAGTCCACAGTTTGTAGTATCAAAGGAACCACGCTAAAAAGACATTGGGAAGCGAGATTTCGGTGCCTTATGCAATTCCATTCATACGTGAACTAACTTGGTCTGCACTTCAAACCTTTTTGTTGTTTTAATTGCTAATTAGTGCCATATGTTCAAAACTTTTTGTATTTTCTTATTGCTCACTAGTATATTGCAATTAAACAAACCTATGCTTTCTTAAAATTTTGATGCTGTACTCATTGTTGTTTGCAGAATTTATCAGGTTTCAGCTCATCTTTTAGCCTGGTCAAGCAGCTTGACATTCTCAGCGTTTCTTTGAAAAGTTTCATTCTGATGAGCATGTGGTGAGAATGGTGTATTTTATAATTTGTTTCGCCTTTTGGCGGTGAATTGTCTTAACAAATATATTTATAAAAGTGATTTAACATATGATTAAGGAACTCAAGTATCTAGTATTTGTGTCACACCTTGTTTGTTTTATTAATTTGAAAATAAGAAGCACATACAGGAGTGTAGGGGATCCTTCGCCCACTTTTTCTCAATTTCCTTCCGCTCCTTTCACAATTGTTTTCCCTGCTGCAGGGGCAGCACACCAAAAGTATTATTTCCTCTAGTTTGTGAAATAAATCTCTATTTGAAGAGTGGCAGATTAATAAGCTCAATTGATGATGCCATTAGAAACATGGCTTAAAAAATGACTGTTGAATTTGAGTAGAATTGGGCGTTTATGTGGATTGCCATTGTTTTATTTCGGCTTCAAAAAATTATGAGTCTCATGATAATATTTTATGAATTGGTCATAAAGATATTTGAATTTTTTTTTTTTTTGAGGGTATTTTGTTATCTATTGGTTTATTATAGTTAAAATAAAGATAACATGTATATGTGCAGGTACAAATTAATAACTTAGGTATCTAACATATATGAATTTTGAAGTTGCTACCCACACGAGTATGAGTTGGGGTACGAGTATTTTTTATTTTTCAATTCTGTACATGAAAATGGGTTACATTACTCCACTTAATTGTTATCACAGTAGATTTCTCGAAATTACGGCAGCTCACCGTGATTTCAGCGAACTCACCTTAATACCAAACCTCCACTTATGTCATTCCAATCCAACCATTGACCATGGACCATTATTATCCCGTTTTGTATCGTTTTGCTTTTTCTGATTCCATCCTAAACGGCTAAGCCAGTGTTAATAAGAGGTTGAGCCTCCACTAGGCAGCACAGAATCGTGATGGGATGGTCACAAATTCCTAATGTCTACCACTTTTATTCTATTATGATTCCATCAGAAGGGAATTTCGATTACACTGTCAGAGAAAAACAGTGATAAAACACCGCTCCTCGTGTTATTTGCAACCATTTTTCGATACCACGGAACTTTTGTTATGCTTTCATCATTATGTTTCTGTACTTGACAGTCATTGCATTTGTACGAAAAGTTTAAAGAAAAAGTGGGGGTCACTTTTGCAGGGATTTTGACGTATGTATTAGGTTGGCCTTGAATGGAACTGTATTCATGAATATTATCTTTGTTCTTTCCAAACCATGCTGTTGGTAACAAGTTAAATAGCTACTTTATTTTTTAAAGCTTGCTTGGGGGCACCTAAATTAGGAAAAGCAAGCCATGTGTGTATACGACAACATGAAGTAATCTCTATTGTTAAAATTATCCCAAACTGAGATGACATAAGATCTTAGGAGGACTTATTGAATGTTTGGAATTGCAGTGTATAATATAGAAAACCAAACACAAACGAAGTGTATTTTTAAAATCACAATGAATTTAACAATCACCGTGATTTTGTTGTAGTTTTAAAGGGGGTGGTTTTGTTTATATGTATATACTTATCAGTTATCATGTGACCTTAACATGTTTACATTTTTTTGTTAAAATTGTAGTGACACAATGTGGTCCTAGGAATAAGCGTCTTGCCCCAAAAGTTCAAACCATATTTCTCTAGATGAGACTCATCATGAAGAGTAGGCAACATTAGGACATGGGTAGGTCCCACTACCATGAAGATTAATGGTGAACCCCACATTTACATTATCATCACTATTAGCTGCATGCCTGCATAAGGCCAAGTCATTGTTGTGCAACGTTGCCATCTCATCCATGCCAGTATTGCTAGTGACAGTTTCTTCCATGGAATTTTCACTCTTATTTCTCATGCTTCGTTCGTTTATATCTATTTCAATCATTGCACCCACACTACCTTACTCTTTCACTCATTCTTTATTCTGACTTCATACCAAAGTAACTTTTCTTTTTGTTTCCATCTTCACAACCATGGCATGCCAAGTTGTGATTCCTTCACGGTTTTCAATATAATAAGCAATAAGTTGCACAGTCTAAAAATTTACCGCGTAACTTCCACGCCAAAATGACTTTTTCCCACTCACTTTTCCCGCCTTATTTAGTTAGCTATGATGAAGTGCTTAATGGGGGGCAATATAAATGCTGATGTGGCTTCTTATTGATGCTAACACTTTTGTTTGTGTGTTAAGAAAACAATTATAAGTGCTTTGTTTTCTTAACATACTTTATGTTATGTGTGAAAACTTGTGTTTTGATATTATTCCCCACAATTATCTTGTTAAACCCGTGCTTAGTTGCTCTCAACTTTGGGTTACATGTATACAATAAGTACAAAACACGAGTCAACTAGAGTTATGACTTGTTCCGGATTCAATGGAAACACACTACACAAATCTAGATCACACGCGAGATCGTGAGGTAGGTGTAGTTTTTCTTTATTAAACCCTACATTATCTATGTCACTTTTTTTCGAAGGGTTATCTATATCATATTAATTGCCATTTTAAGTTTTCTTATATATTGAGAGATATGGTATTATGCACTTGTTTGTGCTAAGAGCTCGAGAATATGGTTGAACATGAGTTTATAAGCGGGAGGTAATTATCATAAGCCAATTTTGTAATATTGAGTTTATAGTTTTCTAAATTAGTTCTCAAGTATATTATATTGTACAATATACTCTAGTTTTATGAGAAGAATGAGAATATAAATAGATTCTTAAAATATTGAGTTTATCGTGACATAATTTAATCCTACAAAATCAGCTTATAAGGTAAAAGCTTCTTAAGTTTTATAAACACTGCATACAGGGCCGGCTTAAGGGCTAAGCCATCCAAGCAAGGGTTTTAGGCCTCAAGATTTTGGATTAAAAAATGGTCTTAAAATAAGTCAATGTAGATATAAATATATAATATAAAATGTTAATAATCAATATTTATCTAACTTAGCTGGTCAATTATAAGGCCGCAAATCCCTTTGGTCCTAAGTTCAAATTTTAGATTCAACAAAACTTATTTATTATGCTTTTAATAAGTATTGTGTTAATTTTTTTTTTAATTTCAAAAGACCTCATTATAAATTTAGCTTTAGGCCTCTTGACATGTTAATTAGGCCAGCCTTGACTACACATGTCATATCTTTAGACAATGTATGACTAAATCAACCCTGTATCCATGAAGGTGTTGGAAGCTGCAATTGCAATGGAGAAAACCCAAATGCCACAATACAAGGCAGTTTGAGGAAGACCAAATTCAGGTTGAGTTTCCGACATTAATATATGACCCATCCATTGTTTGAATGGAAACAAAACTTTCAGCTACTGCTTCATATATTAAGGCTTATTATGAGGTAAATTTAGATAGTGGGAGTGATAGTGTGATACTCCAGTGAACTAAATTTAGATATATGACAATGACACTAGATAAGAAAAGATCTAAAAATACCATGACATTGCAAAGAAATTTTGTCCCCTAATCCAACTAAAAACCAACAATACACATTATCAAAAGCCTCTATAGATTACAACAAAGCAAGGTAAAATAGCTCGAGGATTATTCACATACAACTCATCCAAATTAGAATAAGCCCCAGCATCACCAGCACTAACCGAATCATACTCTTCCATAACATTACTACCACCTTCCATGTTCTTCTTCACTCTCCCTGCTATCACCCTACAAACCAACATTGCCCTCTTCTCATCACCACTCTCACAACCTGAAACATCCAAAACACTACTAGCTTTATCGTGTGCTTTCCCACTCGTTGCTGTCGTCAATATCCCATCGCCACCATTCAACTTAAACCCGTGTTTTATTATGCCGCATACATTGCATTGTGATGTTGAGTTGCAGAGATTTGAGGAACCGTTTAGGCCTAAAGAACAAACAAAGGTTGTGCAGTGAAACCTTAGTAACTCGTTTCCGTCTGCTATGCAGCGAGGGTGTTTTTTCGAGAGATTTGTTGCTTTTGCTTTGATTGAGTCTCTGTACTCTTCGAATTTGGTTATGGTTTTCTGTGTGTTGTGGACTTTAAGGATGCGGTCGATTTTGCAGACTGGAGATTGCTTCTTTAGCCAGCTTGAGTGAAATATTATTTCAACTATGTTCTTGCTTGTATCTTCTGGACCCAGCTCAGAAACTAATATATGCATAAGGAAAAAATAAAATGAAAGATAATTAAACACTTAAATATATTCAATTATGGTACATTGGTAATTTTGGAACTATAGACAAACATAATGTAAAATGAGTTATAATCGGTCGCTTTATGTATCAAAGAAATCAATTATGTCCTGACTCTCAGTCGAGAGAATAAATCTCAGTGTCTCGAGAAATTAGTTCAACTCTTACATAGATGTATCATAGACACTGACTGAGGTTGATTATCTTCCCAACTGAGAGTTAGGACGTAACTAATTTCTTAAAATACTGACAGTCTTAAGATTATCAGTATCCATTAAAATGGATACTAATATCTTAAGAAATTAGTTATCTTTGGTGAGATAATGAAGGTCATTATCTCGAGGAATTAGTCTCAACTCGGTCGCGGTTACCTTGGCTATGTCAAATTAAAATTATTGAAACTAAATTAGATTTTTGATAGAACAAGTAAATTAGAAATACCTGCATGTTTGACAGCTTGATGAAGTTCAAGGCTTTCAGTTTTCATAATCTCACCACAATCAGGACAAGAACAAATGGAGCTTCTTAGAGAAGAGTCTCTAGTGAAACCAAGAACAGGGTCAACAACCATTCGACACTCGTAACAACCGGAGAGTCTCCTAAACTGCATTCCCTTGAAAGAACCAGCTCCTGAAGAGTTAGAAGATGCTGCTGAAAGCGACGAAGAAGAGGCTGACACAGTTCTTCCGTTGAGTTCATTCAGAGGAGCTTTCATGGATCTGCTTGAACTAGAAGCCAAGTTATTTTTGCATCCACCAAGTGAAACCTTTTTCTTGTGAATATCTGGAGTTGTTGTTGTTGTTGTTTCTGGCTTTGCCATTGTCATTCCAGTGTTGTTGCAGAGTGAACCTGAACATTTCATCTTCTTGCATTTCTTGTTGGTATCTTCTGAGACTCTTTCTTCTTTCAGCTTCCTTTGTTCTTGTTTTTTCTTTGGTTGCTTTGGTTCTGGTACAGGTTGAGGTTGTTGTTGCTGTTTTGCTTCCTTCTGCTGTTGTTGTTGGATTTGAACACTCTTACAAGCCAAAAAGCCTCTCACCACTGCCCAAGAGGGTTGTTTCTCTGTTTTTTGTGGCTTTTCGTTTTCTTTTTGGCTTATATGATTTGTAATGGTAACCTTTCTTTGGATTTTGGATTTGCTCATTGTAAAAAAAAAAAATGGTGTTTCTATAACATGGAAACCATAGCAATAGCAGAAATATATATCCGTAGTAGAAAACTAGAATATGGTATGTTATGATTCTTGTTTTAGGTTTATTGGGAGTTGGGAGTGTGAGTGGGGAGGCTCTTTATGGTTGTTACTTCCTAGCACTTTGTTTATTACTACTAGTACTAGTTTTTTAATCTTTCAGAAACTTGTAGTTTTTCTCTAGGGAAGATATAAGACTTTATGGTAAATATCTAACCGTCGATATTTCTCTAGATTGAAGAGTCCTATTGTTTTTTTCTTTTGTCATTTTTGTGGGAAAAGTAAAGGGACATGGCCTAAGGTCCCCCACGCCTTTTTAGGCTGTGTCTCCCTCTGTATTCTGTTTTACTACTATAGTAAAATACATTTTGTGAATATCACACTGACAAATCTCAATTATCACATGACTTTTCCTAATTCTCACACAATGTGTAAAGTAACTTGAATTTGATGGTTAATGCCAGTTTAATCTTTTAATACACTTCTTTTTGTTGCTAATTTGAACTTTTTGTTTTGTTTTGGAGGGAGTAATATAGACTTTGTCAAATTGAGTTTCAGTTTCCAAATGTATAGGACACTAATTTGAACTTTTTGTTTTGTGAATAGCTCAGTTAGGTTGTTATGATTTAGCATATAAACCATAAGGTATCGGACAAAAATTCTAGGACTCTTGCATGGAGTTTGGGACGTATTTATTGCTGATTTAGGGGGTGTATAACAATGGAAAGTACAACTAGTAGGCTATACATAGGTTGGGTTGAGTCGGTTTTCATAAAACCGGAATCTTATTATTTAGAGAACTCCGGTTTGGTTCTAGTTTGAAAATCGATCGTTATAGGGTTGGGTTGGGTTGAGTTAAATCGTAAATTTTCATATTCATGGTTTTATCCACATTCTATTTTTCTTTATAAAAAATCAGACTGTTCAAAAAATGTTCAAACCTTATTTTTTATCCCTAAATTATTTATAGGGTAACTTATTTTCACTTTTATTTTAGCATAAAATATACAAACATACAATAAATAAGAAAACCTTTTGTCAAAAAAAAAACCAAAATCATAAAATTCATTATCAAATGCTTGCAATTAATTTTTCAAACACAAGACCGAAATTGGCATAAAATGCTTGAGTGAACGGATTTTACTAGCTTTTTCTTGGAAGTTGATTGGTTTATAATATGAGTTGGGTCCGGGTAAACATAGTTTTGAACACTGAGCTCAAAATTTGATTTAAGATTTCATTATTTTTATCTTAAACTTTTGACATTTAAAAAATTAACATTTAATTCGTTTTAACTTAAAAAGAAATTGTTGAGAACTTTTTATAATGTTCTAAATATTTATGAAAAAAAATATTCAAAAATATATGTTAAAGCAACTAAAAATTTTGACAGAGACTAAAAATAATAATCCTTCACAAAAAAAAAAAACACTCTTTTGATATTATCATTGCCCTCCCCCCGCCCCCCACAAAAAAAAAATACAATTGTTCGATTCAAAAGTCTATCCTCATTGTTATGAAGTAAAATTTACACAAATTTTCATCGCCCCCTCCCCCTATATATATATATATATATATATATATATATATATTGTCACTTTTTAATTTATATAGTAACATACTACATTTTTGTTCTTATAGATTTCCTCTATCAGTCGTAGTTGTATTCAAGATATTGTGGGACGTTAAATGCGATCATCTCTTCTAAATGAAATTTGAGCTTTGATTAACTATTGTTAATGTCTAGTCGTTTCCACTATATCCAACTATATTAGTTAACATACTACATTTCGTCAATTATTATTGTGTACAAGACACAATTCTTGTGTCATCTATTAATGTTACTTTATAAATGATTTATTTGATTTTTTTAAAGGATGTATCAGGTGGCACATTCTAATTGGGCAATAGTATATATCATTATAGTACACAAGTGCTATCCGCTGCAACCCATACTTACTTGTTAGACAAAGACATTGTTCATTTTGATATATCTTCATGAGTTTTTTTAGGAAGTGAGTCTAAATTGGCTTCCCATTAAGTCTTTATGAGACAAAAGACATTGACTAAATCAATATGCCATGCATAAGGCTGACACACCATATTTCATCTACTAGGATATCTTGATTAAGTTGTCTATCAAAACTGTTATCCAAAAAAATATAAATACATCAGGAATCTTACTGTATTAATTAAAGGTGGGAGGAAGTGGTTAATTCCATATCCCTAGCTATAACCCCCCATACACACTTATGGGGATAGAGTTGATAATTAATTTGGCTTGTCGTTACTCCATGCCCAAAGTGGACTTTTTTGGGGCTATACGCATTGCACCATTTGCAAGGCACTCAACTAATAATTACCCCATAATGGTGCCTACTACCTAGCTCCTCCGGGGAAAAGCTGTTTTCTTGATTCCATTTTCCTCAAAATCATGCAAAACCCATATTGAAATAATTTATCGTAAAAACAAAGATCCCTTCAAAGTCTTGAAAAAATTGTTTTAACGTTATCCAACCTAAACATTAACTTTTGTAACAAAAATGCCTTGTCTTGTGTACATTTGTATTGCAAAAGCATTGGTATAAAAGCATTGGCATAAAACATACCCGTTGCTGAGTAAAGTTTTTGTGAGATCTCGATCACATTGCCTGCCGTTGGAAGAGGTGTAAAGGTTAATGCAATTAAGAAAAAACACGATTTGTTTTTAATGGTAAAGACTTTTGAGTGTGATTATTATCCCCTAAGCTTGTGCTATCCAAAAATGCCCTAAGCTTGTGTTTTACACTTGTGCTAGGGAAATGAAAACGCTTTTACTCTAAAAAGCTGGTTGAAGCTGGTCACACAACATTGTTTTATTTCTTTTAGTGGGACATTAAGATAAAAACTTTATTATTTGTTGGCTTGAGCATTAGGTTATGAACACTAATTACACATATAGCAAAGCAGGTACAGAACAAAAAATTTAAATTTCAAATTAGCATGTGATATGAGTATGGTCAGTTAAAGTGTGTTTCTAATTTTTTAATATAGAAACGAAAAAATGAATAAAGTTCAACACAACTTAGGTACGTGTCCAGAGGAATTGTTTCATTAAAAGATTGATTCTAGCTAGCTAATTTCCTTTTGTAGTGCAGGACCCTCGTGTGGTCATAAGATTTTAGAGTTATTAATTGAAGGAGTAACTCAAAATTCATGGGTGACCCCAAAGAGCATATGACATCCATTAGTTTAATTAAGAGAGGAAGAGGGGCAAATTAATGGTGTAAGAAAATTCCAATTTCAGCATGTCAAAAAATTGCACTTTGGTACTAGTAACACATGTTAAGAGTTCACGTTGGATATAAGATGGCAAGCCGACTTTGTGAGGTTGTGTTAGATACAACCACGATTTCTAAGATGGTATCATAGTCATTTCAAGATTCATTGAGCCAGCTGTTGTCAGATTTCCGTTATTGGGCCACTTACCATTTATATCCATGAACCAAGTTCAATAGTGTTGTTTGTGAGAGGCTGAGTTAAGAGTCTTACATCGGATATGAGATTGTCTGACAATTTGTTTATAAGTGAGGGCAAACTTTATCTCACAAGTCTGGTTTTATGGGATTGTGTTAGGCTTAACCACAATTTCTAAGAACACACTAACTAGTTTTTTTTTTTGTCATTGTAACATACTAACTAGTATTACATTGGATGTAATTAGTTACACTAATATATATATTATCTAACACCAAATCTGATGTAAGAAATTGAGGACAACAATCCTGAGAAGAAACTGTATTTGATTGTATTGTCATCTTGACTATAAAACAAAGTAACAACTGAACATAACAAACAATGTCATTAGGATCTTTGTTAGCCACGTACAAGGTTGTGCATGACTCGATATAATCATATGATCCGAACTGGTTATCTTTAACCCAGAAGAAAACAAGAAAATATCATGCATTTTAGGTCTGAGTATGTATAAGGCAGCTAGGGTGTGCAATCTACTCATGCCACGCATTGTCAGATATTTTTTTCTTCTTTTTATAACGACATATGTTAGTAATGTTACTTTTTATTCTAAGGGTAGAGATCAAACATTTGACCTCATCACTATAAATAATATCCTTATGGTTTTTATACCATATATACATCCACAACTCTGTCTCTCATCCAACTCAATTGTTTTTCTTTCTTCTTGTCAAACATAGTCACCGGTGAATTTTAATCTTTTGTTAATAATAAATGGAAATGGGCATGACACAAACACAATTGACAATTATTTTTAAACAACATATATTAAACCTCAATCGCACATGCAATACAAAGGGCGAAGAGAAACACTACAAAATTCTGTTATCAAACATCATTTATCTATTGTTTACGATTATCATTTCTTTTCTCTTTTGAAACCAAAGTGTCTTAATTGATTTTATTTCCACTAACGGAAAGACGGATACTCTCGTATCTGTATTTTCATTTTTTTTTACTGCGCTAACACGTGTAAATTATTAACGATATTTTATATGAAATGAAACTTGAATTTTTATTAAAATTATAAATGCAAATATTTGTGACTTTCAAATTATAACAAACCCAACAAATAATGTTTATCTTTATCAATGACAACAATAATTTAACAAATATAAAATGAAATTTTACCTTTTTTAATAACATCAATATTAAAACAATAATATAGAAATGTACTTGCAAAAAGCACAGTAAGAGATACTAGGGTTAAGTATCGTATTCTAGGATTTAGACTGATTATTGGATGCCCTGAGAGTATTCTCAAGGGTGGTATCTATAGTCTTCTATGAGCTTGAGTTTCGGTTGCTTGGTCTCCAAGCAATAGGGGTATTTGTGTATTTTAGGAGGTTCCTAGAAGATTCTAGAGACTGGTTAAGGCGGCGCTCTGGATAAGGCGCGCCCAAGGCCCTAAAGCCCTTTTGGAGGGCGGCAAGGTCTCTTTAAGGGGTCTAAAAGTCCTTTTGGGGATCTTTCAGGTCCTTAAGAATATTATGACGGTCCACAGCCTCCTAAACACGAGTCTTGAGACAAGGCGAAGTGATTAATATTTGCTGTTGTTTTGAAATTTTGTGTGTGCTTGCATTACTACTTTGTTTATCGTCTTTGGATAGTATGTTCTAATCTTGAGAAGCCCCCTCTGAGGCGTTCTACTTTGTCTTCAGAGCCCCCTAGGGGTGTACGTTTGTTTTGTTTGAGACTGATGGTCCATAGCCCCCCAAGCACGAGTCTTGGGACAAGGCAAAGTGATTAGTCATAAAGTTGTTTTAGACATTGAAGCGTGGGCGGCAGCTACCATTTATGAATCTTATGGCAAGTTCACTAGCATATGGTACAACTAAAGTCTTCGTTTTTGTTAGACTTAAAACTAATGGTTAAGCTTTGGTGACTTTTCATTTTTTGCTGATGTGTTCGAATCGTGACGTCTTTTTGATGTAATTTCCAATAGGCGAAACTTAAATGGCGCCTTATAACTTTATGATGTTACTTTTATGAAGTAATCTTTGATTGGCGGGCCTTGAACGGCGCCCTAGTATTTTATTTGTACCATATCTATTTTACCTTAGTATCTTGATATGAATGCCGTTTTAGGCTCATTAGATTGTAGAATTCGCCATGTCAGAGTCTTGTACAAGGTTGACGTTTAGGGCGTGATTGATCGCAGCTTTGTTGAGTTTGTCAGGTGAGAGCCTTTCACAAGGTTGACGTTTAGGGCGTGCTTCCCAGAGCCTTGAAAAATGTTGACCCAGTTTGGGCGTTCTATTTCTTCATGACGCCGAGTCAGAGCCTTGAAAAAGGTTGACCCAATTTGGGCGTTCTTGATCTTCATGACGCCGAGTCAGAGCCTTGAAAAAGGTTGACCCGGTTTTGGCGTTCTATTTCTTCATGACGCCTTTGTATATTCTTTATCGTTTTAATTTTTCTGAATGAAATAAACACAGAGGAGAACATTTTTAAGAAAGTATGGCGCCTCGTTAAACAGCTGCAAAACAAATCTCGAAGGTCGAGAAAGGTTAGAATAACTATGTGTTTCATCTTCAAGCACTTAACAATGAGATCGTTGTTTTCTACATTTCATTCTGGCGTGTTGTTTGGTGAGTTCTTCTTTTAATCTCGCCCTTGGCGGGTTTGTTTGCCTCCCAAACTTTATTTATCTGAAATATAATGTTACTTTCAAACTTCCGAAATAAAGGAGTCTTAATCATACTCAATCATATTTAATGAGAATTAATTACTCGTTGTCTTCTCTTATTAACTCGACCATAATTTATACTCTCATTCCTATTCTTTTCATTCTCTTGCTAACCTTGTTATTTGATTTCTTGTGCTTTTAATTCTTTCTTCTATTAGATTGGAAACTAAGTCTTCCTACTACTTTTCTTAAATCGAAATTCGCTACTTCCTTATTAAATTTAAACTAACTCGCCCACTTTGTTCTTTTTATTTTATACTTTTTTTTTATTCTTCTTCGTGGGTCTGGCGTTATTTAATCTATTATTTATATTTTGGGTTAATATGTCTTTACCCCCTGTAATTTGGGCGAGTTCCGGTTTACCCCCTGTAAAAAAAAGTTTAGATTCCAACCTTGTAATATAAGATTCTTTCGTTTTAGACCCTAAGGTCATCTGACTGGACAAAATGCTGACGTGGCATGTTGAGTGGTGCGCTGACTGTGCATATATGATTATGTGGCATGCTGACTGTATAATTAATTTTGTTTTTTATTTTTTTTAAAATAAAAAAATCAGAAAAAATAATATATTTTTGAAAAAAGAACCGAATTTTCTATAAAAAAATCTAGAATTTAATTTTTAAAATAAAAAAATTTAGAAAAACAAATTTGAAATTAAAAAAAAGTTCAGGAAAATAAAAAAATAAGAAAGAAAAATCAGGAAATTTGATTTTACGAAGAAATTTTTTTTAATAAAATTCAAGATTTTTTTTTACTACGAAAAATATTTTCCAATTTTTTTTTTGTATAAAAATAAAAATTAAACTTTTTAATTTCGAAAGAAAAAATCTGAACTTTTTCGAATTATATTTTTTAATTATTTTCGAAAATTTTGATATACATTAAGTTCCATAATTTTTCATTTTCGTAAAGTATAATTATTTTTTTTCTAATATATTAATTTCAAAAGAGATTTTATAAAAATTATGGAATAAAATTTTCGAAAAAACAAATCTGAATTTTTTTTTGAAAAAAAATCTGAATTTGTTTATGATTTTTAGAAATTTTTAAATTAAAAAAAAATCTGATTTTTTTTTTCTTGTTTTTTCAATTTTGAAAAAAAATCTTAATTTTTTCTATTTTTAAAATTAATTTTCAGTTTTTAATTTTTGAATTAATATAAATGAAAATAAAAAACAAAATTAATTATACAGTCAGCGCGCCACATCATCCAAAAATGCTGACTCATCGTGCCACATCATCATGTTTGCAGAGTCATGTGGTCTGAGGGTCTGAAACGAAAGAATCTTCAAATTACAGGGTCTATTTTGAAAGGATCTTCATATTTAAAGGACGGAATCTAAACTTTTTTTTACAGGGGGTAAATTGAAACTCGCCCAAATTTCAGGGGATAAAGACATATTAACCCTTATATTTTTATTAAGCAGTTAGTTAAGCTCGCAAAGTAAATGGTACATGGAAGAGGTTCCCAGGAAGGTGGGTCACTTGGACCTCTTAAATATCAAGGTTTTCCTCGTCAGAATCCCTCGCATGTGACCTTTTAACATTACTACACTTTACTTCTACCACGGGGTACCTAGGGTAGTCTTTCTTCTATTTAACTTGGTTCTACCTCCTGTGTTTTACTCATTTCATTAATATCAAGTGAAACAAAGTAAATTAAAGTTAATTTGCCTATAAGACTTGTTATCCATATATGATGTATATGCACCAAAAAATAATTGCAAAATAAACAAAATCAACAAGAGCCTTCGAAATTAAGGTTATAAAATGTATTTTCTCAAAATATATTGATTATAAAATTTGCTTCAAATATAAAAGTATAAATATATTGATCATAAAAATTTCGCCTTATTTCTCCTACCTATTTATTTTATCTATTGTTCTGTCTTCTCTCAAATTAAGAAATCAGAACTAACTCTTCTACTTTTGCTGGAGTTTAGTGAGGTAAAGTATTCACTCAGCCCATTACGAGCTGCCACCGATCCTAATAGTATGGCAGGGATTTAGCATTTATCTAGTTGATGATATGAATCTTCTATTCAGGAGGTTTTGTTACAAGTAAAGTGAAGTAAAAGAAATATATAATGTGATCAATAGAGAATTTTATCAAAGCTGCACATAAACATAACATATCAATAGTGATAATAGAGAATTTTATCAAAGTTGGAAATAAACACAACATACCTCTCTGCTTCAATTAGCAACTTTATATGGAATTAAACCACTACTAGTAGGTTTCTATCTTACGTGCCCACACCTTTTATATCCGTAGTCAATGAATCCGTAAAGGTGTAAAGTAGCACTAGAGTAATATCGCACCATATCTATCATGGTAATTGGTAGGTAGCTCGGAATTTTCACAGCAGGAGGCAAACATTAGTATACAAAAAAACTAAATCAATTGTCTCAATCATCATGATCAATAATTACGATTAAAAATTAAACCACATAAGCAGCATCCTTACGAGACATGGCGCTTTGACCATAATAACGATTTCGTTACCCAGTTTTTACGGCATAATTGAGTTAATAAAATATAATATATTTTAATCACAATTTAATAGAAATCGATAGCACCTGAACTACTTAGGCAATTGACCGCAAGATCTTGCGTCTGATTGGAGCAATTGATCGCCTCGGGCAGCTAGCTATTAGTCATCTCATTGCTTTGTGCAGAATTTGAAGTTGTTGTTAGTAATTGCCGGCCACCATTTTTTCGAGGTCGCCGGTAGGTTTTAGGTTTAAGATTTCTAAATCACAATATGTGATTCAGAGATGTGGTCAAGGTTAGTTTTATCTCTCTCCACAACGTCAATTGTACTTGTAAAAAGCACAATAAGAGATACTAGGGTTAAGTATCGTATTCTAGAATTTAGACTGATTATTGGATGTCTTGAGAGTGTTCTCAAGGATGGTATTTATAACCTTCTATAGACTTGAGTTTCGGTTGCTTGGTCTTCAAGCAATAGAGGTATTTATGTATTTTGGGCGGTTCCTAGAAGATGCTAGAGACTGATTAAGGCGGCGCTCTGGATAAGGCGCGCCCAAGGCCCTAAAACTCTTTTGGAGGGTGGTAAGGCCTCTTTAAGGGGTCTAAAAGTCCTTTTGGGGTCTTTCAGGTCCTTAAGAATATTATGACGGTTCAAGAAAAATTTGTTTAAGGGTATAATTGAAATAATAAAAAATTCATCCCAAAATCTCTATCATCTTTGTATATAGTACAAAAGAATCACATGCTTAAATAAAAATACAATAACAGAAAGGAAAAAAATAGGTATACACTCTTTTATATACAGCTCTCATATGTACATCCCATATGTTAAAGATATTTTAATAATTTTACATAACATTATCACCCCATCTCATCTATTCTTTTAATGTTTTTGTCCCATGTCACAATTGTGTGGACATGCTACATAAGGGGGTAGGTGTATAACTGTTCCTAAGATGGTAAAAACTCAAAATGTGAGGATTTAAGTTTTATGATTGTTATAGTAAAATTAGGTTGCGGTCTTGTGGACTTGCAATGCAAGTGTGGAGCCTTAAATGCTCCTCTAGACATGCTGAAAATTGTCGGTTTTAGAAAATGAGCCAAATCCCATATGGTCAGCAAATACCATTCCACCGAAGCTGACAAGATTCTTTTGGGTTCCTGGAGCTCGAATTGCAAGTTAGTAGTATTATGCAGAGAAGTGAGTTTGCTGGAGTTCTTGTCTCTTCTAAAATAGAGTTTCTTTTTCTAACTGAATTTAAAAACTGCCAATTTATCTTTTTTGACAAATTTATTCATCCGAAAGTATAGTATCTTTTCCGTTCGGATTGATAAAATTGAAAGAGTATAATTTTTAAGAAATTGGGGTAAAAGTAGTTATCTCAAAAGTTTAAGTTAAAATTACTACCACCGTTAATTTTTTTATTTTGGTCAAACTATTGTTGTTATTCTACGAAGAAAAGTAGAGTTGTTTTATTTTGATGCAAAAATTTGGCAATTGATATTTAGACGGTGTTATGTCGGAATAATTTAAAATAGATATTATGTTGGAATAAATTAATAGAGATGTTCAAATATAATAGATAGCATTGTAAAATATGATATATTATCGTCTAAAAAAAAAAAGAGGGATGCTATTTATCCCGAGAAAAAAGGTCCCGAAATCATCCCGAACAGTTTCCATCTGTTGAATGCTATGCCTGATGGAATACATAGGATGTGTGATATATAAATGTGGGCCATGGCTTTTGTTAAAACAACATCACGATTTCTTCGTGACATATATTGTCGCTGTAACTAGCATTAGTCAAAAAATAATATATTATAAGATAACATTATTCGTACATGTGTGAAATCTATTTTAGGTAATTAGTGATCTTGAAAGAAGCTAAGATGTGAGAACTCTTCTACCTCTTTCTGATAAGTAGTGCATCTTTTTTTTTTTTTTTGTCAACGCATTCTAACTAATAGAATGATTAGAATATGAGCAATGCTATTGACAAGAGGAATATTATCACGAACATGTAGCGAAGGAACAACAACCGTTGGACCATGTGATTTGTGGAAGAAAAAAAAAAGTTGGTGGAAGTAAAAGTGAAGGTGCACTACAATAATCATGTAGTCTTAGAATATATACTCATCACGGTCGGTTATCCCCAATTATAGCTCAATCAAACATTCATTTAGACGGCGATTTGAAACCTTTTGGGTTGGGTGCATTCCAAATCTCCGTTGCGAGTGGTTGAGGAACTGGTTTGTCTAGTTCACCATGATGGGAACCTTCCTTCTCGATTTGTTGTTTTTGTTGGATGGTTTCCATCAATGCGTGCAGAGCTTCATTTTTCTTGACTAGTTGAGCGATCTGAGTCCTCATCGTCTCGACCTCTTCAAGAGTAGCCATGGCGATAAGGAAGTATGGGTTCCTAAATCACGACGAGATCTGCGATTTAGAGTTTTGTGGTTGAATGATGTTTCTAAATCGTGGTGAAGGCTACGATTCAGAGTTTCTAGTTTAGGGTTTCCAAATCGCGATTTACAATTCAGAAACGTGGTCAAGATTAGTTTTACCTATTTCCACAGACGGCGTCAAATGTACTTGCAAAAGTACAATAATCGATATTAGGGTTTAGTACTGTATTTGTCATGCCTTGAGAAGGCTCTCAATGGTGGTATTTATAGCCCTCTATGAGCCTAATTTGTTATGACTTGAGCCATAAGTAATAAGAGTATTCAGGTCTTTAAGCCGAGCTCTAGAGGTTTCTAGAAGCTGGCTAAGGCGGCGTCCTGGGAAGGGCGTGCCTTGGATCTTAGAGCCCGTTAGAAGGGCGTTGAGGCCTCTAGGAAGGTTCTTATGCCCTTTGGGAGGACTTCTAGGTCCTTAGGAAGATATTGACGATCCACCTATAATATAAGATAACATTGTTTGTACGTGTGTGGAATCCATTTTAAACGATTGAGTGATCTTGAAAGAAGCTAGGATGTGAGAGCTCTTCTATCTTCCTAATAAGGAGTGCATCTTATGTTTTTTCAATGCATTCTAAATAATAGAATGATTAGAATATAGACTCATCACGGGTTGTTCCCACTAATTTGTTTGTCATGATGATGGTTAGAAGTTAAGACATCAAGATTAAAGATAAATGTTTTTCACTGTAATTTAAATTAGTGGTGAAAACCACATGCTGGATGATAAGTGCTAGACAATGTTAAATTCATAATGTATATTAAACACTTTTGATTACTTGTTTCACAAGTTATTTGAGGAAAAGCCATGAAAAGTAAGAAAATGCCTCATTATGCTCTTTGTGTCTTACTTAACCCATTTGTGCAGGAAAAGAAGTGATCAAGACATGGAAAAAATGAAAGAAATATAAAAGGATCAAAAACAACAAATGTCGCCCTGGCCACAACTTGTCGCCCTGGCGGGAATGGACAAATAGAACCTATGTTTTTAAGATCAAATGTTGCCATGGCAGCAACTTGTTGCCCTGACGGGAAGGGAGAAACAGAACCTATGTTTTTTTAAAGACCAAATGTTGCCATGGCGACAAATGCCCTGCCTGGCGAGGAAAGGCGGTTTGAGGCAAATGGGTGATGACGTGGCAGAAATCCACTGGCAAAGAAAGTTGATGTCGCCATAGCGACATATATCCTGCCTGGCGAGATTTCACTTTTATGCAAAACTATAAATGCTCATTTCCCTCATTTCAGAGATTATTCTATTGCATTTTTAGAGAGAGAATAGGGCGAAATTATAATGTTTTCATAGAGCAAGGGTGATTGAGTTGGATTCATTAAGATTCTTTGAGAAATCAAGTTCTTAGCATGGATTTCCAACTTTCCTTCCACTTTTGTAATGTTCTCATGACAATGATGAACTAAATCTCCTTAGTTGGAATTAGAGGTACTTGATTAAGTTGATAATGTAATCTTTTGATCTTTCAAATATATGATTTTAGCCATGTACATGATATTGATTATATTCTTGCAATTCATGCTTTATCTTTGATTTAAATGCTATTGAGAAATACTTTTGAATCTAGGTTTAGAATATTTATCTATCAAAACAATGATTCTAGACATAGAATTGATGTTTTGATAATCACACAAAGTATCGGAACTTAAAGCTTTCATATCGTTTTGATAGATTGAGAAATTGTCGATTAAACGATATGATCAACTATTGGATCGTTTAATAGTTTGGGAAATCAACGATTAAACGATACGATTGAATTCACAAGATCATTTGGACACGAATGATGTTGTCGAGCGATACGTGATAATATCGGTAAAACACTAGAATCCATATATGTGATTATTAGGTTATGTTAGACACTTAATCAACGAACTCTAATTCCAACGTTTTTACACCTTATTACTCTCAACTTTTATCTTCGCATTTTAGTTATCATAGTTTTAAACAAACAAACAAATTACTCTTTAACTTAAGATGATAATTGACGTTGAACGGTCCGTAATATCGCACTAGTCTTTGAGGAGACGATAAAAAATACTTACCTTTAATTGATAGCAAAATAATACAACACTGGAGTGTTTAAGGATCGAAGATTATAGCCGTTGAGCTTGAGTTGTAGTCTTCTTTAAATATGGTGTTTGTTTATGTGTTTG
Source organism: Medicago arabica (assembly GCA_946800305.1). Taxonomy (NCBI): domain Eukaryota; kingdom Viridiplantae; phylum Streptophyta; class Magnoliopsida; order Fabales; family Fabaceae; genus Medicago; species Medicago arabica. Next base: position 41,380,112 of record OX326967.1, read on the forward strand.
GTTTGATGTTGGTGACTATTTTTTTGGTTTGACACGTTGTGATTTTAATTATTTCATTTACCATGCACATATTATGCTTTGATATTTGTTAGCCTATGTCACTCTTGAAGAATTGTGTGTAATTTTTATTCAACAACCAATGGGAATTAACCATATGACACTTTGTAATTTTTATTCACAAACTATTTTTTTACTCCACATGCAAATTTGCTTGTGTGACTGATTTTCATTGGTTAGTGGATAAATACTCGCGATTCTTCAAGGGTATGGGAGGACAAAATTAATTTAGAAGACAAGGGTATGTAATGAAAGTGTAAAGTATGGTGTAAAATGGAATTTCCACACTTTAAATATAAAAAAATCTTCTCGAATCACAAGTGTTGTTAGTTACTCCATTCCTCCATATTCTTGTAGTATTACAAAGTTAACTTGATCTACCTCACATTGATCCTTTTAACAATGATACAATGATGTAGATATTGTACACTCTCATATGACTCAGCATGGAAATAGTCATGATTTTGATAGAGCTGATTATGATACACTTCCTTTTTTATTTTTTTAACAACAAAGTATTATTAAGGCTTAGTCCGTACAAGACGCACAAAACCAACAACGGTAAAAAATACAATTGGTGCCCTATATAGGCTGAGTATGATACACTTCTTATTGATATCTAGGGCTGGATCCACCAACATGTTTTTACATATGATCATAAAACATGTTTTTACATATGATCATAATAACTTGTGGCCTTATGGCACATGATAAACATTAATGTCATTTTATCAATGGTAAGAATTTATCGGAAAAAAATTAATATTAAACATTTTAAGCAATAATTAACACAATTTTCGATACATAATTTCTATTAGTGAAATTCTTAACATTTACCTTAAGGGCATAAGTTAACATTTCCCTTTTTTTTCAATAGTATTTTTCTAACACGGTCTTAAACACGAGAACAACATTAATACCTCTAAAAAAACATTAATAAGAACACTATATATATTAATTGAAAGTTGATATTGGGTATTGATGGATGCAATCAGACCATGGTCCCTTATTAGACTCTCCAAGTTTTGGCCTATTACACTTCAATATTACACTGCAACACTTAATCCCACTTCCAATTCCAAGTAGCCAAATGTTGTCACCTTTCTTCACTTTTTCCTTGGCTTCCAAGTAAGCAAGTTCATACCACAATGATGAAGAAGATTGGTTTCCAAACCTATGTAGTGTCATCAAAGCAGCTTCCATCTCTCTCTCGCCAAGTTTCAACCTTTTTCCTACCCCTCTTATCACTCCCCTCCCTGGACAAGGCAATATGAAATGTTGTATCACAGTCTTAAAATCAGGCACATATATTCCCTCAGATTTTATAAACCTCTCCTTTATCACTGAAACAACATACCAAAACTTCTCTGAAAGTGGCAATATTTGAGAACCTAAATTGGAAATATTTGAAAGGAGTGTTTCACCAACTACCTGAGGTACATCTTTATTAAGCGTCACCCCAAGTTTTCCATCTGAATCTTCTTCCCTTCTACAAGCAAAATAAGCCTTGTCATCAAAGGCTCTTTGTGTTCTAAGCGACCTAACTAACTTGTATTTTGCAGTTTTACTTGCTTCTTTTTTGTTTGAGAGAAGAATTGCTGCACTTCCCATTTTAAAGAGACAGTTAAGATGCAACTTTGATCTTTCTTTACCAGGATACCAACCATTTGACAGAATCTCTGTGCTTAGAACAATAACATTAGTGTTTTTGTGAACTCGGAGAAGATTATGAGCTAAATCAATACAAATAGCACTAGCACTGCACCCCATACCAGAGACATTATAGGTTTTAATGTCATTTCTCATTGAATATTTGTTAACAACAATAGTTGCTAAAGAAGGTGAGGGACAAAAGCCACTGCAATTTAAGATAAGTATGTCGATATTGATAGGTAAAATATTGGTTTTTGCAAAAAGATCATCCATGATAGGGAAAAGAACCATGTGAGCCTCTTTGATGGATTCAATATTATGAGTTTTTGGTGGAATGTAGTGTAAGGAAGGAGGGAGATAAGTCTCTTCACTTATGCCTGAAGAAAGAAGGACTTCTTTCATGAAAGCTATGCTTTCATTGTCAAAACATTCAAACAATGAAGCATTTTCAATAAATGTTGAGAAAGGTACCCTGCAATAGTTTGGTGGTTTAAGACATGAGAAATCAATAAGGTAAATAGGAGAAGGCTTTGAGAGAAAGTGTTTTACAAGGAATGAGAGTAGGATAAAACATAGGAACAAAAAATGGAACATATTTAGTTCATAGTTTTGAAGAAGTAAGAAGGCTTCAGCAGATGTTGCAAGTGTGATGCTACAAAACCATAGGAAATATGAGAGTTTTGAAAGGAGATGGTTTGATAAGAGAGTGAAGTTGGTGCATTCATTGACAGGGTTATGGTTTTGCTTGGAAGTAGCTTCCATATTATTGTTGCACTAATGGTGATAGGTTTTAAAATCTATGCTCTAGATGCTACAAATAAATACATGAGAGACTATCCACTTGTTGTGTTTGAACTTTGATTGGAGTGATTCAATGAGAAAGAAAAAGTATGGTAGAACATTTATTACAAAATAATTTTTTGAATTAAATAAACTTAAGAGAAGAAAATAATTATAATTATTATATTATAAAGAAAAAATATAGTAGTTTTTTATAAGAACAAAGAAAACGTCTTTTTTCCGTTCTAATAAAATTTGCAAATTTTGTTTGTCACCATAAAATTTTCATTGATTTTTAGTCTTCAAAATAGTTTTCATCAACAGTTTTGGTCGGTTTCCCCAAAAAAAAAATCTGGTTGGTTGTTAAAAAATACTATTTATAATTCAGGGTGGAGGAAGTGATTAATTCCATATCCTCAGCTATAACCCCCATACACACTTATGGGGATAGAGTTGCACAATTTATTTGGCTTGTCGTTCCGCCATGCCTATTGTGGACATTTTTGGGCCATTGCACTATTTGCAAGGGAGTCAACTAATTATTACCCCATAATGGTGCGTAGTCTATGAATGTAAATGGATATACATAAGTGGAAATAATATGATATTTATGTCCGTCTTATCGGATAAATACGATATTCATACCTTTTTTATATCAAGTGCAAATATTTGTTAAGCGGATAGTCTACGGATTTTGAGGTATCCACGTGTTGATACAAATATATATGAATAACATTTTAAAATAAGATTTTTGTTAAATTATTTTTATAACATTCATTTCTTTTTATGACAAAAATATGTTTTTTATAACAAAATTTTATCACATTCATTTATTTTTACCGAAACATAATATCCATACTTACATTTCGTTTCTATATAAAAATTAAATTAATCACATTTAACAAAAACAAAGTTTCTTAATTCAACAATAACATAAATTGTTTTGACCTCGTCCAACCCAAACATGAACTTTTGTTACAAAAATGCCTTGTCTTATGTACATTTGATAAAAGCATTGGCATAGAACCGATCACATAGCCTGCCGTTGGAACCCAAACATGAATTGTTACGAACTGAACTGTTATTATTGATACCTTTGAAAAAATATGAAGAAAAAAAAACAAATGAAATTGAATTTTAGTTACCGAACTGAACTGAACTATTTCGAATCGAACTGAACTGTTTTGAACTGAACTGGACTGTTTAAGTTCAGTTTCAGAACTGTTAGAGCATCTCCAATGGAGGGTCCTTACTTAACAAGGACCACTCCCCGTTAAGGACCCTTCATTGGATGAAGAAAAAATTAGTCCCCGTTAAGAAACGGGCAACTATATAAGGACTATTTCTCTCATGTGTAACTAACGGGTCCCACGTTTAAAAAAATTTAAAATGTGTATTACTTGGTCCCACTTGTAAAAAGAAGTAATATGTAAATTATTTTTGTTTAATAATGTAAAGATAGTGGGACATATTTAAGTACTTTTTATTTGAGTCCTTATTAGTGTATTGTCATTGGAGTCATTGAATCATTAATATGTACTTTTATTAAAAAATTATAAATAAATGATGTGTCATGTGGAGTCCATTTAATGAGTCCTTGTTAGGGTACTACCATTGTGGATGCTCTTAGCAATGGTTCAGTTTTTTTTGGTTCAGTTCAGCTGTTCAGTTCAATTTTTGATTTTTTTGCCCACCCTAGTAAAGGTTAACCCAATTAAGAACACTCGACTTTCTTAATTGTAAGGACTTTAGAGTGTGATTGATACTCCCTAAGCTTGTGCATTCAGTTCAGTTTTTAGTTTTTTTGCCCATTCAAATAAAGGTTAACAATTAAGAACACTCGACTTTCTTAATTGCATGGACCGGACTTTAAAGTGTGATTCTTATTCCCTAAGCTTGTGCTATTCAAAAATGCTCTAAGCTTGTGATTTACACTTGTGCTAGGGAAATAAAAACGTCTTTACTCTAGAAAGCTTGTGAAAGCTGGTTAAACAACTTTGTTTTATTTCTCTTAGTGGGACAGTAAGATAAAAACTTCATCATTTGATCGCTTGAGCATTAGGTTATGAACACTAATTACACATATAGTCAAGCAGGTACAGAGCAAAAATATTAAATTTCAAATTAGCATGTGATATGAGTATGGTCAGTTAATGTGAGTTTGCAATTTTTAAATGTAGAAACGAAAAAGTAATAAAGTTCTTCACAAGTTAGGTACGTGTCCGCCAGCAATGTTACATAAAACATAAAACATATAGTACTAATTATTTATTTTTTCAACCACCACCATCAATCACATGCCATTTTTCAACGAATCAATAAAGCAGGAAATTTGCTAACGAATGTTCTAGGAGTATTGGTTAAAGGTTTTATTAAAAAAAATTATCTTAAAAATACAAGTTGTTATTTTTATCAATCAATGTAATAATTACAACATTTTTTAATACAAAATTAATTCATTTAGTTTTTTAAACAATTTTTTTAGAACACTTATTAGCATTCTTCTAGGTTTTATAGTTTGTTTTAGTGTTATAGATAGATAGACTATATGGAGACAATAATACCATAAAAGTTGAAGATACTTTTAAAGACTGATTCAATGTCGAGTTAGCTAACCCCACTTTTTTTTTCAAAACAATAAATATATATTTTGAAAAAAAAAATATTGGTTAAAATTACAAGACAAGTGGGGTCAGCTAACTCGACATTGAATCAGTCTTTAAGAGTATCTTCAATTGTGAACTATATAATTGGTTATTTTATGGGTCCTATTGTGTCATGTCATTTTGAAGTAATTTACTCATTTTTACTTCAATTGTAAACTTTAAAGAACTCATATTGGGTCTCACGACTTTACCTCATATATTAATATTATATTCATATTTAGTTTTATTATTATTTTAAATTAATATTAATATCGAAAAGCTTAAAATAAAATTGAACTTAAATTTCTATAACAATAATTGAAAATCAACATTAAATACATGACATATAATTTATAACGATAAAAATAAATAACATAAAGATTATTGATAATTATATTGTTTGAAATTCATTTGAGATAAACAAAAGTAATTTTGAAATGAAGAGATGAATAATTGAATATAAAATATCGTCAAACGAAGACCAAAGAAATGAAATTGTGAAGCTAAAACTATAAGAGAGAAATTGTGTAAAAAAAACATAGAGATGAAATTGTAAATATGAGTACTCGAACACAATTTATAGGAATTTCAAAGTAACAAAATAAAAGAAGGTAAAAAACATAGATGTGGCTGAAGGTTTACAATTCAATCATTTTGATAAAAATAAATAAATTAAAGTTACATTCTGAACGCACGGTGATCATGAGTTGGCAAACCCTAACCAATAATTTTGCAAAATAACTCACTTTTGAACCACCATCTGGCGGACAATTGAAAATTGTATACAGCTGGAGTTGCTCTAAGAGATAAAATATTTGACTTTACTATAACATCTTAGGGTATTCATACCATATGTACCCCATCTTTCTCGGGTGCATCTTTGCTCCATTTACAAAGCCTCAGTTTACCTCATTCCACTTTTTGGCTGGATGTGTGACATGAGGGAAAAAAATAAAATCAATGGTTGAGATTAAAAGGTTGGAAAAAGCAATTCTGGAAAGAAAAAAAAACATACGCTCTACTACAACATTTTAGCTCTACGACAACGACAAATTTTATTATTGTAAAAAAATTGTTCTGATAGGGTATCAAAGACAGCATTTTAAAAATTTCATAGCGGTATGTGAACAAAAGCGTTCTCTTATGGTGCCTATTACTACGATTTTTCTAACGTTGTTGCTCTATGTGAACAAAAGCGTTGTCTAATGATAAGACAACGCCTCGGTTTGCCACGGACGGGAAACTGTTCTGGTAGATAACAACAACGTTTTTTTCAGATCTTGCAACGGTTTTTCGTCGTTGTGGTAGACCACAAATGTTGTTGTGGCGCTTCTCTCTTCTCTCTGATACAAACAAACTCTCCTTCCTTCTCTCATAGTCTCATAGTTGCAGCTTCCTCTCCCTTTCCCTCTACCTCCCACAGACGCTGCCGCCGCCGCACCTCTCCCTCCATCCCACCGTTGTCGCCTCAATTGAATTATTTGATTGATTCACACAAACATTAACAGTAGCAATTTAACGGTTTGAAGTTACGGCGACGGCAATGAAGATCGTGACTTGTGAGATTGAGGGTGAGTTGGGCGAGGTGAGCAGAAGGGAAAGGCGCCGCCGGTGGATGGAAGAAGACGGAGGTCAGTGGCGGCAGCGCCGACGATAAGGAGAGGGAGAAACAGTGCAATAATGAAGGTGAAAGGAAGAAGAAAGGTCGCGCGCGTATGTTTCTTTTTTCATTAAAGAATTGTTTCTTCCAACCTTTTAATCTCAGCCATTGATTTTATTTTTTCCACATGTCACACACCTAAGAAGTGGAATGGGGTAAATGCAGGCTTTGTAAATGGAGCAAAGATGAACTCATCTTTCTCTCATCCAATTCAATTGTTTCTCTCTCGTCAAACATAGTCATAAGTTGGAGTCTTGGGTGAAGATGAGTTGCTATTGTAGCCATCGAACCAACCGGAGTTGGACCGTAATATTTAAGCATAAGTTGCAGTACTAAAAATCCTAATCTTTCACTAATAATAAACGGAACTACAATGGTTATGTAGTGAGACACAAATTCCATAATTGACAGAATTTTGTCATCAAACAGTATTTGTCTATTGTTTGCGATTATGATTTCTTTTCGCTTTCGAAACAAGTGTCTTATACTCCTTCCGTCCATATATTTAAGCACCCATTTGATTTTATTTTTGTCCTTAAGTGTAAACTAGATGCATTTATTATTTTTTTCCTAAACATATTTCTAATTAATACTACTAACTTGTCTTAAAATATGAAAAGTCAAATTTAATACACATACAAACAAAGGACGATTTGGTAATATTAACACACAAAACAGACACATTAATTACACTGGCAACTTTTATTAATAAATGTGAAAAATGCAAAAGGGGGTTACATATAGGGACGGGGAGAGTATTATTTTTATGGGTCTTGTTAACCAATGTCCTCTTTAAGCATTCCAAAATAAGTAATTATTTTTTTTAAAAAGTCAAATGTTTCGATTTTCGATACCATAATTAGACACTTTTTCACAAATACTTGTTACTTATAATCTTTAAAGAGTGTCCCGGAACACTCGTTAACATTTTCTTTTTTTATTACAAGTCCCCGAATCAAGTGTTGATTTGCTTTTCTTCACTAGTGTGAAGTATACTTTCGTAAAAGGAAGCAAAGTGCTGATTGTTTTGGCAAAGTTGTGATCTCCAACCGAGCTCTATGCCTTCTTAAATACAATATGAGGATTGTTTTCCCTGGATCTTAGTCCTTTCTATTTTTATTCCGTTAGCTCTATGCCTGCGTAAATACAATACATCAATAGAAAATGGTAAAAACTCAAAAAGTGTGAGAATTTAGTTTTACAATTTGTTTGATAAAATCAGGTAGTGGACTTGGAACGCAAGTATGGAGTCTTAAATGCTCATGTAAACATGAAAAGTGTCGGTTTTAGAAAACAAAATGGCTCTTTTCCCAACAAAAAAAAATTCACTCCCAACTAAATTTCCTAAAATACCCCTGCATGAGTTAACTCAAGCGGGTGTTATACTCAGCCTAGCTCTGCATAATTGTTTTTTCATGTTTAACACTTGCGTATGTTAACTCAAGCGGATGTTATACCCAACGTGAGTTAACTCACGCAGCAATATTTTGAGAAGTTTGGTTGGGAGTGAGCATTTTTTGTTGGTAGAAGAACATCTACTTACTATATATGAAAAGAAATGTTATATGACATTTCTCTCCTGTAATTTCTTTGCTTCATCGGTATTGTTAGAGGTGTTCAAAACCAAACCAAACCATGCAGTTGAGTAAAAAAAATGATCTGAATACATATGAATCAAATGTAGTTTTTTGCCGTTTCAGTTTGGATTGATTCGGTTTGCGGTTTTGATTTTACCAATCGAACCAAACTAAATCAAACCGCAATATCAAAAAAATACTAATTAAATACATATTATCTAGACCAATACTCATAAAAATTCAATGGAAACTTTAATAAAATGAAATATTATTTTCTTCTGTTAAGTTTGTAATTTGCTTTTTGTATCAAAAATGTATTTGTGTGCTACTTGAAATCTTAGAGAATTATTAAAATTTTACTTTTTATTCACGTTTTAATTTGCTCCACGTAGTTGGGAACATTGTTAGATAGAAATAAAAATGTAATGTTAGATGAAATTTAAAACATTGTTGAAAACATGTTGTGTTTTAACTTTTTAATTTGATTTTAACGTTGAAAAAAACATATTGTCTAAATAAACCGCAACAACCGATCCAATCCAAACCGGGTTGGTTTCGTTTGGTTTGGTTCAAATTATATTTTAAAAGTCAACCAAACTAAACCAAACCACATACTTATTTATCTTGCGGTTCAGATGACTTTCAGCCTCAAAACCGAATCAAACCACATCGCGAACACCCCTAAATATCGTAGTGGGAGAGCTATTTGAGCTGAAAGACACTGTTTAAGCTTCTTCTTCATCATAGGTTTTTTTTTCATGAATCTAAAACCATGGATTGGTTACATTGAATCAGTTTTCTGCATTTTGTGTTTTATATTTTGTTTTGTCATCCGATTGCATGTTAAAGCTTTTGTTTATTCCTATTTTTCCTAGTTTTCTGCATTTTTTTTTAATTCCAGTTTTGTTTGTTTATAAAGACATTGTATGATCACTGAGGTTCCATATTTAAAGGAGGGAGTTATGTTAGAGTGCACATAATATTTTGTGTAATTTTTCCAATATTAAAATGAACAAAAGGAAGAAATTACATCATGAATGGTTGTATTTTTGTACAGAACTTTCATTGTCAAGGGATTATGATTACATTAAGGATCTCAAAAAAGATTTGAACATTTGAATAATAGAAATTAGGGTGATTAATTCTTGAATTGTGACCGGCTGCAATGAGAATCAACATATGTGATTTAAAATCTTTCAAATCAACTTATAAATATTAGACGTCATAGTATTTAGGAAAATAAGAAGCATGTAAAATATAAAAAATATAAACAATTACGTATTGCAATAAATATTAAAGACTTTAGATTAATTAATTATTTTTAATATTATATAAAATTATAGTTATAATTTATATAAGGTGAGGAGTGCGTGGTGGACTAAGCACTCGAGTGTCTATATCCGCATTCATACTTATTTAAATTGTGGGTAATTATAAAAGATCAAGCTCGGACCCAACAATTTTATTTTTTTTTTTAATAAACAAATTTTATTAAGCAAGGTTCGCACAAAATGCACAAAAACCTGCTAGGAGGAAAAAGAGTACAAGAGGGTCAATAACACGGGCACCTCACCACCTACACCACTCGATAAAAAACCTCCTAAAGATCACAAACACAGCTGGAACAAGGAACAAAACCTATTAACCTGCAAGGCAAAAACAGGCCCCGAAAAACAGCAGCCCAAAAACGCCACCCACTCCCAATCTGCCACAACAGAAAACCGCCTCCACCAAACAGAAAAAATAGAAACCTGCAGAATTATGCAGGCTGCCACCAGCAAAAACAGCAGCAGCTGCCCGCCAACCAGCCCAGGCCACATCCTTCGTTCATGAGCCCACCCCAACACCCAAACACCACTTAGGATCCCAACACCACTCATAATACAAGCATGGCCGAATAGAAAGTCTAGATAAACTCCATCTCCACGCCAACACTTTAATATTATCCAAAGCATCCTCCACCTCTACCACTCCATTGTTGAAAATAATTTAGTTCCTAACCTTCCATATAGACCAAATCGTAGCAAGCCATATGATCCGGAACCCTCTTTTTAGCTCTTCCCAATTTACCACCAAACCGTCCCAACACCTCCAATGCTAGAAAAGATTCGGCGGAGTGATAAAATTAACATCTAATCAAATTTGAACCCCAACCCAAATCTTCCAAGCAACTTTACAATGTAAAAAAAGGTGATTTGTCGTTTCATCCCCCTCATTACACAAAACACATAGAGAGGCAACATTTGGAGGTAGAGCATTTCTACTTGCCAAATTTACTTGAGTTGGTAATCTATCATGCAACCCCCTCCAAGCATGCGCCACCACCTTAGACGGTGCCGGGATCTTCCAAACTTGGCTAAACACTCGACACCCCTCCTCCCCACACACACCTTGAACACTAGATGCCTCCTCCAACTTCTTGTATAAGGAACTAACCGAGAAAACACCACAATCCTCCAAACGGACCCAACAATTAATGAGTTTACATGCCTTTTGTAGGTATTTTTTGTGGGTGTTCATTGAATTTCCGTCCAATTGTGATCCCTGATCACAAGCCTTGTTAGCTGATTCTAGGTCAAAAACTTTATTTTTCGCGCCATGTACTTCTTGATCATATGCCATTTTACTCCATTCTTCTTTATTCTTATAGTATTACAAAGCTTGATTTATCCTCACATTGATCCTTTTCAAAATGATGTAGATACTGCACACTCATGGCTAAGCATCCAAATAATCATGATTTTTGTAAGTTCAGTTTGTAACCTAAGAGGGGGGGTGAATTAGGTTTCTAGCAATATTGGTTAATTTTTCTTAGTTTAGCGTTGTTGATAATTTTTCCGGTAAATAATGATGAAGGTATGAATGCGGAAAAATAAAAGAGTAAGGGAAGAAGAAATAACACAAGAGAGTTATAGTGGTTCCCCTCTAAACCTTAGGGTACTCCACTCCCTTCACACCCCGCGAAGGATTTCACTATGTAAAGAATCTTTGTTACAAAGCAACCTTAATCCCAAAGGCCCCCTAACAATATTTCTCTACACACCAAGATAGCACCCCCCTATCTTTTACAACAAGAATCTTCACCAAACCTATGATGAAATTCTCACAAAGAAACAAGATAGCACTCCACTATCTTTTACAACAATTCCCACCAACAAATGATGAGAAACTTTACAACAATGTAATTGAAGAATATCAAATGTGTATGGCTGTATAATCTTATCAATATCACTCTTAAACAAATGGACTTAGTGCTCAGAAAACCTTTTAATGAATGTTAAAGTGTGGGCAAAGTTTTCCAAACAATTTGAATAAAAGTTTGAAAGCAAGTGATATTGAAAATGTCAATTGAGATAATGAAAGTTGTTGTGTATAAAATGTTTTGATTCTCAATTGAATTTATAGAGGCTAAAAAGATGTTTATGAAGCAACACTACTTTTCAAAAAGTTTTGTCAATGAATAGACACATATTTAAAATGACACCTATTCATAAACAATTTGAATGAAAAGACATGGCAGGTACAATTTAAATTCCAATCATAATGCATAGTTAGACCATGCTGAAATTATTCCTGCAAAAACCATATTTTTAATGGTACATTTAATAATGCAATTTTCATAATAAAATATGGTTTTTCTGGTAAAAAATATTTTCATGCAAAATCACATTTATATTATAATCATTGTGAGTGTGTGATTTATTTTTAAGAGAGCTTTAGGCATTGCTTCATATGCAGACTTAGAAAAATGTTTGTAATTATTTTCTGAGCATTCTAAGTTGTTCCATAATTAAAGAATGATAAATGAAAAGATAAATGTCATACTTACAAAGAGTATAACCAAGAAGCCTAGGCATTAATCTTTATTCTTAATCTTCATCTTGTGCCTCCATATAATTTTTCTTCTTTTGTGATGTGAGTTTGTTGTCATCAAAACCCAGCCAAGTCTATGAAGGAAATCTTCTTCACAATCTCCCCCTTTTTGATGATGACAAACCATATCCTTTTGACAATGTTTGCTCAATGAAACTCCCCCTATCTTGTATGTCTCCCCCTTTGGTTTGCAATTTGATAACCTGAAACAGTTTAAGCACAAAACACAAACATACACTTTCTCCCCCTTTTGACATCATCAAAAAGAAGAAAAAGGGTAAAATCCAAAGGGTCGTAATATAAGGGAAATAATAAACGTTATATAAAAACAATTTATCTTCTTCACAATTATGCACATTATTTTGTACACATGATAAGAGATCGTTAATACTAAAAGAGTAAGGGAAGAAGAAATAACACAAGAGAGTTATAGTGGTTCCCCTCTAAACCTTAGGGTACTCCACTCCCTTCACACCCCGCGAAGGATTTCACTATGTAAAGAATCTTTGTTACAAAGCAACCTTAATCCCAAAGGCCCCCTAACAATATTTCTCTACACACCAAGATAGCACCCCCCTATCTTTTACAACAAGAATCTTCACCAAACCTATGATGAAATTCTCACAAAGAAACAAGATAGCACTCCACTATCTTTTACAACAATTCCCACCAACAAATGATGAGAAACTTTACAACAATGTAATTGAAGAATATCAAATGTGTATGGCTGTATAATCTTATCAATATCACTCTTAAACAAATGGACTTAGTGCTCAGAAAACCTTTTAATGAATGTTAAAGTGTGGGCAAAGTTTTCCAAACAATTTGAATAAAAGTTTGAAAGCAAGTGATATTGAAAATGTCAATTGAGATAATGAAAGTTGTTGTGTATAAAATGTTTTGATTCTCAATTGAATTTATAGAGGCTAAAAAGATGTTTATGAAGCAACACTACTTTTCAAAAAGTTTTGTCAATGAATAGACACATATTTAAAATGACACATATTCATAAACAATTTGAATGAAAAGACATGACAGGTACAATTTAAATTCCAATCATAATGCATAGTTAGACCATGCTGAAATTATTCATGCAAAAACCATATTTTTAATGGTACATTTAATAATGCAATTTTCATAATAAAATATGGTTTTTCTGGTAAAAAATATTTTCATGCAAAATCACATTTATATTATAATCATTGTGAGTGTGTGATTTATTTTTAAGAGAGCTTTAGGCATTGCTTCATATGCAGACATAGAAAAATGTTTGTAATTATTTTCTGAGCATTCTAAGTTGTTCCATAATTAAAGAATGATAAATGAAAAGATAAATGTCATACTTACAAAGAGTATAACCAAGATGCCTAGGCATTAATCTTTATTCTTAATCTTCATCTTGTGCCTCCATATAATTTTTCTTCTTTTGTGATGTGAGTTTGTTGTCATCAAAACCCAGCCAAGTCTATGAAGGAAATCTTCTTCACAATTTTGACATAGCTGATTATGATACACTTCCTATTGATACCTAGGGCCAGATCCACCAACATGCCTTTACGATAAAAAATTTCTATCAATTAAAATTACAAGGCATTCCCAATGTAGAAACTCTTTTTTTTTTCAATAGTATTTTTCTTAGACAATCTTAAACGCAAGAACAACATTAATACCACTAAAAAAAATTTAATAAGAACACAATATAACAAGTGTAGAAATATTAGAAAGTTGATATTGGGTATTGATGGATGCAATCTGACCATGGTCCCTTATTAGACTCTCCAAGTTTTGGCATATTACACTTCAAAACTACACTGCAACACTTAATCCCACTTCCAATTCCAAGTAGCCAAATGTTGTCACCATTGTGCACTTTTTCCTTGGCTTCCAAGTAAGCAAGTTCATACCATAGTGATGAAGAAGATTGGTTTCCAAACCTATGTAGTGTCATCAAAGCAGCTTCAATCTCTCCCTAACCAAGTTTCAAACCTTTTTCTACTTCTCTTATCACTCCACTCCCTGAACAAGGAAAACAAAAATGTTGTATCACAGTCTTAAAATCAGGCACATAATATATTCCCTTAGATTTTATAAACGTCTGTTTTATCTGAGAAATACCATACCAAAATTTCTCTGAAAGTGGCAATATTTCAGAACCCAAAATGGAAATATTTGAAACAAGTTTTTTACCAACTTCCTGAAGTATGTCTCTATTGAGTGTCACCCCAAGTTTTCCATCTGAATCTTCTTCCCTTGTAGCAGAAGAATAAGCCTTATCATCAAAGACTCTCTGTGTTCTAAGTGTCCTAATTAACTTGTATTTTGCAGTTTTTGTTGCTTCTTTTTGTTAGAGAGAAGAATTGTTGCACTTCCCAACCTAAACATACAGTTGGCAAGCAACTTGGATCTTTCTTTACCCCCATAAGATCATTCATGATAGGGAAAAGAACCATGTGAACCTCTTTGATGGATTCAATATTATGAGTTTTTGGTGGAATGTAGTGTAAGGAAGGAGGGAGACAAGTCTCTTCACTTTGGCCTGAAGAGTAAAGGACTTTTTCCATGTAAACTATGCTTTCACTGTCAAAACATGATTCAATCAGAAAAGCATTTTCAATAAATGCCGAGAAAGGTACCCTACAACATCTTGGTGGTTTAAGACATGAGAAATCAACAAGGTAAATAGGAGAAGGCTTTGAGAGAAAATGTTTTACAAGGAATGAAAGTAGGAGAAAACATAGGAACAAAAAATGGAACATTAGTTCATAGTTTTGAAGAAGTAAGAAAGATTGAGCAAATGTTGCAAGTGTGATGCTACATTGCCATAGGAAATATGTGAGTTTTGAAAAGAGAGTGTAGTCGGTGCATTCATTGACATGGTCATGGTTTTGCTTGGAAGTAGCTTCCATATTATTGTGGCACTAATAATAGTGATAAGTTTTAAAACCTATGCTCCAGAAGCTACAAATAAATACAAGATAGACTTGCCACATTTTAATTGTGTTTGTACTTTGAACTATGATTTGAGTGATTCAATGAGAAGGAAAAAGTATGGTAGAATATTTATTACAAATAATTTTTATAATTTAATATTTACTATAAAAAAGTGTATGGTATTACTAGAAGAAAAAAAAAAGTACTGTTTGATTGATTGAGAAAATGAGATCACACTTTGGTTATAGTTATATGGATATAGTAATAAGTTGGTATAATGTCACTTGGTATAATGTCACTTGATTCATTAATGAACTGGCTAACATTTTCCAGCAAAGGAGTTTGTGAAATTGTGAGGTAGTATTTCGTTTTCATCATGTGGTTGCAACTTACAGCATATTCCACCAGATTGTTGATGGGTTAAAGATCTTGCAAATTATGCAGTTAAGAAGAAATAGAGGGAATGGCAAAGCATTTTTAATGCTTCTTTTCTATTTTCCTTTCTTAAAGTTTTGGTAAACCCAACATCACTTGTATTTTTTTTTCTCATTTTCCCAGCATATACATTAAATGTGTGAAGTGACGTTTAACACCGGATCCATTGAGTGACATTGTGGCGGGAATGTTACATGACATTGTCCAACCACAATGATACATGGTAAACAAACAAAAAAAAAATCATGTGAAAGAGAGAAGAAAACAAAAAAAAACATGTGTCACATTGTGGTTGGACAATGTCATGTGACATTCTCGCCACAATATCTCACAAGTGGGATCCAGTGTTAACACATTAGGAAGCCTAAGCAAATTTAATGATGAGACATTTTTAATCTCAAAAGCAAAGGGGTGTGTAAGTGTAAAGTGTGATGTAAAATGCAAGTTTTATGATAAATTATTAAACCAGCCCATGAGAGGCCCAGAAGAATTTGAAGCCCACGAGAAAGAACGCAGAGGAGCGCGAAAAGAGAAATTGAATTTTCGATACACGATACGAATACGAAGATGGAGGTAAATTGAAATTGAAATGCGGTGGAGATCGTTCCATGGATGGGAAGTCTAACCTTCCGATCAAGTCTGATTCTTCTTCCCCACCGGACTTCCTCCGCCACGTTCAAGCCGCCTTGAAGCGCCACCGTCCTCTCGGTATTCCCTTTTTCTTTTCCCCAAAATTGGAATTTGTTAGGGTTTTCAGTTTTCAAGTAGGGTTTCTAATCTAATTTATTTAGGTACAGGACAATCCAATATCATTAGGCCAAGACGCACGATTCTTCGTCAACCAACACATGATTCAATCTCAAACACAAATAGCGATTCACCTGAAACTAGCACTGTTATTGCCCCTTCTCAAGATGCAAATGCTCACAATAAAGTTCCACAGGGTAATTTTCTTTTTTAATACCCCCAATTTGGTACCTCATAATTTTCTCGCGGCCCAATTCAGTCGGTGATGAAACAAAAAGTACTAAATTAGTCTGTAATGAGTCAAAATTAACCGACACTAATTTGTCACCCATATGAAAATGATAATTTGAGTATTAATTTTGTCACTTACTTAATTGGGTCACTAGAAAATTGTGAGGGACCAATTTGAATCTTTACTCAAATCTATAATTTTTTTTGTTTTGTTTGCTATGTCGTGCCTGTGCTTGTGTGTATTCCAAATATGTTTTTAACAATGCAGGGGCCACTGATGAAAAGGCCATTGAGTTGGAAAATTTGTCTTCTTATATGAGTTCACTTGGATTCACAGAAATGGAGTATATAGAAGGCAACCGAGCAGAAGCTTCGATTGGATTACAGGATGATTTAAAGCAGCCTAAAATTCAGCAGGTTGAGCCTGATTTCAGTTTGAGATCCGATGGGGCAAAGAGTTGCTCTATGTTGCCGAGGAGAGGTACGGTTACACGGGATAATTTGCAGCAGTTTAGAAACTTTCTAAGTCAGCCAGCGACACAGTCTTCAGTTGTGGGACCTTCGTGTGCAACAACTACCTTGGTTCATTCAACTTCAGCTCCCATGATGAATTCAACAACCCGTTTGCATCTAGATAGTGGTTCGCGTGTGGTTTCTGAACCTTTAGGAGAGATTGGTGTTTATCCTATAACTGAAAGAGTTATGGAATCAGAAAATACAGATAATTCTGGTGAAAAAGACAATAAAATGTCAGTTGATAAGGCTGCAATTGTTGTGCAAGCTTCTGATTCTTGTGTTGTTGCCAGGTTGGCATCTAAAGAGAGTGATCAATCAAATAAGCACCAAGAATGCATGTTAAAAGAATCCGGAAATTCAAAACATGCTTCTTCTGATGGTGACAAGTTAACCGAAGGGAAAGAGCCTGCAGATGTTGCTCATGTACAGCGTCAGGCACCAGTGCCCAAAACATCATCTTTGGATGTGAAATCTGAATATTCAAAGTTAGAAAAACCAGATAAGGCTGCAAGTAGTAAAGGCTCGTCGGTCGCTAAGAAAAGAACCTATGATCCTGATTTATTTTTCAAGGTTAATGGCAAGCTTTATCAACGTCTTGGCAAGATAGGCAGTGGTGGAAGCAGTGAGGTGCACAAGGTGATTTCATCAGATTGTAGGATATATGCACTTAAAAAGATCAAACTCAGGGGTCGTGATTATGCTACTGCTTTTGGGTTTTGTCAAGAGATTGAATATCTAAATAGACTGAGAGGAAAGGATAATATTATACAGCTTATAGATTATGAGGTACTGTGCTCAACAACTGGTCTATGTCATGATATACTTAGTAATTCTTGCTTTTAGTTATTTATGCTTCACATCTCTCTTCGGACATTTAATAACACTGGAATATATAATCACATATTGCATACTCATGGTCAATTTTTTAGGGATTTGGTTATTCTCATTTTCAGAAATAATTTTTTTTGGGTTGATTTTCACAGGCATGTTTTTGGTTTGCTACTCTTTTATATCTTCCAGTGAATTAAATTTTTGCTCAATCTTGTATTTAGGTGACTGACAAGGCTTTGCTTGAAGAGGTTTTGAAAGGCTCTCTTAGTAATAAAGATGGCCGAGTCAAGGATGATGGATATATATACATGGTACTTGAATACGGTGAAATTGATTTAGCTCACATGTTGTCCCAGAAGTGGAAGGAGCTGGATGGATCCAACCAGACCATAGATGAGAACTGGCTTCGATTTTATTGGCAGGTTTCAAAATTTACAAACAATTTATGTTCTCTCTAAATCTTCATGTTGTATAAGTTGTTTTGCATTTTTTTTTTTTATTAATTGTTGAAAGTTTTAGTGATTGACTTATACAAAACAATGCAAATAACACTTCCATGCTTGTGTCCACATACAATTTTATGTGTTCTTGATGTTTATTCAATTCTTCATATTTCACATAGCGTTTGAAATGTAGTTTTATTTTACTTTTTACTGAAGTCTCATTCACATACCTATTTTATTCACAATAATCAAATTTCGTATGATATTATTTCGTCAATGTTGCCATTTTTTCTCCATTATATGATTATGAAATGTAGAACATTGTCTTTTTTCGCCGAGCGCTGCTAATTTAAATTAGCTTAGACTGTTCTGTTGACACCTTTTGCAGCAAATTCTTCAAGCTGTCAATACTATTCACGAGGAACGAATTGTGCACTCTGACTTGAAGCCTGCTAACTTCCTCTTAGTCAAGGGTTCCTTAAAACTGATTGATTTTGGTATCGCCAAAGCAATAATGAGCGATACTACCAATATCCAACGGGAATCACAGGTGTTGTTTATTTTCCATCTCTCCTCTCCTTCTGACTCACTTGTTAATATGCCACATTGGATATTTTTGTTTCCCCTAACCTGTGGTTTTGTTCTGCTTATTGAATATATGGTTTGTTCTGCCTATTGAATTTACAATTCAGATAATTTCTATTGACTTGAGTGCAAAGAATGTATTATTTAAAAGCAGTTTGTGTCAATTGTTTAATCATCATGCTTCTTTACTGGATAGGACATTGTATAGTAGAGCGCACGTCTTTTCTGTTTACCAAATAGGCTGATTTTACTGCTAGAACTTAAGTAGCAATTTCTCTCCATCTGAATGAATACTGGCCCAGGGATGCAATTTGAATAGTTTGATAGTCTTTTCTGGCATACTAAATGCTTGAAGAGCTTGGAGTCCTGAACAATTATATGGGTCAAGTAAGCGATGCATTTAATACAGCTCGATCATGATTTATGATAATTTCAGTAGCTTTCTTACAGGCTTATTTTAAGAATGAGATTGCTTATTTCTGTGAAAAAAGTTGTATGAAAAGCATCATCTTTGAACTTTTCATCCCAATTTATAGGAACTATCTATTTGACTTTTAAGTATTAAATTTTTACCAAATTGTTTTTCAATGTGTAGGTCGGTACTCTGAGTTACATGTCTCCAGAAGCATTTATGTGTAATGAGACTGATGCAAACGGAAACATCATCAAGTGTGGTCGGCCGTCAGATATCTGGTCTTTGGGATGCATCCTTTATCAAATGGTATATGGGAGAACCCCCTTTTCAGAATACAAGACATTTTGGGCCAAATTTAAAGTTATAACAGACCCAAATCATGAAATTAAGTATGAACCACTTTCAAATCCGTGGCTGGTAGATCTTATGAAGAGGTGTCTAGCATGGGATCGCAATCAAAGATGGAGAATTCCTCAGTTACTCCAACATCCTTTTCTTGCACCTCATGTACTGCCTCATCCAATATTGTCCCAAGACAGTAGCTGTAAATTTGTACAACTTATTGCTGAAACTTGTACATGTGACCCTGAAGCTTCCCAACTTTGTCAGCAGCTCCAGAGTCTTCTTGTTAATCCACTCGAGTTAACGACTCACTCACTAAACTCACGAGATCAACAAAGAAAATTGTTGTCCCAAATGTCTGAACTCTGCATTCAGCTGCGGGAACGTTTGATAGATACTGATATCAAGTAATTGGTGGCTGGAATTTTTTGGTTTTTTGTGCAATATGTTTTTACATTGTTTAGAGTAGGTTAGTGTGTAGCTAGTGAATCAATATAGTACATATCTTGTATAAACTGTAAGTCAGGAAGAAACACGAGTTTTAGTGATTGTTTGAAAAAGCAAATTACATATCTTGTTGTGCATTGCTTTACACATCTTGATTGATGCCACAAGGCAGTATGTTGGTAAAAAAAACAAAAAACAGCGACAATGCGTGTTGAATTGTGTAATTTACTAATTCAGCTAAGCTGAAGGAGGGGTTTGTTTGTGAAATTGGAATTGTGGTTTGTCTAGAATTTGTATTTGTGCCCTTTAAAATACGCTTTCTTATGAAAATTACAATATTTTCCTGTATGTGAATTTTTGAAAAGTTTTTTATAATTAAGGGGCATCATTACAACCTTGAACAAATTTCCTGATTCCTATAGTTCCACTAAGATGAAAGTAACCTGTGAGGAATTACAAGTCTATAACTATAAATTAAAAAATAACACTTTCAGCTGCACATATTATTTTTCAATCCACAAGTTTCATTATATTTTATCCTCTAAAGTATACTCTTTCACTTTAAAAGTCAGTTTCTACCATCAGGAGACATTAGTGTAGTCTTGTTACATCCTAAATAAGTTTGAAAACGTCCTTTTTTTCCTTCCATTAAGATTGTTTAAATCTTGCAGCTAACATGTAAAACAGATAAAAAGAACTATTCTTAAATGGGGAGCATATTTTCCTTTTGTTTTTCCTGCTACTGGAAAGTTCAAATTGCTATTAAAAAAACAGTAACAAATCATTATATAACATTAAAGCTGGCTGATGAAGGGCATATTACAGTAAATAAAGCAAACAGGGTCTCTTCAGCAACAACTCCATTCCATACTTTACCATTTTTAACTTCTAGAGACCATCTCAGCAAATTTCCAGAGTAAACAAGTGCAGTCATTAATGATAACTTAATAATTCTGTGATCCAGCTCAGTGACTTGTTTGTACCAGAAGAAGCTACAATATCAGTGTCATTAACTTGTCATTCTTCTCCTTTCGAGGACAATTTGTAAGAGGCTTCTGCACGGGCTTCCTCCAACATCATCAATAGTTCCTTCACAAATGGAGTCTTTGTACCATGAGTAATCCTTAGTATATCCACAGCCTTGGTCAATGATTTAACAGCTTCATCTGTGTCTCCAAGATACCTATATCAAGACCATTAAACTCAAACAACATAAAATACAACTTAAAACTATTAAACTCGAAGTACAAATTGACTCTATTTTGTTTACATACGGATATTATTATTGATAAATTGCTGGTGTAAATTTGTTTGAATTATTTTTCTGTTATATATTATCATATAATTATAATAGTTTGACCCATCACAACTAGCTAATAAAGGTTAACTTTTTCAATGATGTGTATACATATAACTAGATGTTCAATCTCCTTGTTGGAATGTGATGCATGTAGATAATATGTATCTACACAGACACACACAAACGGAATGTGTAGGGGAGAGAAGCATGATATTTTATGTCCTCATAAAATGCTTTATTAGTAGAAGAATTTAATATTCACACTGAATATATAAGAGCTTCAGTTGAAAGATGCTAACCATTCAAGTTTTCCACAAGTATAATATTGCAAGCCAAGCAAAGGGTGAACAGCTGGATACACTCCTGCAATGAAGTAAAACATCCAGCATTGGATGTCAGCATCATTTGTGAAACTTCTTCTCAAATACATTGATGGTAAGTCTCGGTACACAAAACACAGTGAATAGCTATTCAGAGGCAGCAGATTATCAATACCAAACACATTGTGAGGATTAAAGTTTGTGATAACATACTTTGATAGATTGGTATGGTCAATTTGCAATATGCTAAAGCTTCTCTCCAATATTCCAGCTTCATTAATGACTGCAGAGGTAAAATATCCAGTCTTTAGATTCATTAATTCACAGTTGAAAATCAATCATTGTATAAATGGGCTATACACTTCATTGCTTGCATGGGCCTTTGATTTAATGATTGGAAACAGCAGAAGACAAGCAGAGCGTTTTAAATGATACATGACTAAAAGAGTTTTCTAATAAGCAGAAAATCAATAAAGGAATAAGATGTGTAATAATGAAAACTTCGGACATATGACCAGTTGCAAGATCATCCAAAACAGAATATAAACCAGTCCATATCCATTCATTAGTAGAAAATATATGAAACGGGCCATTTAACAGCAAAAGATGTGGTTTGTACTTTGTACCGAAAAGGAACAAAAAAGATAAAAGCTGCACTATACAAATCTCTACAGGAATTGCACTAAGTAAAACATGTAAGGAAAGGTTGTACTTGATATTATGAAACAACATATATTAATCAGGAGATAATAACAATAGTAGATAGAGAATTACACGGTTGAGCTTACCTTCAAAATCGTCTCTCTTGTTTGCATCAAATTGATTGATAAAGGGTGATATAGTTTTGTTTGCAGTTTCTCAATCATTTTATAGATGGAAATAGCTTCATGATAATCTACATATAGTCAAGGATTTGACTTCATGGATATAAACAGCAAACCAATTTCATATGTACACGGATCAAGGTTTCGATAAAGGATAAGAAAGAAAAAATATTTGAATGCAAAAGTAAAATAGACCAGGGGATAGCAATTATAGTAACAAGTTCTAGTCAGAAATGTTAAAGGATACTGCCGCTGGAAGAAGGCTTAGAAGCTTCATCTGATAGAAATTTTATTTCAGTTGCAATTTGCTTTATCTCTTCCTTGTCTCTAACTAACCCACATTCTTGGCATTGAAACACTTTTCCATCTTTAATTTAAAATAAAAAATAAATAAAAAGAACGTCAGTAACACTTGGTGGACCATTTATTTTTTATCTCAGTCTTAAATTTATAAAAAGGAGAGGATTCCATCAGACTACAAAACTCATAGCCGGTAAAAGATTATGATGTTCCTTTTCAGCTACTGGACATTATTGGATCCTTAGGTCATACCAGTTGTGCGGAGCAAGAAACCATCACATGTTTCATTTTTGCATCTGTATCCTTCTAGAATTGCATTTTCTCGAACATCTTCATACTGACCCTTCAAAACTAACTTAACTGAATTAGCCAATGATAACATTCCAATTTTACTGAAATTACTATATGATGTGAAGCCAACAAGAAAATATTCCAGATTAAGTGATATAGTAAGTACCACTTTACAACAGAGGGGACAAACACAAGTGAATAGGTACTGCTCTCTGAGAGCCTTTTGTCGAGTCACAGTGCTTCCAGCTGTCTCTATATAACTTATCAATACCTTAAAAAAATATAGAAAATAGCAAGTATTAAACTTGATGTGGAAAAAAATAAAGATGTAATGTAACACACCATCCGTCAAATAGTTTTAAATTAATTAATGACAACCATCATCACCTATTGGATATGAGATGTACCCTAACTGAAACTTTTACAAAAAAGAAATTGCAACTGCCTAGTTTTGGCCAAAATTGGCATACAAATGCTATATGTATAGTTTTCCACAAATTTGTGGAGGCAGAATTGCACCTCTAGTAGTTCGACTTCCACTTATATCCTCAAAGAGGTCATTATAGCAGTTCCCCAAAGAGGTCCCAGTTCAAAATGGAGATATCTTAGTGTAAAGCAAGATTGAGTTTACACAAAATATATGAAGCTAATCATGAGAACCTATGCTTGTAGATATATAGAACAAGCTACACGACAAGACAAAACTTTCAAATTTAAAGAAATCCTGGAGTTCACAATGGAAAATCCTACAATTATGAAACAATATGGTTAACTCCTAACACTATGCTATGCCTAAATTTTGCTGAGTTTCCATTAATAACCTTTAAATGACATCTCTTGCCCTGTAAACAAGCGAACTGAATATTGCAAATGGTAATTTCTACTTATGCACGAAGAAACAAAATAGATACCTCAGTCCCTTTAGGCACATGTTGCACAGCGCGTACCGATGCTACCCTTCCTTCAAAAACCAACACTGAATTGGGTAGGCAGCTATATGGTAAAATCACAATCAGAAAATAAAAAAGAAACAGTATAGTAAGACATATTATTTTCTGAACAAAAAATAAGTTAAGTGGTTACCTGTGATTGATAATGGAAACAACAGGATACAATCCTGTTCCCAGAGGTCTTAACTCACTGTCACAAATGGTATGTGCATTACATGCAAACTGCAGGAACAAAGAGATCATCATAACATTGAGTGCGCTGTGTGATTTCAAATGAGAACAACTGATGAGCGTTATATCAACTAATTTAAGTTTGGAAGCATAAAACCTTGGAAAAAAATTCTGCAATCTCTTTAATATTGATTTCAGGCCATTGCAGTATTAAGTGTACAAGATTACCCATCTGTGCATACAACACTAGCTGTTCCTCTTTGATGTCAGACATGTCTTCATGGAATTGATAGTTAAAAAAGAACATTCACCACGTACATGTTGAAAACGGAGAAAAATACAGTAAAGCTTAAAAAGGATACGAGCCACTAATGCCTCCACTAACTTGTAGTTGTCCATAGCAGTGCTTGGAATGATCTGCAAATAAAATTAATATTAAAATTCTTTCATGACTATTCAAAGTTCATATCAATCATTCATGGTTGTAAAAGCTTACTAAATACATAGAAGAAAAACTTCAAAGCCACAAAAAGAACTTTAAGGATAATAATCCCTCAAACGCAATTTTATGAAGCCAAAACATTGCAAATATTGATTTTCAGAAGAAAAAACAGTTCTAACTTAAATAGCACTACCCAAAACAAAACTTTCTTCACATTTACCTTCTCATCTTGCAGCTTCCTTCGAAGATAAAGTTTGAGCATCAACCGTATGGACGGTGTAACAGAGTTTCTCTTGTTGCTGTCTAGCCTTGAGAGTGCTTGACATTCAATACGATGCAACTTCCACTCCGATTTCTGAATATCATCAAAAGAATCACAACAACACATCATATCAATTTCATTGCTCCATTATCTATATTGTGTTATGTAAATCAACACTCCTTGTACTTCTATTAGACTACAACTGTTACATTCTTTGTAACATCGACACTTCTGATAAAAAGCATGTCTCGTGTTCGACACATGTGTGATGTTGACACATGTGATTACGTTCAATTAATTTACTTTCTCAAATGTTTTACATGTCTAAAATAAAAAACAATAGGTCAACCCTATAATTGAAAAACACATTGTTTGGGCTGTTTTGGAAGATTTGAAAGTATGATAAGAAAGGATACAAGACCTGACATGGTGTTCCACAATACCAAACAACTTGACAACGTGAGCATTTGCTAAGGTTAGTTGTTGAGAAACATCCATCACACCTTTTTTGAGTTGGAACACAAACATATGGATCTTGGCTAATAATAACCTCCCCTGCAATGCAACACCAGAGAAAAGATAAAAATGAAAAATACAGTCCAAAGTTGTTTGATATCAAACATGTACATACAGTGAAACTAGTTAGAGAAAGAGACAGAGACCTGGGTGGAAATCTCTAGTAGTAAAAAGAGAACGACCCTTTTCTGAGACTGTGGAAACTGTTAAATTAAAATTCTTCAGAGCTCTTTGCAATTCCTCCATTTCCTTCTTCACTTCACTCGTCGTTTATCGGTATCACCACTTTCTTTTCCTTCCTTTATTATTCAGTTTACTCGGGTATTACCCAAAACTAGATCCGACCCGATCCTAAACTCGTGTTCTTCTTAACCTCGGGTCTTCCGCCCCAACATATAAATTTTCACTTATCGTCGAACACTTTAAGGGGGCTCTGTTCTTCAATTCACAAACTAGGGTATCTACTTTGATTGACTTATTTGAGCATAAGCACTTGTTAGGACATCATTGTAGTAGAGCTCTTAAGCTCATCCATTTTCATTCAGTAAATTTTCTGGGTTCTATCATTATGTATTAGGATTAGCTTATGTATTTTAATCTTGATTATGTATTATGATCTTTCTATTACTTTCATATATACCTTTGAAATATATACCTCTATTCTGTTGTGTGCATAGAACGCATTAGCAATAGTTGTCTTTGGCTCATAATTGCTTGCTGTAAATTTTAAAGTGATCTTTTTGAATAATCATCAATTAATCAAAATCCTTTGTTAACAAGGCTACTTATATCAATCACTAGGATAATTGTATTACCTATGTTGAAGTGGACTATAATTAGCATTAACATTACTCAGTTCTGTGGAAGTTGATTTTATGCTAATGCTTAGGCCAGTTTTATACCTATGCTATGCTACAAGTTGCTTCCTTTTATTGATTCTATGCTAATATTAGGAGTTGTCTAGATTTTTATGTATATTCGTAAACTTCTTGGCAAATCACAATATTACTTACATCTGTGAAGGGGTAAAATGAAAGATTGGAATGAACAATCTGATCAATGACTATACACAACTCTATCATAAGGAAATGAGAATACATACATATTGAAACCCATTTTGGTAGTTAGATATCCAAACGCAGTTTTGTCCAAACAACATGAATTGTTAAGAATCACTTTCGTGAATGTATCCAAACATAAACCTATTTACACTCAACTGACTTTTAACCAAAATCAATTCTCACCATCACTAAACCAAACACATATTTAGTGCTTTGGAACCCACACACGTTGGTGTGCAGATGGGAGAGGGTCAATCTAACATTGATTTTTATTGACGGGTTATTTGTATTTTCCCTTCCTTTCATTATCTAAATTTTTTTATGACAATGGATAGAATATCCAACCGGTGGATTGTGTCTTTCATAAATTATGCTTAGATTTTGATCTTTTCAGTTTTCAAATTGTCATATTTTTAGTGATGGAGATATGTTTGTATAAGTATTGCGACACCTTTTTTTTAATGAGAATATTGTGACACCTTTTCCACTTAGGCTCTATTGGAATTTTTAGATTCTAAAATATGTTTATTACAGTTCTAGATTAGACAAGACACGCTGGAAGGTTGATGGTATTACAGAACTCTGTGTCAACAGCAGCGTTGTTATTAGCCACCACAAGGAGGGTTTACAACTACCATTATTCTACATATACACTCATGACATCCTCAGGTTAGATCATAACCTGTTACTTTCAGTGTTATCTTTTCTCAGATACTATAGATTGTTAGCTGAACAACTGGGTAGATTAGTTCAAGTTTAAAAATGCACCTTAGTTACTTATTAATTTGCGGACCAAATTGAATTCATATTTATTGAACAATTGGAGTAAAGTTTGAATCTTGATAATGACATATCTATTCCTCTATTTTTATCAGCTGTGGATTGCAGTTTGCTGGTTCTATGTGGCAAATCACTCGCAGAGAATGAAACTGCTATAGCTATTAAGACCAATAACACCCTCAAGCTCCCTGACAATAAAGAATTATCCATTATTTTGCATTCAGAATTCAATAAAAGTGTTATGCAACGGCAGTCCTTCCAATTTAGTTCCTTCATGAATTCTCTTTCCACCAATCAATTTGGCAGGCTTCTCATATGGTCTCCAGAGTTAACTTCGACACATGATGTCATTTCACAGTATGTCCTGCTCCTGTTCTTTGTGTTTTAGACTACGCATTGTTGGACCCATAATCAGCTAGTTAAAAATTATTATGTATCCAAACTTTATTGTGCATAAGATGATACCTTACCAATTTTTTATTTTTTATTTACCTGTTGTCATTCCCAGTATGTTTAAGATCTTATTTCTTCAAATATAATGTTATTTTTATGCAGCAACTTTTGTGAGCTTCCTGTTGGTACAGTATGCGTTGGTGATATTCAGAACAAAGGACGAGGTTTGATAGGACATTTAGTTTGACCATGATTCTGCCCCTTTAAGTTATATTTTAAATTTGTATAAAAGTTTCTCTGAGAGCTTAAACTCCTAGGTCGGTCAAAGAATGCCTGGGAGTCTCCATTAGGTTGCCTGATGTTTTCTTTTACTCTGCAAATGGAGGATGGACGGGTCGTTCCTTTAGTTCAGTATGTTGTTTCCTTGGCTATCACAGAGGCAATCAAGGATATCTGTGACAAAAATGTAAGCACTTGGTTTTAAACTACTGGCTATATTCTTAAACTCCCAGTGAATTTAGTTAGGGAAAGTAGTATTAAATTTAACACTTAAGGCTGTATGCTTTAGGCAATATAAGACTATAAGTGTGTACGAGTTTAATATTCTGGTAAAAGTAATGGTGCTTTTTTGTGAATATGGAAAAAACTGTGAAGTTGTATGCAGTATTAAGAATGTTGTTATTTGAAAGAATTTCATTTTTTATCTACTAAAATGCAAACTTGGTTGGTCAGTCTTCCTGCTTAACTGCTAAGATATTCACAATGTGAGTATAAACCTATTAAGCATGAAGGACAAATGGCAGCAAAAATTTTGTAAGGGAGAAGACAACTCCCATCATATGGAGTTTCAAAAGCTGAATGTTTTTTGGTTGTCATTTTAAAATAACAAATGCTTGCTTTGTGTTTGGTCGATTTTCTGAACCAACTTCCATGATTTGTCACAGTATTTTATTTTCTAGTTGTTTGAGCTCCTTTGCATTTTTGTAACACTTTTCATTCCAGGGATTGCCGTGCATTGATGTTAAAATCAAGTGGCCAAATGATCTTTACTTAAATGGATTTAAAGTTGGAGGCATTCTTTGCACCTCAACATATAAATCAAAGAAGTTCAATATCAGTGCAGGTAATAAGATATTCTTGGATAGCTAATTTTATTCAATGATGACCAATTGCATTTCCATCCCATGTATTATATTAGCTAAACCCGTATATTAAATCCTGTTTGCCGCAGAGAATTTAATTTATTTTAATGTCATTTTGGCGAGGTCATAACAAATTCCATGATTTCACAGGAATAGGATTGAATGTCAATAATGAGAAGCCAACAACATCCTTAAATACAGTTCTAAGAGAATTGTGTGTGGGACCTTACCAATTTCAAAGAGAAGATGTTCTGGCAGCCTTTTTTAACAAATTTGAGAAGTTTTTTGATCTATTTTTGAATCAAGGTACTATTCTAATTATCTTATTAGATCGAACCAAATGTATATTTTACGGAAAGGGTAAAAGGGATTTATCATAAGGCCCAGGATGCACTACTGAAGTATATAATTGAAAATTGCTTGCTAATTTACCAGGCGCAAAACTTAATTATCCTCTATTTCCCCTATGCCAGGTTTAATTCTTTTCTTTTTTATAGTTGTGCTATGTCTTGCAATGGCCTTTACTATTGACTTAGAGGGTGAGACATATGGCTGTTACCTTTTGGTCCCACAGACAAGGACCAGCATACTGGGTAAAGTATTGTGTATTTGATCCTCTATAAACCCTAGTTGTTGTGACAGAGAAGGATGCAAAAGTAGTTAGGCAAGTTAGGGTAGTTAGGTTCTGTTTTTTGAATAACAAATCTTAGTATAGTTAGTATTTTGTTAGGATAGGGATCGAACCCTCACCTTATCACTCCGCTCTTTTACTCTCCCACTCCAACCACCCAGCCAACCTTATAGGGATTGGTTGGTTAAATAAATGGGGGGAATGTAGGGGGGGGAGAATCATCATGTGAATTTGGTGGTGGTGAAAGGAGAAATCCTTTGTACATTGGAAACCGTTGGGGGAAATCTCTCTTACCTTTCCTCTATGATTCATTCAATAACATTGTGCTTTTCTTTTTCTTTCTATCAATGTTCTCTTTCGATTTCTCTTGTTTCCCAACAATTGGTCCAATCTGTCAGATATCTCATTGGGGGAAGAAAGGGAGAATTTCAGGGTGTTCTTGAAAGGGAGCACTGATAATGGGTTGCAACTTACAACCTCTGTTGAGGGTGGCTGATAATTCAGTACTATGGCAATGAGGGGTAATAAGATGTGTGCTATTGTATTGTTCCAAAACAACAACAAAGTTTAAGATTTAAGAGACAGAAAGAGCTAGGGATGAAGTGGAAAGACTGGGACTAGCCCAAAAGCAAAGTGGTAAAGATTTGACATTTGGCAAAGTGAGTCAAACTGTAAACATAATGGACCAGACGCAAACTGGTCTCAGTCATTGGACTTCTGAAGAAAGACAGGACAGTTAAATGGGAAATTCTGCCAGCCAAGCTTGTGTTTGGAATACAAAGAGTGTCCCAACAATTCGTCTACATTTAGTGCCTCAACTTGTAGTAGAAAGAATGGGACAAAAACATCCACGATAAGTGATCATCAATGTTTTCGTCTCATTCTACTATATGTTTGATCACTTGATGGCAGCCATTAAAGTTGGACCTTATAGGTGCAAAAATAATTAGGGAAGTGTTATGGTGAAAGCAGAAGATGACTCGTCCTTGACAGAGACTCGTCTTAAATTCACAAGATTTTTTGTTAATAATCGATTGAATGCCTTTAAATAGGCTTACAGTAGCAGAAGAGTCCTACTTAAATTAGGTGAATAACTAACTTTATCCTAAAATTACTACCATTCAAATTTGAATGATAATAATCTTATTTAATAGGTAAAATCTGTTCCTAACAATACTGAAATTTAAGTTTAAAAATTCTGTTATACCAACTTTTTAAAAATAAATTAATTAATAAAACAATAAATCCTAATCAGCAGAATCAAAGGTCTTCTCTTCTGATACTGTTTTCCCACAAATGCATCCGTATCAGGAAGTTAGAGCTGTTTGTTTGTTAAGACTTAAGAGTGGTTAGTTAGTTAGTTAGTTAGTTAAATAAATGGGGAGAAATTCGTTAGGTGGATTTGATAGTTGTTGTGAACGGAGAAATACTTTGTGAAGAAGAAAACCTCGCTTTTGTCAGTCATTTATTCTATAAAAATGTGCTCTTTCTATCAATTTTACCTTTCAATATTTAGGACTCTTAACAGTGATGGTAGGAGCCTAGTGCAGAGGCTGTATGTACCATAGTTCGTATCCAAGACCGAGAAGAAGAAAAATCACTCACTTGGATTTAGGATCAGAGTCACGTGATGTTTTCCCTTACCCCTTATTATTCGTTTAACAGGCTTATTTTTTCAATTATTGGCCTTTTCTCTTCTTTTTTTGTCACCTAAGAACTTCAGAGAGGGAGAGAGAGAAGGAGAGTCCATTTTAGTTCTATGTGAATGTCATAGCTTTGTCGTAAGTGTATAGATATGCATCAAACTCAATGTAAATTGTTGCCCTCAAATATTTAAATTGGTTCTTGAAGTGACATCAAATCGGTCCCTAGAACAACAAAGCTAACGAGATAGATTCTCTAATGTTAAAGTTTCATATGACCTTGTTATTCATTTGAAATTTTGATTTCTATTATACTCCCTCCGTCCCAGTTTAACTGAGCCATTTTCTCATTTCACACAGATTAAGAAAAGTGTATAAATGAAAGAGAGAGATGAATGATTTTGAGTGCCTTTATCAAGTATTGGTGCATTCTTCTTTATCATAAATGTAAAGTAAAATATATTGAATTGGGAGTGGTGAAAGTAGTATTAATTAGACTTATAAAGGGAAAAAGTAATTAATATTGTATTGAAAAGTGAAATGGCTCAATTATTTAGGGACACTTTTTTCTGTAAATGGCTCAGTTATTATGGGACGGAGGGAGTAGAAAGTAAATGAGTTGGATCCTTTAAAAATTTCCAAACGTCCATAAGAATACACACACATAAAAGTTTTACATGAGAGAATTTCTTCCCAAAACTAATTGCTTTTAATTATTATTAGAGCACCATAGTAAAATTCTGATACAAGGATGACCAATGTGATGTTGTATACATCTTTAGAAGACCAAAATTGACATTTGCTAAAAATAAGAAATAAACAACCAAAATGTTGTGTTTTTAGTTAGAAATTTATGGTAAGTTGTTCCCAGACAGCCATATTTTCTTAAACCTGCTATATTTTGTGTTGGTTGGTTGTCAAGGACATACAGTATACTCTACCTTACTGTATCCGACATTTGAGAAAATTTGGAGCTTAACCTATTATGTTAAATGCAGGATTTCAAACCCTAGAGGAACTATATTACAAGACATGGTTGCACAGGTGACTTGAATTATGTCTCTGTTTATCCTCTTTGTAATGTGCTTCTATTCTTGTGTTTTCACTTCAATCATGAAGGAGATGGTTCTGATATACCCAACATGTTTTCGCAATATTAATTACTGAACCCGAATTCATTCGTTCTTGTTAGCAGTGGAACTGAAGTTTTAAACATAATGTTGTTTTCAACATCCTAGTTATGTTTTTATTTGGAAAAAACAAAAACAAAGCATGTTGTTGCATACTAGTATATGTGGAATGGTTTCTGTGCACTTGTTTATACATTCAAAATGTCATGCAGTGGACAGAGAGTTATTGTACAGGAAAAGAATGACGACAAAGTGGTTGAACATGTGGTAACTATTCAGGTATGGTCGATGGAAACAGTCTCCTGATTTACAAAATATCTGAATTGGCAGAAAGTCCATTGATTTGAAACTTGTAGTATGAAAGAACAGACAATTTTTGCTGTTGATTTTTTATGATGAAGTTAGAAATTTTCAAAACTGAAATTGTTATATCAAATCGAAGAATGTAATTCATCAAGCTTATCTGCTAGCCACATTCAATGTTTATATTGATAGTTTAAATTTGATTGTCAAATTGACATCATTGCTGGAAATAAACAAAAATTATTATATCGACAATTGCTTTTATTTGTAGGGTTTGACGTCCTCGGGATATTTGTTGGCAGTTGGTGATGACAACCAAATGTGTGAGCTCCACCCTGATGGTAATAGGTAATGGACAAGATATCTTTTTCTTTTAACTACTTGATTAAGTTGTTGACATTATTTCTTGAACAAAACATTGCACTTATTTGGCCTTTCGAACTTTTGAAATTTGAAAACACACATATAGTTATCAGAAACAGTGATCTGTCTCATCTAGCTACATCTTTGAATGAACTGAATATTTCAAATTATGTTATTGCATGACCTGATTATGATATAAATTGAAATTCAAGACAATTTTCTGCTATGCTTACAGCTTTGACTTTTTCAAAGGACTGGTCAGAAGGAAACTTGAGTGAAAAAGATTACATGGCTCATGTCACAAGAGGCAGCATATCTTATGAACTTTTCTACAAATTAACTAAGGATTAGCTTTATAGCTAAAAAATTTAATAAATCATATGTTTCATATGTTTTTGCGATAAGAATTATAGAGCTTTTGTATTCTATTTTGAATTTCCCTCAAACTCATCACGCTTTTTCCTTGTCTGGTCAGGCAACATATTCTATAATATGTAGTTGCAACTAAAATAAATTATATTATTTTCTCTTGATAGGACCAAGCTCATGATTGTTTAGTTAATCATTTGTAAAGAGTGTGGTGGTCCTTCTTCGCCAGCTATAAAATGATTTCAAATTATATTAAACTGTTTCTATAATTTACTCATATGTGCTCAATAATGGTCTTTGGTTCCAAATAAAGTGTTGATTAGATGCTTAATTAGGTCATATTGTTGACTGTCTGTCATCCATCTACCACACCATTAAGGTGTCATATACCTTCTATAAGTTACTACTGCTTTGGATTTGGATTAATTAATGACAAACTTGATTTTCTTTTGTCTCAATCTTCTGGTTTTTAGGGGAAGAACTCTGATAATCTTGAGTTCTGCCGAAAAATAAGTCAAGTTTGATCAATGATTGTTTTATTCATGATTCAAATCCAAGTTCTCCGAAACAATTTGTATCTTTGTTAAAGCTTTTTTACACTTGACCTCAATTACTCGATTAAAGATTAACTTAATTTCGTTCTAACATGCAGTTCGCATTCAACTTTAATAATAATAAAAATAATAATATTTGTATTGGCTTGATGGTTCTCATGTATCAGTCTTAACTTTAAGGTACTAGATCCATAATAGTTGTTGCGTTTACATGTATTTTGTAGATTTTGTTATGTTTAATTAATTAGTTGTGTTTTTTGTATTTATTCAACAAAGAACAGTATTGTACTATTGTCCTGAGTTATTATATTAACATTAACAATAGCACTCAGCATTTCTTTTTTTTATTTATCTTTATTCTGGTGAACTTGTTCTCATTGTCATCATTCATTTTGGAGAACAAAAGACAGCAATGCTCACCAATCACCACAAATGGACAGCATTCGATTTCTATAGTTTTTTTGTCATATTCCACAATCTTATCACATCATAATACTATCTTCAAGACATATTTACACTGGCAAGATAGAAAATATAACCAAACAAATAAATTTTGTTCACATTATCTGTATGTGTTTAATTATGAGTCCCATATAATATTCTATGTTGTCGTGTTCTGATTCTAATTCCAATTGTAATTATAATCCATCACACTGAAGACAACCTTATTCTCAACAACAAAAATGTCCATGACCAAGCAGCTCTATGTGGCATCCTATGTCTCCATCATTCATAATGATAAAGGTTGAGTCATTCTCAAAGGATAGTAAAAGGGAAGATAAGCTTTCATCTCATGATCATTGGTGAAACTGAAAGGCTAGTAAGAGTGGTTTTGTAGGCTTTTTCTGTGTTCTTCTTTTGAGAACTGGATTTGCCAGCACACCTATAAGCTACATTACGTACTCTTCCACAATATTTGGTTAATTTTAACCTTTAGGTGAATTAATAAGGTGTTGGTCCATCTCTATAGGAGACAGTGAATGCCCTTGTGACTTGTTGGCAAGCAACTATTACTTGTCACCACGTCTCGAGCCCCATATTGGAGAGTAGTGTTCCTTTTAGAAGTGATTTTATGGAATATAGTTGGTAATTTGGTATACGTCACCATCATATATAGTATCAAGTTTAATTATACCAATAATAATAATAATAATGTTGAAGGTCGTAATTAATCTACCTGTCTAGAGAATAGTATTAATTGGTTTATAGTTCCAACACTATTCCACTAGTTTGGAATTTCATTAGAACTTCACGGTAATTTTGTCACTAGAAAGTAGAAACGAAGCTTCTCTATATGTACAAAAACGATTATATATGTGAAGTTGTACATGTACAGTAAATATGTGGACAAAAATATTACAGTAAATATGCAATTCAATGTGTGGACAAAAGATAATGTTTGTACTTCAAAATTGTGAAGATGGTGTTATGCTTTCCAGCTTGGTGTTATTGTCAAATAATTACTCTATAAACACACATATGCTAGCTATTGATCCATGATGTCCTTGACAATCATTATGTGAATGAAAAGGATTGAGATAATGTATACAGTTATGAAAATGAAAGTCACTCCATTGAAAACTAGTACCTAACTACGTGTTGTGCTGTTACCATATACATATTTTTTTTCTACCACATGTGTTCTCTAATGCACATCTTTCCAACCACCAAAATGGATTAACTAAAACTGCTTTGCAATGAAATAGATTGTAGGTAGACCGTTAGATTAATAGAGATGTGTTTCTTCTTATTTAAGTGATTGGTCCCATTCTTTAGATTCAATCTACGTAGTATACGTGTACTTTTATCTCTTCTTTAATCTAAGGGCTTTTTTTTGTAATAGTACATGTTGATGTAGATGGTAATTACTAAATTTGGCTTACAAAATTTGAAAAAAAATATCTAACGAGCATGTGCAAGTAACAATTTTGAACCATATAAAGTATGAATCCCACACGGTACGACTACTATATACTACCGGTAATGCATGCATGATGATTAGAAATTAAGAAGTGACGACAAATTAAAAATGGATGGATAACATAAAGTTGGAAGCACATATATCTGACTCGAAGACAAACCACAAACAGGGCCTGCAGTAAGTATGTACGCAAATTTGTGCATCATAACTACATATGATTAATGGAAAAAGAAGCCAAAAAAAGATTAGTCAAAGATCCTTTCGATGATCACATGGTGAAGCAGGCTTTGGTGGGTCATGGTACTTGTTGTGAGTTCACTCCAGCCATTAAAAAGTTCTGATGGATGGAGGTCGAATAAGACACCACTCATCACTAAACTAACTTTGATAACATAAATAAGTTATTTTAATGTTATATATATCATGCTTTTGCTTTAATAAGATCTTAAGCATGGATGTGTAAATAAAAGATCTTAAGCATGGTTTAGCTAATGTTTTTAACAAATATATTCTACATCATGTACGATTATATCCAATGATAATCTTGCCATTATCGAAGTTGATATATATGATGAGGAACTGAATCATCACTACTCACAAGGGAGTGTTTAGAAAGCATGGTAAAAAACAGTAGCTAATAAAGTACTTATGAATGCATTTGGATTAATAGCTTATTCAAATTATTATTAACATATTATTTTGGTTCAATTTATAAGTATTTGGCTTAGATTCAAAAACAACATGAGTTTGAATTTTATTGCCAATTTTTAAAAGGAAAATGCTCTTTGGTACGACAAAATACACGCACGAGAAGCGACGAACCATTCACCACCCTTAGATTTTTATTCCTTTATGTAAACAATTGAATTCTCTCTCCCATGTTTTACTCTCCATCACATGATTTTCATTATTTCTGCTCGTTGCCTTTCGTCTCGTGTTGTATAGCACTTTTGTTTTTAAATATTGAAACTAATATATTGAGCTCAAGTGGTTAATGACCGTTTTTCTAAACTATTTTAGATAATTGTTTTACATAATTTTAAAGACTTTATTGTACTAATAAATAACTAAATGACAAGTTTATTTATTGACAGAATAGATAAATGACAAATTTATTTTCATAAATTCTGTCAAATACCATAATATAAGTTGTTCATAATTTAGTTTGAAAAAAATTGTTCATAAATGAATATATACTCGGTCTACATTTTCTAGGCTTTTGAAATGTAAAGATGGCTTTTTTGTCAACCACTTTGAATACTTGATCTCTTCTTTATAACGGATTTGCATTTAGAATAGACATGCTCCCAAGAAAGCTACGAAAGTTGAAGATGTAGTAACTTTTAGGAGAAGGTGGTCAAAAATTAGATTTGTATGATGAAACTTAAAGATTAGGGAAATATGATTAGATATGATAACCTAATATAATATGATTATTATCATTGCTACTAATTATAAGCTACTAGATGTGGGTCCATAATTATTTGTTAAAAAGAAATTCAAATGCTCTGTGACAGCCTTTTGCCCTTGCACCATTTTTTGGACCATTTCGTCACATGGTGAATCTATATATGTTTCTGGTGTACTAGCGGGGCTACTTGTGACGCATATTGGAACAAGACAGAAAGCCACTCCATATTTAGGGGCTTCCTTTACACACCTGTGTCCTACATTATACTTAGAGTGGCAACAAAATAAGCATGTCATGTATTATATGATGTATGATATATTCAAATTAATAGATTTGGAAAAATGGCTTCTCGACTTTAGTAAAAAGAGGCTTCTCTAAAATAAATATATATGTATAAAATTTAGAATTATTAAAATTCTTCAAAAAAAAATTGAATTGTTGAAAGACTTATAAGAGAATATTGCACTAATAAAGACAAAGGGCAACTTTTGTATGCTAATTTGACATTGACATTGTATCAAATTGTAAAATTTAGTGGTTGAATTTTATAATTATGAATTATTATTTTTTAAAGAACAACCTACTGAAGATATCAACATGTATCAATATATTGTCTTTTATTGGTTAAATTTATATGAACTTTATGTGAAACATGCGTAATATATATAATATAATAGAATTCATATCAACGTCAATCAATAGAAGGAATTAAGTTTATTAAGAAATGTGCATTCAAAATATTTTGTTAAGAAATGCGCATTCAAAATTGAAAGATAGATAGATCAATGAAAAGTTATACTAGGAATAGCAAGATAGATTGAACACAAAGGATCGCAATTTAGTTGTTCTCCCGTGTGAGTTGAGGTTTTGAACCACCAATCCTAGCTAGTCGAGAATAGGAACCCACCTCACTCAATTCGATTAAAAAAAAAAAAAAAAGGTTAGATGTGCGCAAGGAAAAAATATGATGAAATGGTGGAAGTATGTGGCAAACAATGAGAACGAGAGAAAGATGATCTCACATAAGCAGACAGCTAGGAAGATAATTTTTTAAAGAAAAAATATATAATTCAATTACAGTTACAGTTATAATCATATCCATGAGTTGTTCTTTTTTCTTTAAGCAAATGGGGTCGAGATGGTTAACTTAT
Source organism: Medicago arabica (assembly GCA_946800305.1). Classification (NCBI taxonomy): domain Eukaryota; kingdom Viridiplantae; phylum Streptophyta; class Magnoliopsida; order Fabales; family Fabaceae; genus Medicago; species Medicago arabica. The sequence goes on from OX326967.1 coordinate 41,418,508, forward strand.
GCAACGTCCAAAATATATTAAAACGAAAATAAAAGAACATACAAAAATTTGGAGGACATAAACCTAACTCAGTTAAATCAAATACTCATCCTAGACAGACATATAAACAATCAAAGTACATCAAAAGTGCTCAAACAAAAACAAAATCAAACACACACGCATCACGTACTCTATCCAGCGAACCTACGTACGGGTGCGAAACCAAATAGCAAAAAAGCAGTGTTGTGTGAGCTTCACTTTCAAAACGGCGAATAAATCGACCACTAACACGGATCGGTTCATGTACCAACTGCCCCCTGCGAAAACCGCAAAAGCATTATAGGCATTCTATCAAGATTCAATCAACAAGGCTTGAAAAGGATTTAACAACCCTAACTTTCCTAGCGTTGATGATGCAGACATGTATGCTTTGAACCTGCAGATTTGAGATGGAATCAGAGAACCAAAGCCAGATAAACAAAACACCACTCATCCTAGTAAACAGAACCATGAACCCGTCGACAAAACGACGACGGAGAGCACGATACCGAAGAGAAAACCAAAAGAGACATAGCTAATATAACCAACCAGAACACAAACAAGCCCAAAACACGTTCAGAACAAGTAATGGATTCTTCAAATAAGCAGAAATTGTCGGTCGATGGTGGCAAATTGACCAACCACTATCGTCTAAATCAAGACCAACAGAAAGCTATCTGACCAAATCTGAGGAACCATGGATGCAAAACAGTCACGAAGGTTTAATAAAATGACATAGCAGACCGTGACAGATGGGTCGTCAGCAGTTGCTTAAGCAACCACAAAAGGGGTTTTCAAGGTGGTGACGCGACAGAGAAACTGTCAATCGCACCACCCGCGCGTACAACTACATGGAGGTGGAAGTGTTTGGATGTTTTAGGGAGAAAAAAGAGGTTGAGTTGTGGTGGAGGTTGGGCGGAGGTGATAGGGAAGAAGAGAGATGAGAGGTTCTCTTTAATTATATTAATTAAATTGATGTAAAATTTAAAGAGAGCTTCTTTCTCTAATTTATATTAGTTTGATGTAAAATTTTAAAAAAAAATCTATCTATTAGTTGTTCAAGTTGTTTTAGAAAAAAAAAATATTTAAAAATCGATCAAAATCAAATGAGAGTATACTTGTAAATTACTTTTTCGTGTTTCTAAATGCGAGTAAACTAACAAGTAAGAGTGTATATTTTTTTTTTGGAAAGAAGTAAGGGGTCGTTTGGTGCACATGATAAAGAGACAGGATATGATAACACTATCATATCCTATTTAAATCCTTTGTTTCGTGCACCAGTAGGAAAGGATAAACTAAACTTATTGCTAATCATATCCTATTAATCATTTGTTATTTTAATCCTTAGTTTTAGTTGGGTTAGCAACCTGATAGGAAAAATAAGCGTATTTTTTATTCCTCAAAGAATCATGTTCGACTCCCACACACTGCCTTTCTCGTCCCTCTGCAAGTAATGTTTAAACGATTCTTCAATTTCTATATCCCAAATCTCCCTCTTGCATCCATGGAATACTTTGTCCATCCATGGAAATCAACAATTCGTTGTGCATCCATGAAATTTCTATATCCCCAATCCAATTCTATCAATCCTTAAGGTAATTATAATAACCCAATTTGTTGTGCATCCATGGAAATCAACAAATTTTGGTGGTTAAGTGTGCATCGATGGCAATCAAGGAGAATTCGATAGGCTTGCTTTGCTAATGGACAAAAAAGTTAAACAATTAACAACTAGAAAGAGAGAGAAAAACCTAGAGCTATACAATTAACATAGATTCTAGATGGATGAATCAGAGAAATAATGGCTTCAATAAAGAATGTAAAACGAAACAAAATTACAGAACCGAAAACGAGAAAAGGAGCAGAAAGGAGGCGGAGTTGAGAACGAAAGAGATGAGTGGTGCAAAAATTAGAAATTAATCAGGATCCTTCTTTTAGATCCAACAGTTGCCATATATGATAAAGTAATATTATCACTTTTCTAATCATGTGTGCACCAAACATGTGATAGGATAATTGCTATCATGTTATTATCATATATTATTCTTATCCAGTTTTTTATCATATTATATTTCTATCATATCCTGCGCATCAAATGGGCTCTAAGAGTATACTTGATATCACCTTCATATTAAACCAATTTTTCTTTTTTTAAGGATTAAACCAAGTTTTTATATCTGAAAAAGAACCCAAAAATTTCAAAATATTATTGTAGGGGTCAAGGCCACCGTAGATATGTGTATATGACTTTGTGCAATTTAATAGAGCATAATATTTTAATTCGCACGAGGCACGAATAGTTTTCCTGATTGTCATAATCTAGTAGTGTCATGTATTTTAGAAAATAAATAACGTGTTAGTCAAAAAATAACGTGTTAGTCAAAAAAAGTAAATGATATGTCTTTATCATGAATTTAGGCACCTTAATATTAACTTGACCTGCATGAGATTTTTGTGTCTAATTAACGCTTTCTTCATGAACATTAAGTATTACTTAATTAATCAAAATTTAAGGACACATACTCGTCTTGAATGGTTATACTAACAAGTGTCCTAAAAACACTCTTTTAAGAAGACAAAAATAGAAATAATTGATGAGTTTAATTAAGAAAAAATCAATTTTTAAAGTTTCAATGTAATGAATGTATAATTACTACCTCCGTCCCTAATTATAGGACTCTTTTGAGAAAAAACTCGTCTCTTTATATAAGACGTCTCTGCTATTTCCAAGTACATTAATTAATTCTTTACCAACATACCCATATTTATTTTATATCTTTTTCTTCAATAAGCAGTACAACATTAAATACTACATTGAAAACATACACTAACCATTTCTCTTAAAGGACAAATTTGTAAAAACAATACTAATTACAAACAAATTTATTATCATTTTTAATTTTCTTAATTTCCGTTATTTTTCCAAAAGGGTCCTATAATCAGGGACAGAGGTAGTACATGGCTCGGTTAGAAGACTTATTGGAGTTTTTTTTCCAATTAATTTAAGGAAAATGTTAACCGATGCCCTCTCAGGACGCTGGTTAAAGATGCTAAAAAAAAATTATATAGTAATTATTGCATTGAAAACTGTGTAATTAATAGTAAACAAGTCAAAAATATTTTCTTTTATGACAATAATTTCCTTTTTTTAGCATCCTTAACCAGTGTCCGAAACACGGGTTACCCTTAATTTATTAAAATTCACCTTTTAAGTGGAAAATTTAAAATCTTAACCACTTTTTTTTTGACAAAAAATCTAATGACCCAAAAATTCACTTTTTTTTAAGGTGAATAAGTAAAAATACGAGGTTCAAATTCTAACATCTGCATATATTATGCAATGTACTTAACTATGTTAAATTTACAGGACAAAATTTAAACAACTTTAACCTATATTATGCAATGTACTTAACTATGTTAAATTTACCGAACAAAATTTAAACAACTTTAACCCATGCATACGGTAACATCACTTATGCTTAGATATTAATACTTTTTAGAAAAATGAATAAAACTTTTTCTTTTTAATACTCACTTTTTTATTTAGTGAAATTCATATCAACATCATCATTTTATATGTAATTCATTTTTATAGTTTAAAACTTACATGAGCCATATCTAATAAAAAATTGAGTATTAAAAAGTAGAAGTGCATGGCACTATCATACTTTTTTTAAGTACAAGAAAAATTAAATTTGAATTCAATATAATATTCTCTCATCGCCACCACAAAAATGCTGGCATTTCCCACGGTGGTTGAACGGATATGGTGTATCACCCAAAAAGATAAGTTGGATGGATATTAATTTTGCGTTATTTTCTTAAAATTGTGCAGATGATATAGTCTTAATTGAAATTGAAAAGTAGGGGGAGAATTTGAATGGAATTCTGGAGACAAGTCTTAAAAGCATATTTCTTTTGTCTATATAGAAACAAGATATAGTATATGAAATGTAATTTCATCATGTAAAGTAGTTCTACCTTAATATGATATGATATGATATAGAGCTGGATAGAGATAGGATATGATAAAGACATGATATACATTATCCTATTACGTGTTTGATGCGCATGTGATAACAAACATGATATTATTATAATTAAATGAAAAAATTGCTTTCATTATTAATTAAATACTATAAAAATGACATGTTATTAATTACAATTGAGAATACATGCTATCATTATTTTAAAAATGACAATATTTTAAAAATGGCAGAATATCAATATAATAATTAAGGAATGATCTTCTAATCTCATCAGGATAGTTTCTAACTCAGCCTATACTCAGGATAGAAATCACAAAGGAAAGTCAGGATAGGATAGAAAAATGGTTTATTTTATTCTATCCCTTTGGTGCATCAAACATGAGATTTAAGCGGGATATGATTAATGTATCATATCTTGTCTCCCTATCCTAACCATCAAACGAACCCTACAGGTTAGAGTTGGAGATCATATCATACAAGTTACACAGTTAAAATATATTTGGTTCATGATACAAAATGACGGAGAAACAAAAGCAGATGTAAATATTCAAGTTGGATGGTTGAAATGAAAGTAAAAAAATATCAGACAGTTGTCAAACCATCGACGTTTTATGGAACAAAATGTTGGGTAGTTAAGAACCAACACAAGAATAAAGTAAGTGTGCGAAGATAGGGATGATGTGTTGGATGTGTGGTAATACTATATGAGATAAGATTAGAATTGACAATATTGTAGAGATAGTTGAGGTATCACATACAATATAAATATTGTGGAAAATAAGTTTAGATGGTTTGAACATGTAGAGAGAAAACTTGTAGATTTTAGGGTTCGTTTAATGGTCAGGATATGATACATTAATCATATCCGGATTAAATCTTATGTTTGATGCACCAAAAGGATAGGATAAAATAAACCATTTTCATGTCCTATCCTGACGTTCCTTTGTAATTTATATCCTGAGTATAGGCTGGGTTAGGAATTATCCTGACAGGATTAGAAGATCATTCATTATTTATTATCTTGATATTCTGTCATTTTTAAAATAATAATAGCATGTATTTTCCATAATAATTAATAACCCGCCATTTTTATAATATTTAATTAATTATGAGAGCAATTTTTCATTTAATTATAATGATATAATGTTTGTTATCATGTGCGCATCAAACACATGATAATGATAGGATTAATGTTTATCATGTCTTTATCATATTCTATCACTATACAGCTTTATATCATATCATGCATTTATCCTATCCTGACCATCAAACGAGCCCTTATAGTAAGAAGAGTAAAACAAATAGATGTAGTCATATTACAAGAGATATATGAAGACCTAAAAAAACTATTAAAAAAGTTATTAAAAAAGATTTATGATTAATGGGTTGGATCTAAATATGATTTATAAGAAAATAATATGACATATTTTGCTTCATGTAATCAATTTTTCTTAATGAGATACTCCCTCCGATCATATTTATAAGCCAAAAAAACAATTCTTTAAATATATTAAATAGTTAATGTATCTAACCTATAAATATGATAAGATAAATTGATTATTTAATTTAGGTAAAAAATTGTTTTTTTCTTACAAATATAATGGGAGGAATAATGTTTACTTGTTATGGTGAACGTATTTTGTAAGCAGTAACTCATTTAAATATATTGAATAGTTCATTTCATCCTGATCTCCTACATTTCTAATCTCACCAAGTTTTATGCCACCATTTTAATCCGAATATTGGATTAGATTCTTTCAAAACGTGGAAGCCATGGTGGGCGTAACGCTAAATTTCAGTCAAAGTGTCAACACATTAAACTCCGAGCAAACACAGCAGCCTCCACATGTCCTCCCTTATTCCCTCCACGCGTCACATTCTCATTAAGCCGGCGGCATCAAACTCCAAAACCCCCCTGTACCCTCATCACAGACAATCATAACCCCTCTCAATCCAAAAAGTAAGACCAGTCAATCAATCATGATAATCATAATAGTTATTATTCTCTCAACCAACTTCATCTTATTTAAAATCGCATCTCATTTCATTCAACCTTCTTCCTTCCAATTCGTCTCACCACAATAACATTACATAACATAACTACCTCCGTTAGCTTTTAGCTTTTCTCTCCCAACACTCCACCTCAAATCAAATTTATGTAATAATAATAATTTAATTTAATTATTTTTTTTGACTAAGACTTTTTCTTTGTCCCTTCCATTCACATTTTCATTTATTTTTCATAAATCTTCTACCTAGACGTAACCGTTTTTATTTTTCTCTTATAAACTCGACTCACGCATATTCCGCTTCCCGCCTCCGTTCCGTTCCTTCTTCTTATTTTCTGACAGTGATCGCCTTAAGGGCCCATGAAGCTTCTCTCAATCACCGCCGTCAATCACCGCCGCCACGTCACCAAACACTAATCACACCGTCCACATGCATCCTTTCTGCTGCGTCTCCGCTATCTCCGACCAAGCTTCACCGGTGAAACCTTCTCCGTCTCCGTTCCCTGACTTCACCATGCCTCCTCCTCCACCACCATCCGTCGCCGTTAGATCCGATTCAACGGCTCCGATTCATAGTCACAACCATAGCAACGGTAGTCATAGGGAACAGCCGGCGGTGGTCGTTGATTTGAAGATCAACGACCTCGTCGGAAATGGTATCTCCGGTATACTGTATAAATGGGTGAATTACGGTAAAGGATGGAGACCTCGATGGTTTGTTCTTCAAGATGGAGTTCTCTCTTACTACAAGATTCATGGACCTGATAAAATTATCGTTAATCATGAAACTGAAAAAGGCTCCAAAGTTATCGGCGATGAATCTATTCGAAGGATCAATCGCAATCGTAATTCTTATCCCAATCAACATCGTCGAAAACCTTTCGGTGAAATCCATCTCAAGGTTCGTTAATCAATTAATCCAATTCATCAATTTTGTTTGAATCAGTATTCATATGATTAATTTTGATTTCTAACGTGTGTTTAGGTTTCAACGATTCGCGAGAGTAAATCAGATGATAAGAGATTTTCGGTGTTCACGGGAATGAAGAGACTTCATCTGAGAGCAGAGTCACGTGAAGATCGTGTGGCGTGGATGGAAGCTTTGCAAGCAGTGAAAGATATGTTCCCTAGAATTTCCAATAGTGAATTGATGGCTCCTGTGGATAACGTAACAATTTCAACTGAGAAATTGAGAAATCGGCTCTTGGAAGAAGGAACGAGTGAAGCAGCTATTCAGGACAGTGAACAAATTATGAGAACCGAATTTGCAGCGTTACAGAATCAATTAGTGTTGCTTAAGCAGAAGCATTCTATCCTCATTGACACGTTACGCCATTTAGAGGTACACATCATTTTTAATTCCAAGTTGAAATCTTCAATTGTGTTCTACTATCCTTTGTTGTATACTGGTTTGCAAGACTTCAACTGAGACAAGTTTAATTGTAAAGCGTAAGCAATTCCTCTGAAAGATGGACATCTCTGAGATTAGGTGTCTCTGTGACTGACAGTCGCAGGACACTCCTCCGATAGCTCAAATAAGTGTCCTAATAAAAACATTTTTTTTCTTTACTTAGACATTCCCTGGACACTTCTACAAGAGTTAAAATATATCGAGAAATGATGATCAATGAAGGGTTAAAGACATTAAATTTGATTACATTGCTTTTAGCTTTTGGTATAGTAGATAGATGGATAAAGATGAAAATATATCGTATTTTGTTTAAGAACTTTTTGTAAATGAAACAATTTGTTCAATTTAGATGCACGTGCATATAGTTTAATTATTAATTTAGATATTTTATTGATAATGCTCATATTTTATTTTTTATAATAAATAAATATATATGTATTGGTACCCGTGTCCTATATTTTTAAAATTAGCCGTGTCGATGTGTTTGTGTCTGTATCGTGTGAGGTACCCGTGTCGGTGTTGGAGTCCGTGTTTTTGCGTACACAATCAGTTTCATGGCTTGTATGCAAAATTTGAACCATGGTTAGTAATATAGATGACTCGGGTAGGAAGTTTGGTATCATAATGTGACCAAATATAAACCTTAAAACTCGGAAGTACGAAATTGTGGTCAATGAGTTATTCTTATGAAGTTTTATAGCTCATTTATTTACTCTTTAATGTAACTTCTAATGACCATGTTATGATCAGAATCCGGGCACAGATTATACATTTAACTGATTATGCATCTGTTCAACCACTCTTTAATTTTGAAATTATATGAGACTTGAGATGCTATCATCAATCTAAGAACCAGTTTGAATACACTCTTAGTAAAGACATGGAAAAGAAATTTAAAAGGATCTTGCAATAACTGAGTATTTTTAAATATCAGCTTCTGTATCTCAATTTTTCAATAGCTCTCTCATTTACCTTCTCTATAGACACTCGTATAAGGACCCTATAAATTTATTTTAATTTGAGAAGTTTCCAAAAGAAGTTGTTCCAAACCAAGCAATACTCTTGTATAAAAGCCATACAGCTGATCAACTAATGGCCACTATTATACCTAATTAAAGTATCTTCGATTATTAGACACATATTAATAGATTCAGGTTTATTTCTCCCTTCATTTGTATCTTGCAAGTTGCAAGTGTGTATTCTCAAGTGAAAAACTGTTTATTATCCTGTTTTTAATCAGATTAAATCCTGCATTGATGATATGCTTACGGCATTATTTTAATCAACTGAATTGTCCAATGTTGTCATGGTTTCCAACTTGTTTAACAAAACTGTTTGCTCTCTAATTGTTTTGTCATGTTGATTTGTATTAAGGATAAACTTTTTATTGTAGTGTGTGTTAATAAACTTTCGTCCGTGTTACATTATTGTAGACAGACAAGGTCGATCTGGAGAATACAGTTGTTGATGAGAGCCAAAGACAGTGGAATGATCAAGAAGATTCCTCTGGATTAACGCAAGAAAAATTTAGTGGTATGTTTTTTTTAATGGCTTGTTTATTAGGCATTAGTTGTCTCATATGCTCAATGGTCAAAGTCTAGTCTTCGCATAGTTTTTAAGGCCTCCCCTTGTATTAACAAATGGTTAAGATTTTAGACATTTCCGCATTGCCAGAAAGGTTAATGTAGATGTTTCATTGGTCTGGTGATTCATTTTCTTGAAACTTTATTTATCTTCCACTGTCTCTAATACACAGATTCCCCCTAACTTCCCCTGCTTTTTTTTGTGTGAAATCTTTCCACCCCTATATTCAAATAGTGTGTAATCTGTAATGCTTATTACTCCTACCTGCTAGCCAATTGTTATAACCTATCTGTGATTTTTACACTTATTTGTTTCATTTTCTATTTTGAATTCAGAAGGAAGTGCAAGTGAATCTGAGGATGATAATGAGAGAAATGATGTGGCAGAGGAAGAAACAGATGACGATGACAATGTCTTTTTTGATACCCGTGATATTCTATCATCAAGTTCTTTTAAAAGTAATGGGTCTGATTATAGAGTATCATCTTTCTCATCTGATAATGATGCATTTGAATCAGAGGACGATGTAGATTCTTCAAATAGATATATTGGAACCAACCACCCTCGTGTTAAGCGGCGAAAGAAATTGCCAGACCCTGTAGAGAAAGAGAAAGGTGTCAGTCTTTGGTCAATGATCAAGGATAATATAGGGAAAGATCTAACAAAAGTTTGCCTTCCTGTTTACTTTAATGAGCCTCTCTCCTCCCTGCAAAAGTGCTTTGAAGAAATGGAGTACTCATATCTGCTTGACCAAGCATATGAATGGGGAAAAAGGGTAAGTCAGATTTGGCTGACAGATTTATACTGCTCTGTCATATTAAGGAAAATATGGGCACTTCAACATGATCTAAGAAAACTATTTTATAAAATGTTGTGCGATGTTGATTTTTTTTACCTATTAGCTCTTTCAATGTAGTATTGGTGTGCTCTCCCCTTTTTTAATCTATTGGAGATGCTATGCAGGGTGATAGCCTCATGAGGATTCTCTATGTCGCTGCTTTTGCTGTATCTGCCTATGCTTCAACCGAAGGAAGAATTTGCAAACCATTTAATCCATTACTTGGGGAAACATATGAGGCTAACTATCCAGATAAAGGCCTTCGTTTTTTCTCAGAGAAGGTATAATATATAATGACATTATGAGTGTATTCCCTTTTTACAAATCAATTAAATCATGATAATTCTTCGTCTATCTTTCTTTCTGATTTCATGGGATATTGGTTTCTTCCATAGATCCACTATTGTCTGAATGTGTTTCTTTTTGTTATTTTTGAGGTCGAAAAGAGTTACTTGAATAATTTATTTGATGAAAACTGTGCTAATGCTCACATCTTTGGACTCCTTACATCTACTTCGCTTCTGTTTGAAAGGAACAATGTTCCCAATATGGAGGACAAGAATTTTGGAAACTACACTATTTAGTTAATGAATAAAAGGAGTAATTGAGTCCGTTAGTTCTACACAACCCTATGAACATGATACACTTTAATTTTGAGATGCAAATTTGCTTTTTTCAATCTATGTCCTCTATCTGAAATTATTAATATTTATGCTTCCTCTCAGGTCAGTCATCACCCTATGATAGTTGCATGTCACTGTGAGGGTACAGGATGGAAATTTTCGGGGGATAGCAACTTAAAAAGCAAATTTTGGGGCCGGTCAATTCAGCTTGACCCTGTCGGTACTTTGACTTTGGAATTTGATGATGGAGAGGTTTTCCAGTGGAGCAAGGTATGTTTTAAATACTTTAGTGGCTGTCATGCCCTGGTTTGGTTTTAAAGCAGTAAATCAAATGGACGTTTCTTTTCAGGTTACGACATCAATATACAATCTCATATTAGGAAAGCTTTACTGCGATCATTATGGTACGATGCGTATAGAGGGAAACCAAGAGTACTCGTGCAAGCTGAAATTCAAGGAACAATCTATAATTGATCGAAATCCTCATCAGGTGCTTTATTTCTGTTGCATGCGTTTAATTTTTTTACTGATAATATATTCCTCTCTGGCTTGTATAATGTAGAGAATATTATTTTATAGATTTCATCCTCACACACTTTGTACCAATGATCGGATTACAATTCCAGGGAAAAAAAAAACTTAGGCCTCTGAATAAATATCCTTTTTGAATGTCATCTTATTATGGCATGCCTTCCATTATAGGTTCATGGTATAGTACAAGATAGGAATGGAAAAAAAGTATCAACCTTGTTTGGAAAATGGGATGAAAGCATGCATTATGTTAACGGAGACTACACCGGGAAGGGGAAAAGTCATGAATCTTTGTCAGAGGCTCATCTACTCTGGAAGCGAAGCAAGGCTCCCATGTTTCCTACTAGATATAACTTCACTCGTTTTGCCATCACGTTAAATGAACTTACCCCTGGTTTGAAGGTTTGTTTTGTTAACTAATACTTTTTATGTGTTGCCACAATTATATGGATTTTAAGAATAAAATTCTCTGCAATTTGTGCTTTACATATTTGTGTGTTTTTATTGGAGTTGACTTAACTCTTCATTAACAAATCCTTTTCTGTAACAAAGGTGAGGTATGGATCATTTGAATATAACAAGTAAATCCAAAAGAAAGAACAAGATAGTTCCATCTTCATTATGCATATTTTGTGTGTTGTGTGTGTGTTTGTTTGCCGAGATTTTGGCATTTTACTAGATATTCATTATAATTTATTTATTTGTGGATACATAGGAGAAATTGCCGCCAACAGATTCAAGGTTAAGACCAGACCAACGGTATTTAGAAAATGGGGAGTATGAGATGGCAAATTCAGAAAAGTTACGGCTTGAGCAACGGCAACGGCAGGTGCCTATTACATTTTGTGATGTCTTATCTTTGTTTTTACTAAATCATTTGTAGTACCTCGAGAATTCAAGCTCGAATAATGATTATCTTATATGGATCACATGTCATAGACACACATATGCCTTTATAATTTCCAATAATGATCTTATATTTGTTTGAATGATATTCAGGCTCGGAAGATGCAAGAGAGCGGTTGGAGACCGCGGTGGTTTGCAAAGGATAAAGCAAGCGGGACATACCGCTATATGGGAGGGTATTGGGAGGCTCGAGAAAAAAGAAACTGGGACACATGTCCCGACATCTTTGGCCAAATTTCTCCAGATCATCTATCTGATGAAGTTCAAATTACATCTTAATTTTTTCTGTTTATTCTTCCCTCCACATTTTTTTTACATATGGGTGTCTATGACTGCTGCGTCGCAGTTATGGTACACTCATGAAATTAATGTAAGGCAATTAGTTGAAAATATGAGCGAGTAATAATGTAATTCTTTCTGATTTTTTATTTGTCCATTTCAAAGTCTACTGAATCGAATTTCTTACTAGATGGTAGCCGAGATAATAATCAAGAAATGAGTTTCAGTCAAAAGTTCTAGTTCAAAAACATGAATTTTCAATTTCTAATCTTTCTATGAATAATTTAAATTTCCTAACGGGTTAACTCAGGCCATTGTTGTTGTTAGAAAATAATAGGGACTAGGTGGAACTCAGTTTTCATAGTACAACTTTGCAAATTTTGAATAGTGTTAGCGGTACACTTTCCAACTCACTTTTGTCAACACAATTTTTTTTTTGAGGGAAACACACAACTTTCTGTTGAAATTTAAATTTGTCTCACAATTTTGAAAATACCTTTCATTCCACTATCTAATATATGAGACTCTAGGCCACACTTCCTCTTCCTCGTGTTTATTTTAATATGTGTTGATCTCTAAGCTAATAACAAAATAAATAAATAAAATCACAAAAAATAAAATGTCACATGATCAATCAGATGCCATGCAAATTTTGCCACATCACAAAATCTGATTTGAAAACTTCCAAAAGTCACTTAATTTTCCAATTATTTACACCACATCTACTCCAATTTATTTGCTTAATATGTACACATTATAGTGAGTATTGCCTTCAAAAATTTATAAAATGACTATCTATTTGGAACGAATTCATATATGAGTAACTCCTCCCTTTGACAAATGTGTTTATTTTACCATATTCGTTCTTTTTTTTATAAACTTTGGCAAGTTTCGAAGTACACACAAGATTAGATAACATGTCCTTGATTAAATTTGAAGGTCTGTTTTAAAAAAGATAATAAATTCATACAAGTTAATAATTGGTAATTTGAATGGTGCCAGATATTTGGTCACCATTGGAGATCATATGATTTTAGGAAAATTAATAAAGAATCATTATGAATTGACAATGATGAATGAATTACAAATTTTGCTATTTATATTACTACTCAAGTGACTGACCGACTCACTGCATAACTAATCTTAGATCTTGATTATTTCCTAAACGCTAATCATTGATGAAGGAATTGAGATCTTCTGATCCTTAGCAGTCACTGTAATGCTAATCATATCTAAATTATATAGGATTCTTTCTTTGATACATCTTTCTTGACGACTTGTCCTATACAGAGATACACCTTTTCTTTATCTTCTCTTTTTGAACAAGTGAATAAGGTAAGATACAATTTACACACATAACATGTCTTGAATCACACACAAGTTGGTTGCTTGAAATTGCAATAATCAGCCGCACAGTTAGTAGATATAACATTGCTATTTGCTATAGCATTAGCAGCAAGCCAGCACCTCATCTCAATTCTCAATCCTAACCTAGGAACACTAAATAATCTTATCTCTTTAAAATCAAGAATCAAGATGACACATATACACCATACCATAAATTCATAATATTGGTAAAATTAACTAGGTTGTAAATAATTCATAATACCCAATCGCGAAGAAGCACAAGCCAGAGGCAAATGTAACAACACAAAGAAACAAATGAATGAAAGTATTGTGAATTTCTCGGTGTTTTTGGGTAAGAGTAAGACAAATACTTTCACAAAGTCAGTGTAGGGGAGTAGACGAAATACTATAAGGTATGCAAATGTTAAATATATATATATATATATATATATATATATATATATATATATATATATATATGTGCTTAAACCGGCCCAGATGAAGCCATCCTTTAGTTTCTCCTCAAAGTCAATGAGGTGGTATTGTGGCAATTTGGCTGCCATTGTTGAAGCTAATTAAGTGTTTAGAGGAAGAGTGGTGAGTGAGGGGGATAGGATAGGATAGGATAGGAAGAAAGCTATATGCATAACATAGGCATTTATGATGAAGAGACTGTGTATTTGAATTCAATACGAATGTTCTGCAAATAGCTTGCAGGTATATAAAAATAGCAAACAAAGTCTTGCTAGCTACATGCGAAAATATTGTCATTGAATGATTCCTTTGTATCTCTGTCATCAAAATTAAATTAAATTAACAACTGCTTGCTTTTCGCTAATGACAATACCCAGTTAAAAACATAGCCTAGTTACTTAATTGGGTTGTTAAAGGGGGCTAAAATAGTCAAAATGTTAAAAATAACCAAATAACTAAATGTTGAACACTGGTATTATGATAGCCAGTAGCTTAGAGTTTGTAAGTTCAACATCTTATCTTTTATTTTTACTTTGAATGTTATGCTTCACTTGTTAATTCACATCACAAATTAATGCAAAAAGTCCAATATATTTCTGATTTCATATTTTTGTATTGTGGGAAATCTTATTTAAACGTGTATCCACAAAGTACAATTTGAACATTAGTGACATGTAAATAAATATCTCTGCACATCACATGTGCCTAGCTCATAAATGAATAAATCCACATAGACATGACTACACCAAAGTTATATCATCATCACCATTTTACTCTTTGACAATTGCAAGCCACTACATCTTGTCAAATGTACACTTATTCGAACAAAGGCCATTGAAGGTGACTCATTAGAATGGTCCTCTCAGATTTTGTTGCACCTATTTAAAGAAGACAGGGACAACTACTTGTATAAGTTTTCAATTTTCAGTATATAGGCATATACACATTAATTCAATGAGGTTAGAGGAGTTCAATTTATCGTTGTTAGGGAAGTGGTGTTGGAGGTTATTGAGTGATAAGGAGGAGTTATGGTATCGTGTGCTTAAAGCGCGCTGTGGGGAGGTTGGTGGTCGTATAAGGGATGGGGGTATAGAAATGCTTCCAGTTGGTGGCGGATGGTGTGTCACGTGAAGGATGGTATTGGGATGGGAGTCGGTAGTTGGTTTGAGGACAACACTAGGCGGGTAGTGGGCGATGGTAGGAACACGTTCTTTTGGATTGATAATTGGCTGGGTGGGGCGCCATTACGGCTCCAGTTTAGCCGCTTATTTGATTTATCAGTGTATAAGGACTATTCGGTGGCATATATGGCTAATTTGGGGTGGGAGGAAGGTGGTGAGGCGTGGGGGTGGCGGCGTCGTTTACTGGCTTGGGAGGAAGATAGTGTTAGGAAGTGTAGTGCTATGTTGAGTACTGTTGTTTTGCAGGATCATTCACAGGACTATTGGAGGTGGCTTCTTGATCATATCCATGGTTACTCGGTCTGTGGGGCATATGGTTTCCTAACTTCTGTTGCTACACCGGTTATGAACGGTGTTTATAAAAATGTTTGGCATAAGCTGGTTCCTTCTAAGGTAACTCTCTTTGCTTGGCGTCTACTTCAAGACAAAATTCCAACTAGAGCAAATTTGGTGCGAAGACAGGTTCTTCAATCTACAGGTAACTTGTGTATCGGTGGGTGTGGAAACGTGGAGACGACGGATCATCTTTTCCTTGGTTGCAACCTTTTTGGAAGAGTTTGGTACTTGATTTATAGCTGGTTTGGTGTTTCATATGTTCCTTCAAAAACTCTTACCGACCACTTTCTACAGTTTAGTAACTTGGTAGGCATGCCGAGATCTTCTCATACTTATTTCAGGGTGATTTGGCTTGCTTCTATTTGGGCAATTTGGAAGGATCGTAATAACTGTATATTCAAAAATACGGTGAATGATTCTCAGATTATTCTTGAGAAGGTGAAGCGGAATTCTTTTGTTTGGCTATCCTCGAATCGTTTTCCGGTAGCTTTTGCTTTTCATGATTGGTGCAGATATCATCCCTTACTTTGTATGGATGTCGTGTAACTCTATTATTTGCATTTTTCTGGTGTTGGCAACCTTTTGATAGGTGCACTGCTTTTGTAACATACGTTAGTGATTCACCGCTCTTAGCACACCTTGTGCGAGGTGAATCACTTTTATTTTGAATAATATATCACATTTTGATTTGTTAAAAAAAAAATCAATGATATTCTGACTAGACTAGAACATGTGTCTGCATTTAGTGTCTCAAATAAAATTATCTTCAATTGAAATAACCTATAAGCAAACTATATTGTTGCCACCTCCTCTACCACCGGTTCCTGAACCTGACGCCCCCGAGGATTCTCCCCAGTGGAAAGTTCTTAAGAGATTAAAGAAGACCAAAAATCACAACAACTATGGAGGCAAATCCCACTTGGTCATAGTAGTAGTAGTTAATTATTTACTCATAGCGATCAATGTTATTGTTCATGCTCAATCACGAATGTTCATTGAAACCAATCAAACCATGTCATGGATGATTTTCTATTAAAACAGGAATGGAGAAAGTTGTTGTCACTATTGAAACTACATATAACACGTCACATTGATGTGGATAAATGGACTTGCCATAATACGAGATCCAATAATGTCTTCACATCACATATCACATGCCCTACCAAGTACCACGTACATAGTGAGTCGTCGCTATTGAGACTGCATAACACGTTGCATGATGTGGATAAATGTACTTGCCATAATGTCATCATATCACATGATGTACCAAGAAAGAAGTACGTAGAGATTTATTTTCTTTTGGTAGAACAGGAACATAGATTGTACCAACAAAAAACAAAAACAGTTACATAGAGATACTTGTCCCTATTGAAACTGCATAATAGGTCACGTTGATGTGGATAAAGAACATACTTATATATCATTTTTGAAGACAGTATTTGGACACTCATATCAAAATACATATTTAATTATTTTTTCTCGCCACTGGTTTTTAAACATGTAACTTTGCTTTGATATTCTTCCCAAATAATTGAGACTATTCAAGACTTTTTTTAAATCATTTTGAGAAAAGCGATAACAAACGGAGCCTAAATTTGATGTAAAAATCAATTTTAGAATAAATAAATTAATTCTAATATTTTCTATGACAAGTAAGGCAGAACATTAGACATGGCAACGAAGCAGGGCGGGGGTGGGTTTTAACACACCCGGCCTCGGCCCCGTTTAATGGTACCCAGTCCCGCCCCCGCCCCCAGACCCATTGGGGATAGAAAGTTCTCCCCCAGTCCTGCCCCCAACGGGGGCGGGTTTCCCCGGCCCCGCACCAACCCCCACACGCGAAAAGTGTAATTTTTTTTTATTTTTATAGTAAGCTTGTTTTTCAGTGGCAAACATGTTTAAACCTGTTTCAGTGGCAATATAATTAAAACAAAAGTCTCTAACAAGCTTAGAAGCTTTGCAAATTTGACTAAATATTACAATTCATAATCAATCCATATTTAAAACCAACAAAAGCTTCTTTATATACCCTTGCTAACTTAAGTAAAATAAAGGTAATAAAGTAAATTCACATATACGGGTGCGGCGCGGGGGCGTATATCCCCCAGCCTCGGCCCCAGACCCGCATTAAACCTACGAGTTTTCCCCGCACCCGGATCCAGTAAATCCGGCTTTTCCCCGTTACTATCAGGGCGAGGGCGGGTGGGACCCGACGGGTGCGGGTTGTGTTGTCATGTCTACAGAACATTAAGAGAAGATTTGGACGTCCAGATTAGGTTGGGACTCTCAAAAGACCCATATCCTATGACATTGGGTATGACTAGAATATATATGGTTAGCAAGTTGGATCAATAGAAAAGCTTCACCGATAACGATTGAGTTTCTTCATCTAATTATTTATTTAGTCAAATATGTAAAGGGAGCTTTGTTGCCATATTTTTCTTCCGCAAAAACATATGGGGTCAATTTAAAATCCTTCTGCATTATCGGACATCTACGTCGAATAACAACCTCAAATTCTAATTAATTTAAGTTAAATTATTTTTTTTTGTTGAAAAAGCTAAATAAGTTAAATCAATTCTAAGTATAAAATCGATGTCTGTTAAGAGCTACCGAGAACAATTTTACTCGAACTACCAACATAAATCACTTTACCAAATACATATATATAAAATTAATTTTGGATCAACGATGTTAGATATACATCTCCCTTAAAAAAAAAGATTGATACACATCTCAATTATTTCAACACCTCCTTTTTTATATTTCTTACATCAACAATCCATCATTTCTATAACTCTATTTCTTTCTCTTCTCTCAATGTGTTTATGGGATGTTTATTGAAACTGCGACCCATGCAAATAATATTTAGTTGGACACCCCACGATTCCAAACTGTAGAATTGTGTGAAGGGCAGAGGTACTTGAGAATAATACTGCATAAATAAATGGGTTAAACCTACACACTACTGCACTGTAAATACCATCATCGTCACCATATATACATACCCTCTCCTTAGTATATTGAACTCTTCCCTCCCCCTCGTTTGTTGCAACCTTTCTGCTCCATTCAATCATTTTGTATTTTCATTCAATCACTACTACTAGATTGATGAAGAAAAAGAAGAAGAAGAAGATCTATAAAGTAATATACTAATATATATTTTCTCTTCTTATTTGTCTTCTGATTATGATATACAGTAATATATACTGATAGCAATGGTGCTTGATTTATTTCAGTGTCGTTTTCAACACATTGTGTGGTCTTAGCACAAACGGCAGGGAGTGTGCCTGTGAATTGGAAGCTGTGCGGAAGTTAAGAGTTAAAAATTGGGACTTCTTATCATCTGTATTTTCTCTCTTGATGATATTGCTTAGCAGGTGCATTTTTCACATCTCTAATTCTGTTGGTGTGTATTAATTTTAGGCATAATGTTGTGTTAAATTTATATGGCTTTAGGCAAAGATCTAAGGGTGTATTGGATTATGATTATAAGGGATTTTAAAAGACTTTTTTATCATGAAAAAATCTTGTGGTATTCAACTAAGACTCTTTCAAAAAAGTCTTGTGGTGTTCAATCAAGACTCTTTGCAATTTAAAAAAAGTCTTGTGGTATTCAATCGAGATTCTTCATCATTTAAAAAAAGTCTTGTGGTATTCAAAATCATTCAAATTTTGAATGATTATGATTGTTTAATAAATCAGATTTTGATGGATTTTGAAAGATTTTCTAGTGAAATTTTAGCATAAAAAAGTCTTTCATCATGAAAACATGAGATATATTTCTTAAGATTGTTTTTTCTTTTATTTTATATCTCTCTCCCCTCTCTCGCATCACTTCTCTCTCACTCTCTTCTTCTCTCCCTCTCTCTTCCCTCTCTCTCTCTTCTCTCTCACTCTCTCGTTTCCCTCTCTCTCTCCCCCTCTCTCTCGCAAGCTCCCGTAAAAATAGTAAAATAAATAAAAGAGTCTGCATGGAGATTTTAAAAGAGAGTGTGTTATGATTATTTTTTTCAACGAGTCCTTGAAAATCATAAAATCTGTTGAAATCCATTCAAATCCTTTAAAATCTTATGAATTAAATCTTGCAAAGTCTTTTAAAATCATCAAAGTCATCAAAATCCTGCAAAGTCTTTTAAAATCCTCAAGACTTTTTTAAACAAAAATTGTCCTTTAAAATCCTAATCCAATACACCCCCTTAAATTTGTCTTGTGAATCTGATTTTCTAAGGTCGAAATGCAACCTAATGATCTTAATTTAACAACTCCAATTTATTAGAAGCAGTGACACGCCATTTTTTCTACATAAAGCAAATTCAGATTCTTACTTCATAGATATGCTTCTTAACTACTGTCTGCTGAACCATTCAGGTGTTGTTATGGTGATTTTTGCTTGTCCTGTACCATTATTGCAGCAACGTTTTGGATATGTTAACATTTCTCGCATCGCAGGGGTTAGCTTTCACCCTATATTAGTTATTTTACGTTTCATTCTTTGGTAGATATTCACATTCATGTAATGAGTGAATGTGAATCCGAAAAGAAAAAAAAACACTAAAAAATCATTTCATCACCCTTTAATTAACTGCCACCATATAAACTTCTCCGCTATAAATGTGTTACATTGTATTTGTTGCTCGAACACACCATTTCTCCATTTCTTAGCTTTAAAATTTTCATTGTGTGAAGTATACCCAAACTACAGCAGAGAAAAATGGAAAACCTCATCACAGACTCCTTGTCAAATTTCAGTCGGTTCCCACAGACTACATATTCCCTCCGGATTCAAGGCCAGGGAATCAAAAAATGTAACATTCCTGTACTAGACTTACAGGATGCAGATAACGATGATCGTCGAACTGATTTGATTGAAAGGATGATAAAAGTTTCTGAAGAGATCGGATTATTTCAGGTTCGTAATTCATACCAACTCTCTCTCTCACCCTCTCTCAGTTCACAACTATATTTGAACTTGCAACATTAAAGTATTGGAGTAGGCATCTAATCAGCTGAGCTAATTGGAAATTATACAAAGTTTCAACTTATTACTATTAAATAATAATGTTATTTTTGTTTGGAGGCCTAAAGGTTTAGAAAAATGTATTTTCTTATGTCTAAAATAAAGATTGTCAATGCTTGGACTGACTCTAGTTTGGATAAACAAAAAGATTTTCAATGTGCAAGTTAAATATTTATATTATATTGAATCTGTTTTGTGTTAGAATAATGTTTAATGAAAATAAAAGTGGTATTGAAGAAGGTTATTAATCATGGGTTGTCACCAACTAAAATGAATGAAACAATGAGTATTTTGAAGGAGTTTTTTCAAATGCCGGCTGAATTAAAAAGAAAAGTTATGTACAAATGAAACCTTCTAAACGATGTAAGATGTTTACTGTAGTTTCAACTATGAAACTGAAAAGGTTCATCTATGGCGAGACAATCTTCTGATGATTATGATATAAAGTAATATATATCTGATAGCCATGGTAGAAAACTGTTTTTTTTTTTTAAGGGTGAAAACTGTTGTAATTAGAGGGTCTTATCTCAGTGTAAGTGTGTGTGTATATATATGTCACATGAAGTAAGGCTTTCCTTTGCCTTCAAGCTTATGTTCTCCAATAACATAACAATGGTGCTTGATTGATTTCAGTATCATTTTCAACACATCATTTGGTCTTAGCACAAACGGCAGAGAGTCCGCTGGCGAAGTGGAAGCATTTAAAATGATTAGCCCTGTTGGTGGCGGTGCATTGTGAGTTTCCCTTTAACAGTCATATTTTAAATAAATTCTGCTTCTGCTTCGGTTAACAAATGTTTTGCGGAAAGAGTAATACTTTATGACAGCAAATGATATAAAGAAATATATATATATTGTTTCTTCTTAATCTGCTTCTGGTTAATGCAGATTAGCAATGGTCACAAAGGAGGTTAAATGCTTCTTTCCTCCCAGGTATGATAGTCAGCTTAATTTGTTTTAGTTAAAAGGAAAGAGCATTAAATGGCCCCTTTGTTTAAGAATGACAAGTTTGAATTCTTGTTCTAATCTCTTCATCCATGTATATTTTTATTGATTGACAAGAATGTAGTTTCATTTACCGGATATATTTCAAGAAGTTAACTATTTTACATTTAATTGTAGGCAACCATATAATCTCTTCAAGTTCAGCAGTAGCCACCCTTTTCTGGTCAACTCCAACTTTGGTTTCTGTTTTCACTTTTGGGGCATGTATATTGGTGAAAACTGAGCTAACTGCAGCCACAGTCCTCTCAGATCTTGCAACATTCCGCATTCTACAAGAACCAATATACAATTTGCCTGAGCTGATATCTATGATTACTCAAACCAAAGTATCAGTTGATCGAATTCACAAGTTCATAGAAGAAGAAGAAGAAGATAAAAAACAATCCACTAATAGGCATGCTTCCGAATCTTCAAAAGTTTATATTGAAATCAAGCCAGCAGAATATGTATGGGAAGCAAATGATGAAACCACCACCAGGAGACCAGCAATTACAATTTCAGAATCATTTATGATAAAGAAAGGTCACAAGGTTGCTTCTCAGTATGCTTGGTGAGATTCTGTTGGTTGCTGGGGCAGCAACCGAAGTGTATGGAACCAAAAGCTATGTGCCCCAAAGTCCATGGATTCAATCAGGAACTGTGAGAGAAAACATACTCTTTGGAAAGCAAATGGATAAAATCTTCTATGAAAATGTCTTGGATGGTTGTGCATTGACCATGATATCAAAATATGGAGTCCATATGGAGATTTGACCCCTATGGAGGAGAGGAGCGTCAACTTAAGTGGAGGGCAGAAACAGCGGATTCAACTGGCAAGGGCGGTCTACAATGACTCGTATATTTATTTCCTTGACGATCCTTTTAGTGCTTTTATCCACACTCTTTGGAAATCCTTGGCCTTCAATGCAGTTTTAGCAGGTATATATATATATATATATATATATATACATATATATATATATATACTCATCACTAGTATGTTTATTTTAATATCTTAATAATATGTGTAAATTTAGTTATTCACTTACTACTATGTTTTGCCATTTTGGCTGGCTGGCAAAATAGTGCAACAAGTTTTAGCAATACAACTTTTTGTGCTCTCATCTAGTTTTCTTCCTTAATTTTAGCAAAGGGTTTTCATTATGCATAACAAAGTGGTATTAGGATTTTGTTTAATTCCTAAATCCTAATTGGTCATGTTTAACTTAATAGAAGTTAAAAATAGATGAGTTTTGACTCTGAATGTTGTTATTAATATGTATTTAATAGAAGTTCAAATTTAAAAACTCATGAGTTAATATGTAGTATGATTTAATTGTTGCAAGATAGAATTGATTTGTTTTTGTTCCTGTTATCAATCCAAAACAAACATGTCACGATCTATCCTTGCTCCAAACCTCTTGCATGCATACTTTTTGCCTCTTTGCTAATTTGTTTATGTCCTACATTCAGTTATATATTGTGATTACTATTCTGTTTCTCTTTTTATTCACACTTTCAGGTGTTAATACTATTTCATCCTATGTTGGTCCATTGTTGATATCAAACTTTGTAAATTTTTGTTATCCAACAATGAAAATTCAAACAGCCAATATGGATTGATTCTTGCCTCCGTTCTCTTCCTCTCAAAAACTATGTAGTCACTAAGTCAGAGATAATGGTATTTTGGTGCTCAGAGAATCGGAATTCGAGTCCTTGCGGCAAGTCTCTAATGGTTGGTGGACCAACAGATGGTAACACCACTAATTTGATTAATGTGGATGTCAATAGAGTTGGAGATTTTTGCAATCACATTCATGGAATTTGGCTGATTCCACTTCAAACAATTTTAGCCTTGAACATCTTATGCATAAATTTGGGTTGGATACCTTCCCTTGCTGCCTTTGCTGTCACAACTTTGGTCATGGTGTGCAACACACCTTTGGCCAAAATGCAGAAAGGCCTTCACTCCAAAATTATGAATGCTAAATGACATCAGAGACCATGAAGAACATAAGAATTTTGAAGTTGCACACATGGAAGTTAACTACAGCCATAGACCTCCATATGCGTCGTGCAATTCGACGGAAGATTTACCTTTTCAAATTATTTCCATCTCATAATTAGCTATATACCATTCTAAATTATTTTGGAGGTTCAATCTCATATAGCATTGTATATTCAGTGAATGAAGTTTTAATCATTTTATGCATTATAAAATTTAGCCTTTGTTTTCATGCTTTCAAATTCTATTGAATTTGACCCAAAGCAAGCAATACATAGGAATAGAGTCCATGACAATACACATTTGAGAATTGGTTAAGTTCCTTTGAGTATGTTCCCCCTTTTTTCTTATACTTTTTTTTTCGTGGGTAAAATCTAATGCTGTGTTTTACTGTTTTCATTAAGGACCAAAGTGATCAGCGGTAATATCAAATTGCACATGAAATTGGAAAAAGGAGATGGAAGTTCATTAGCATACTCCATACTCAATGAAAAAACATATTTTTTAAGTAAAATAAAATAAAAAAATTATCCGTTTATTTGTCTTTTATTTGTAGTGTGGGATTGTGATGTTCAAAATTCGATCAAAACGTGCAAATGTGCAAAGCAAATGCATGTATGCCCATCTCTCATGTATTCATTTTCAAAACACATGTCTATGTATGGATATGGATTGAAAGGGTACAAAAGATACTATAAAAGTTAAGGGTTCGGGTGTCTTGTGTATTTTGGGTATGTATGTTTTAACTTAAAAAAAAATGTGAAAAAGTTAAGGGATGAGGTTCAAACGCGAAAAGGCTTGGAGCATCTTTATTCGGGTGAACTAAAGTGGGTGAATTAAGTTACTTTTTGTGGGACCAAGTTGTTAAGTAGGACTTAAGGTCCGTTTGGTTTGAGAATTAGGAGGGGAGGGGAGGGATTTTAATGGAGGGAAGGGGAGGGGAGATATTTTTAATTAAAAACGTGTTTGGTTCGCAAGGGGAGGGGAGGAGAGGGGAGAAATTTTAATATTATTTTACTATTTTACCCTTAAACTTAATTAAATAAAAGAAACTGCTAGTTTTTATGATTTCAGAAACTGACGAAAGTAGCGCATATCTAAGTTGTTTATTTTATCTCAAATTGTCTCATGTATTTTGCTTCATGCATCGTATATATATTTATTTTTTATAAGAGCAATTATTTGTAATCCTTGCATTTTTTGTCAATTACTTCCGTAAAAAAAATAGCACATCTCTTAATATATAATCAAAGTTGTTATAAGAAAAATATAACAAAATAATAAAATTTGTTACAAGAATAAGATAACTTAATAATAATATGATTGTTACAAAATAATATAATATAATAATAAAAAAAGTTGTTACAAGGTTAATATTGAGATTTGAAATTAATTTAAGGATAATTATGGCAATGCAATAAAATTTTAAGGAGATTTGCTCTCCTCCCCTCTCCTTCTACAAATTGAACCAAACACATCAAATTAAAAATCTCCCCTCCCCTCCAAAACTCTCGAACCAAACGGACCCTTAAGGAATTTATAGTTGATTTAAGTAGTTTTTACTTTAATGGTGATTGCTTATAAAGAACTCAAACTTGACCCCACATGTTTATATTTTTTTATTTGTAATTAGTTTTGATTTCGAATTAATATTAATTTAAATATTTTAATTAAAAATTAAAAAATATTAATTATTGAAGTTGTAGAAAAATTATTTCAATAATTTTTACCAAAACAAGTTGTAAATAATGATAAATATATAATATTAAAATTAAAAATGATACGAAGTACACAACAATAATACATAACAAAAAGTAAAAAAATTCATTTTAACCGAAATATAAAATAAGACAAATTAATTTTCATTATTCTCATGACCAAATCGCTCCCAAATATGCTCCACCAAATCTGCTTGAAGTTGGCGATGGTTTTGCCTTTCATGAACATGTGTTGTCCTTTTAAACAATGTTGTCAAATTATGATCAGGACCGGTAGATATTTCAGTTGTCAAATCATTAACAACGTGGTCGTAGTCAAAATTACAAGCATATGTGTCTCTCTCATCTTCAACAATCATGTTATGCAATATGATGCATGCTCACATTATGTTTTTCATTATATTCACATGCCAAACGCGTGTTGGGCCACGTACAATTGCGTACCGTTGTTTTTTTTATAAAAAAAAATAGGCAGTGCCAATTTATTACCGTTTCACTCTTTTAGCTTCAATATTTAAATAATAAAAAGGACAATAATTGGTACAAAGAAGAATTAGTTGCCGTATCTTCTATAGTTGCCGTGAGCTAAATTTTACTTCACCCACTTGCCATGTCATTAGTACTGCAATGCTAGTTCTTTATTGTTGTCGTTGTCTATAAGCAATTTAAGTGTTACCAACCAGCGTTAATGTCGCTCTTATGGTTTATTTAGATTGACTTTTAAGCTTATGAAAAAGAATGTATGTAAATAAAAAAAAAACCTTAACTTTTTCATAAGTTTATTAATTAACGAAAATTGTATCTTCATAATAAAAAAATAGCGTATGTAAATATAAAACTTATTAATTTGCATAAGTTGTTTTGCATAAGCTCAAAATAAACCTTATCTAAACAGGAAACAATTTTTTTTAAATGGTCTTGTAATTAGGAACGGAGGGTGTACAAGAAACTCAATTGAAAACCTTCATCAAAATACAACTTAGCATATAAAACAAAACACACACGTTCAGGCAAGGATTTTTTTTTTTAAGTGAAAGATGGGATGCAGAGGGGTATTCTATTGTAATACACTAATCATGTATTAAACGAAGGATGAAAGTAAAAAGAAGAGGGTGGACAAAACCAAAATTCTCCATAAGGGCAAAAGAAATCCAAAACAAATAGAAAGGAAAAAAAGCAAACTAGTGAGGCGCTTGTTGGGTCCCTATAGAAACAAGACCTAAAACTTGCATGTAATGAATATCAGATGAACTGAAGTTTGACAACTCAGAGTTTATCACCTACCAAAGAAATTGTATCTGCTATTGTTTTCTCTTGATGATCCTCTTGATAGAAAATGTTGGGTGAATTTGAATCATCTTCACAATTCATGTCAATATTACCCTGACCATAAGATATTTATACATATGCTAAATTACTCAAATTCTCATTACATTGAGCAACCATGTCTTTTGGATGCATAGGATCAACAACAACCTCCCCATCAACAGTGGTTTTCAAAATAGTACCATCCACAAATTCGAAAATAGGATTATTATCAACAACTATTTTTGCGGCATTATTTGTTACACATTCAACTGATTTTTTTTCCCAAATCATTCTTCATAACAAGTGTAGGTTTGTTCCCCAGAAGTTTATACTTTTCATTTTTTATTATTTCTCTTGATCCGCTTTAACAAATATACAAGACAAAAACTATGACCAATGTTATAACATCGCGAACAAAATAGTGGCAAATTTTGGTTCTTTAGTAATTGAATTTTTATTTTTAGTCATAATAATTGAATACTTGTTTAAATTGAGATAAATAATAACCTTATAGAATTTAGTCACCCAATTTACCATAATTAAAATTTGGGTTAATATGTCTTTACACCCTGTAATTTGGGCGAGTTTCGGTTTACCCCCTGTAAAAAAATAAGTTTAGATTCCAACCCTGAAAATAAGATTATTTGATTTTAGCCCCTGACCCATGTGACTGTGCATAATTGCTGACGTGGCATGCTGACTGTATAATTAATTTTGTTTTTCATTTTTTTAAAGGTACACTAACATTTTGCTTATTTTTTTTAAAAAAATAAAAAAAAATCAGGATTTTTTTTTATTATGAAAAATATTTTCCAAAATTTATAATTTACGAAAAATATATATTTCAAAATTTTTTAATTTTTCATAATGTTTCAAAAAAACTTTCGAAAATTTTGTAATATATATTTCAAAAAAAAAATTTCAAATTATTTTCGAAAATTTGGAAATATATATTTTTCGAAATTTAAAACAGATAATTTTTTTCGAAAAATAAGTTTTTTAAATTTTCTCAACAAAAGAAATCTAGAAAATATTTTTATTTTTAAAAATTTGGATACAAATTTAGGAAAATTCGGATTTTTTTTCGAAAATTTATTCCAGAATTTTTTTTACGATGTGTTGCAGATTTGAGAATTTTTTTTAATATTTAAAAATTGGGAATAAAAAAATCTGGAATTTTTTTTAATATTTAAATTTATTCTTATCTATTTGTTACATGTGTTATTTGTATTGAAAATTGATGATATTTTTGAAAAGAAACAGCCGGTCCAAAATAACTGAAAGGTGTTGTTTTCTTTATATATATATATATATATATATATATATATATATATATATATCCCAAAAAATTATATGAAAAATACAAAAATTTCTAAACTTACTATATTTTGATTTTTTTTTTAAAAATCCAAATTAAATTAAATTTTTAAAAATACTCGAAAAAATAACAAAACTAATTTTTGAATGTTTATTTTTTTCTGAATTTTTTTATTTTTTGAAAAAAATTCAATTTATTTTTTTTCGTTTTTCTAAAAAAAAGATTTTTTTTTCTTATTTTTAAAATTTTTGAAAATTAATTTTCAGTTTTTTTTATTTTTTATCAATTTAAAATAATTTTTTAAACCATTACACACATGTCAGGTTTTAAAATAATTACACAGTGGTGTGCCACGTCAGTGTCTATTACACATGTGTCAGATTTTAAAAAAAGTAAAAAATAAAATAATTACACAGTGGCGTGCTATGTCAATGTTTGGATGAGATCAGATGTTTTGTGGAGAATCTTCATACTATGTTTTGTAGAGAATCTTCGTATTATAAGGTTAGAATCTAAACTTTTTTTTACAAGAGATAAACCGAAACTCGTCCAAATTACATGGTAAAGACGTATTGACCCTTAAAATTTAATTCCCACTTTCACCCAAAAACCCTTTCAATCGTTCTCTCCTCTTCCAAAACTGTTATTCTCTCCACATTTCACAGCAATATTGAACTTTCTAGCAAGATTTCGAAACAAGCAAGGTTAGAAAATTGTGCTCTTAATTCATTTATGATTATTTTCCCTCATTTCATTTCAATTCATGAGTTTCGTTATTTCTGTGTTCTGGATTTGTATATCATGAGTTCGATTTATGCTTTCAATTTAGCATCGCATGTTTCCGCGCTTTCCAATTTCTACATCGTGTGTTTTTGTGGGTGCAGAACTGATTTCATGTGTGAATTTAGATTACGTGAACATCAATTTTAACTTCTTTTTTTTTTTTTTTTGTTTTTGCCATTTTGACACAAGTTAGGAAAATGAACTAATTTGCCTAAAGATTACCTGATTATATGAAGGTTCTTCATTTTGGACCCTAAAGCTCGAATATGTCTTGCTGAAATTTTGTATTTTTGGTGTATGTTTGTTGTAGTTTTTGGTGCAAGCCCTTTTTGAGTGCCTCGGGTTGCTGATTTTTAGTAGGTTCGGTGTAAGTAGTGTTTGGGGCTGTCGTGTTCCATAGGCGCCTTTTTCTTAGTTAATTTTGAGGGTAGCATTCAGTTTGTTTTTATTTTCTCTCTGCCGCTGCAGTATTTTTGTACTTTCCGGCTCTGATAGGGTATGCTTGTGTATGTCAAATTTGGAAAGTAGAGAAGTCAATTTATTGTCGTAGCAGAGAATATGAGTTATTGTATGGAATTGGTTAAAGGGTACGATTAAAGAGTAAAAGTTTTGCCGGCGGTTGTGATAATTTTAGCAGATAGCTGGTGGAAAGAAATGTGGTTTTTTTGGGTTTTTACTTAGCATATTGGTCAAACTGTTTTGGTTGAGATGCCGGGAATATGGTCTTGAATGAATTGATAAGGAGAATGTTATGAACCCAAGAAATCTCTCCTCCAAGGGTTTCCCCTTCATAATAGAGTCACCACTATATTCAATAAACTTCACAAATATTCAATAACACTCTCTAACATGTGTATTCTCTTATTTATACACACACACTCTTACTAATCAAAATGACAAACTAACTAACGTCTCTAACAACTCATAACTACAATCTAAATAACAAACTAACTAACTAATTACTCTAACAACTAATAACTACTCTAATTTCCTTTTATTATGCAATTCTAACAGAGAATGGATGGTCATAGGGGATATTGGTCAAATTGTGAAAACACAAATTTGGAAGGTAAGGAACAAGGTAGTGTTTTGCAATAAAGAAGTGGATTTTTTTTTTATCATTTAGAGAGTAAGCTTTATGTGGAGTTAGTTTCCTTTGGTTTTTGGAAAATGTTTTTCTTTGAATAGTCCTTACCTTGGTCAGAATCATCTCAACGTTAACTTCCTCGACTGTGTTGTTAGTTACCTTTCTATGTCTTTTGTTTTTTTATAAAGATGTTCATTCTACATATAACTTGGAATAGACTATTTTTGTGGTTATTAGTATTGTTGGCCATATATTGTTAAAGTGCTTCTTTCTGCATAGTTTTTTTATACCAAGTAAAATTTTATATATTATTTTCACAAAATGGTCCTTAGGAAGATTGTTTGTATATTTGCCTATTAAAAAAAATAGATTTTCCATCATATAGGGAACTTGAGCACATAAGAACTAGAAACATTCATTGAACACTTCAATTTCCACCTAAACATCCACAAAAGCAAAGGCATGATTTGATTTCTTTTTCCATCCTTGTGTTTCGTTTTTTGGTCAAGGTTAACATGGTGAACTACATGTATTGGTCCATCATAGTGAACTAAGATTTAGCTATTGACTTTGGTTTATGGCTATCCATATCATATTGGTATTTGTACTTTTTCTTAATTGCTTCCCATAAACTTGTCAGTGCCACAAATTACAAACAACTTATATTTGATGAAGCAAATATGCATAGAAATATTATATAGTAATAAAAAATAAAACGCAAAAGATGCTATCATACATATGGTAACAACAGTAAGAATTTGCGTTTAATTGTTTTCCATATCATATTTGGTCTTTGCACTTTTGCTTTATTACAATACACCCAAATTAAAAAAGGGTCAAATTGACATGTTTTAACAACGTTGTTTGGGTTGATGAAGGAAGCTTAAGGGTTTGGAGCAGGAGGACATAGCAATAACAATCACAATAACAGAAGAAAACCGAATCGTGAATGATGACGGTGGTGAGGGGCAGTGTTTTCCGATTAGGAAGACGATTACGACTAGGAATCTTAAATTCCCTCAAACCAGAGACTAATCACAATAATCTCAATACAAATTGTTCTCGCTGCCTGGGCACAACACCGTCGTTTCAACCTCACAACCACAACCACAATGCCTTTTTCTCTTCCTCCACCTCACCATTTCCTTCTCCATTTTCCACTGGACAAAGGAGGAGTATGTTTATCCAAACACAGTCCACTCCAAATCCAGAGTCTCTTATGTTTCATCCTGGTAAACCTGTCATGGATGTTGGTAGCGCCGATTTCCCGAACCCTCGTTCTGCCATGAATTCTCCTCTCGCTAAATCAATTTTCACTATTGATGGTACTACCCTCTCCCTCTCTCTCCCTCTCTCTCCCTCTCCCTCTCTCTCTCTCTCTATCTCTCTATCTCTCTTCATTCCTTTCATTTCTTTAATTTCTGTGTTTTCTGTTTTTTTTAATTGTTGCAGGAATTACCCGTGTTTTCTTTGGATCCGATTTTGTCACTGTTACCAAATCAGAAGATGCATCGTGGGAATTTCTCAAGCCTGAAATCTTTGCTGCTATTATGGATTTCTACTCTTCTGGTGAACCGCTGTTTTTAGACTCTCAAGCTGCCTCATCCAAAGACACAGCAATTCACGATGTGAGTTTTCCTCATTTCTACGTTGATATTGCTTTAGTCTCATTTCAAGGAATTTGGCATTTTACTTAAATTTCATAAAATCATTATTTTGTGAATGTGTTAAATACTTGATAGAGTTTATGATAGAACATTATGGTGTAATTTTCCTAAAAACAAAACATTACAAATCTATCATAAACTTTTTAGCATTTCTCTTTTCAAAATCAGAAAACATATCAATTCTCTCATAAATGTGTTAGTTCCTTATTAATTACCCCTACAGATAAAAAAAAACATAATAAAAATAAAATAAGAGATTGAGAGGGTGTAGAGTTGAAAGGAAAAGAAATACAAATCCTCAATGGTGGGATGAATGATTGATGAATGGGTGAAAGAGGTCATATTAAATTATGTGTAAAAAGTCTTTCTTTTTAGCAAAAAAAATCAGGAGGGACTGGAGCTCCTGCTACTTATTATGTCCCTCTGCCCCTGCCTCAATTCAAAAACTGTTGGCATTCTCTTGTATCTCCCAAGTCTAAATACTTTTCCATAGGTTTCTCTTTACATTTTTTAGACTTTTAGTGACCCTAGTGCTTTGGAGTATGAGATTTTCCTAGCTCAGACCACCTTCAAGATGTCAAAACTAAATGGTATGCTTACCTGTTTGCATACAGGATGATTCTGAAACAGTTGCGATGATCAAGGAACTTTTGGAGACTCGTATTCGACCAACTGTACAAGATGATGGTGGAGACATTGTATATTGTGGTTTTGATCCGTAAGTTCTCCCCTCCCCTCCTCTTTTTTGTTATTTGGGTTTCATGCACTTAACCTCGACGAATAATCTATACTCTTCACAGAATAGAAATTCCAAAGTTCCATTCTACCTCTGCCTAGTTGGGTTGAACTTTATCTCATTATTTTAGGATCTTTTTGTTAAAAAATAATTGATAATAACAATGAATATATATATATATCTCAGATGAGAACATGCTAACAAATCATACTAATAGTGAAATTAACAAAATTAAATGAGCAAATTTCCAAGACAATGTTGGTGTTGAGTGTTGACAATGCTAATGTTGTACATTATAGAATGGTTATTTTACTTGCTTTTTATATTGTGGTTTTCTCTAGAGATACGGGGATCGTCAAACTTAAAATGCAAGGAGCGTGTAGTGGCTGCCCAAGTTCTTCAGTGACTCTGAAGTCAGGCATTGAGAATATGCTGATGCATTATGTACCTGAGGTAACAAGTTTGCATTATCATTTTGTGATGAAACTGATCCATTTGCTGTTTCCATTTATATTTACGGTAATTGAATTAATTAGAAACTGGAATCCTCAACTTACCGTCCTTCTGTGATGAAGCAGTTCTACTTGTACCTTTCCTATGGCATCCTTAAGTTGATTTTGAGGGTATATTACAAGGGTAAACATTAAGACCAATTAACTTATAAGATTTGCTAGTTTCCTCCATTGAGTTAGATTTCCATTTGTCTTACACGATTGATTTGCATGTAAGTTGTTGAATTTAGATTAACCAAACCTATCTGTCATTGTGCATACTAGAAAATATAGAGAAAGCTGTGTTGATTATTGAGTGTTTACTGTTTATTTAAAGCAGCATTAATAGGCTGAGTTCCAATTTATATTAATTGTTCAGTTATATTATATTATATTATATTGAGAAACAATCTTCCGATGCTGCTTGCTGCATTTACAGGTCAAAGGTGTGGAACAAGAATTGGATGGCGAGGAAGAGGAAGCAGCTTTAAGTGGACAAACTGAGTAGTTGATCTCATATTTTTATATAATTGCGCTCTTCAAAGTACAATAGCAGTACATGATTGGAGACACAAATGAGTTTATACAAAAAATAAAAATATTGAATAAGTTGCGAGTTGGATACATTGCAGTATGACATGAAATTTTTGTTCCAGGCTAGTTAGATCTCACTGGAATAGTATGACGGTAGTTTGTAACGCTATGTCCATTACAGAAAGCTCGCATAGGTACCCTCTATCGGCCTGGGCTGCTATGGTTCTTGGTCTTTCCTTCTGAATCAAAGTGCAAGGCATCATTATTTGGCTATTGGCATTGTATTGAGGACACACTTGTATTGGTAACTTCCGCTTTTCTCCGTGTTCAAATGGATGTATGTGCATGTTAAGGCATGGACTATTGTTCTTTTCCTTCCTGCTGTTGGTATTCTAGTGTTGGTTCACATATTCTCCAAGCCAGATAACATTGGGGCATTGATTTCATACAGCCAAACTGGATGTGTCATGCAATAAGGATTTTGTAGTGCTGTACCGTTTTTATTTTTATTTTTATTTTGAGTGAATTTTGACCGCTGCTGATATAAATGAAGCTTGCTTCCAACATTTATTATACCTCTTTTACATGCATTATTTAGGCATTGAATATTATTTCTGAATAATTTGTGTCAAACCAATAGTGCAAAACCATATTTTCTCAATTACACTCAACAATAATTCTGTTTTCTAAATAGCATTGGTGATACTTAGTGAATTTGGAAGAATTTATTGCATATCTCATATAATACATATTTGTTTGTGTTTACATAACTAGTTTATGATATATTCATGAGCTGTTTCAATTTATTTTCACTAGGTTTTCAACCTGGCTTATATAATAGTACAAAGTTTATAGAGTTTATGTTCATTCTCTTTTTTATTAAGCTATGCCTTTGATCAAACCTTTAAATCCCCGTAAAGCCAATCTTTCTAACCTTTTGATTGCAAGGGAGATAAGGGTAATCTTGAATTGTGCCTGTGGCAATACAACACATGATAATAGATGGAAAATAACTCTATCCTAGTTTTTATTAGAATGAAAAATTGCTTGAATAAAAACTTTGTCATGGAATACGAGTATCATGAAATTGTTTCAATATGTTGAGGAGCAATGAGTGAATTTTTTTTTTTCCGACCCTCTTTCTCAAAAAAAAAAATTTTTTGACCCCCTATGAGAATTATTTTCCAAAATGACCCACTTTCAAATTTTTTTTTTTTTTGTCGTTTCCTTCATTACCGCGCATTTGAAATGGATGTAATGAGTCACCCCTCTAACACGTGTCAGATGGTGACAGGCCGAAGCAGCTTTTGCTTTTTTTTTTTGAATTTTTTTATTCAATA
This sequence comes from Medicago arabica, assembly GCA_946800305.1. Classification (NCBI taxonomy): domain Eukaryota; kingdom Viridiplantae; phylum Streptophyta; class Magnoliopsida; order Fabales; family Fabaceae; genus Medicago; species Medicago arabica. The sequence continues at coordinate 41,453,025 of OX326967.1, forward strand.
CCGCCATTTTAAATGGCGGGAATGAATTTTTAATTTTTTTTTTCGTTTTTTTATTTTTTTGGACAAAGTGTGTTTATTTAAAAAAACAAAAAAAAATAATAAATAAATAAATATTAATGAATAAATAAATAAATAAACAAACACTAATTATTTTATTTCGCCGCGGCAGAAGCAAAAACTACTTTCTCCGCGGCAGCCATTTACGCCAATGTAAACTATGACCTCCCGTGGCACATAATTTATCTTTTTTATTTCGTACGGGTCGTTGATCTTCCTCTTCTTCTCCTTCGTGTTCATCTTGTTCCACATCGTCATCAGGAATTTTAGCGTCAACATTAGTTTCCATTGTGACTTCATTTTGCACTTGTGAAGCTGAGTTTGTCCAGATTTCATTAACGAAGTCATCGTCATTAAACCCTGCAGCCAGACTTTCTATGGTATTAGTTTGTGAATTTGGCCATTGAGGTGTGTAGTTTGTTTGAGGATAGTTTACAATGTGTGGAGGGGTTGGTAGGTTGAAAGAGGAGTATTGTGATTGGTCTGGGTAACTGGTTTGTGTGGTGTACTGAGTTGGATTGAAGTCATCAAATGAATAGTTTGATGTTCGGGAGCTTTCTCCTTGATGACTTTGTTGAGAATAGGTTGGATATGGGATTGGGGTGTTATGTAAGTTTTGGTTTGTGGGTTGTGGCGGTGATTGGTAAGTTTGGTTGTAGTTGGTGTATGGGTCAAAGCTTTGGTCAAAATAAATGGGTGGAGGTGTCATGAATTGGTTGTACGGTGGAGGTGTATTTGACCACATATTTTCATCTGGAACCATATAGGTTTCTGGCGCTGCAGGATAGTCATGCGACAATCCTGGTAAAAGTCTTGCACATTCTTGCTTTGGGTTTGCCAATAATACTTCTCTAGAAAGCCACAGATGATCTCCGAAAAATTCCCAGTACCATGCAAAATATTGACGATTTGGATAAACCTCATGGATATACGGAACACCGTGAAGTGCTAATTGATGACGTTGGTTCCAGTTTTGGACTTGACGATGATGCTTATCTTTCCACGAGCCTTTAATTTTATCTTTGACCAATGAAATTTTGTGGAAATCTATCAAATTATCTGGTAAGGCAGGTGGATGTTGTGGTAAGCCAAATTGAAGCTTCACTATATCCGTCTGATGCCTCTCGACTATCTGAAAACAGATGAGATATGTGTTTGCAGACCAAATTTGACTTTCTTCTTCGTTAGTGTAATGAAAGTGGAGATAAGGCCTCCAGGAGAACTGTTTAAAAGAATGAATATTAGTCTTTAATTGTTGACTAAAAAGCAATCACAAAAGAAAAATATAATACCTGATCATATGTCATTGTGTCGATTTTTAAACGTGTAGATACGAGATTATGCCGAGGATTTTCCACGAATTTATTACCATGTTCTAGCCATCTATTTAATTTATAAAATGTTATAATTAATATAGGCTGGATAAATGTATTTAAAAATTAATAAAAAATAACATTTATTTTACTTACATATTTGCCAAAGGAAGTTGTGTATCAGCTTGTGGTGGTTGCCTGGGCACGGGAGCTAAGCATGACATTCTTGACCACGTCCATGCTTGTAAGAGAATTGTACACCCAGGCATGTCGCTAGTGCCATATATTGCGCCGTCACACAAGGATCTATATAGCGTGGCCAAACAAGCTGAACCCCAACTGTACTGTCCAACCTCCTCAAGTGATTTATCCAACAATTGCAAAAACGATAAATGTACAAGGTTACCACTATAATTAGTCATTATTCGAGAGCCTATCAAGTATAAGACATAAGCTCTAAACATATGTAGAGTCGTGGGGGGACCTGCCATACCAACACCGTTGATATAATCTTGAAGCCATGATAATCTTATACTCTTCCTGTCACGACGAATGTTTGATGGCTTAGTTCCTAAAATAGGTTCAACAATCTCCCACCCAACTTCTGTTTTACCGGTAACCGGTTCACCATTAATCTTTAAAGCAAGAAGCATATGAACGTCTTCCAACGTTATTGTACTCTCGCCTGATGGAAAGAGAAATGTGTGTGTCTCTGGCCTCCATTTTTCACATAACGCGACAATTAAACGATTATCAACGTTGTATTTGTTTAATTTCGTAAAGTTCCATAATCCAGCTGCCCTTAAGCTATCTTCAATGGCTGGGGGCGCCGGGAAAATCTTACGATGACAGCGAACTCGAAGGTAATGTTGGTCTTCGTTCTACAAATAAATAAATACAATGAAAAATTAAAAATACAAGGAAAGAAAATATTAATAAAGAAATAGTAATAGTATTAATTATACATAAATAAAATAATATTAATAAAATTAATATTTATACATAAAAGAATACAAGGAAAAATTAATAATTATATATAAATAAACTAAATTAACTTACATTGATAGTTTTTGAAATATGACATGATCTATGTTTGTTGCCTAAATAAAGGATATCTCCCATCTTTAAATTAGAAGGAAAGAAAAGTTTTGGAGTATGTTATTTTTAACAAGGAAAGGAAGGTTAGATTGAGAGCAATTCAATTCACAACCGTGTATAGAAGAGAAGGAAGGTTTTGCTTTGCAGTATGTTCAGCCACAATGCTGATTTTATAGAAGAAAAATTTAAGTCTCATAACACATGCATTCACCTAGTTTCAATTATTCAGTGTGGTCTTTTCAACAGGTATGCAGAGTCTCAAGAATGCAGAGTCTCAAGTGTGGTCTTTTCAATTTTTCAGACTGCATTTCATTACAGCCATTCCAAACGGCGGTAATGGCCAGGCTGCAGAAAACTGACCAATCACAAGCCATAGAGGCCTGCACACGCGTCTGCAAGGCCTGCACACGCGCCTGCTTTGGCCTGTTCACGCGCCTGCAAGGCGCTGACAACCACTGTTCACGCGCCAGCAAACTGCCCAATACCGCCAATTAAAACGGCGGGAATGGGTGGCCACTAAAAAATGGACACGTGGCATTGTTGGCTGGTGTGGAGCACATGCATTCACCTATATATTCTCCTGTTAACACTTAGCATTTGCAAATATTGTCAAAACACAACAGCAATGACATCCACACCAGAAAATATTTTTCTCATTGTCCATTACAATGGAAAAGTTTCAAGAAATCAGTCTGGTTCATTTTTTGAAAGTGAACAAAGAAAATGTTTTTACGTTAGTATCAAAAGCACAATGGTTCATTTGAAAAAAAGAATAGAGCAGAAGCTACACCTTGGTGAATCTCAGGCGATATCTAAAATTATATATCGAGCACCACAATGTTTTTCTGCAAGTCATATCCAGTATATTGACACAGAAATATGTGACACCAATGACATTGCAGATATGTTCGCCAATCACAAATATTTTAATTCAATCAGTTCCATTGCAGTCAGTTCCATTGAGTTATCAGTTACGATTGAAAACCGGGATATTCCACAACCTCGTCAAACACCGCCACACAATCAAATACCACAACAAAATCAAACACCACGATATGAGTATCAACCCCCATCTTCATCACAACAATTACCATACACTCAATTGTTTTCTCAAACACAATATGAATATGAACCCCCATCTTCATCACAACAATTACCATACACCCAATCGTTCTCTCAAACACAATATGAATTTGAACCCTCTTCTTCACAACCACCGCCGCAAACGCAACCACAAACACAAACCCGCCTGGAGGATTTTTTCGTTCATCAGTTTGAAGACTTGCCAGATAACATTCAAGAAGAAGAAGAAGCTAGTAGTGAAAGTGACGAAGAGGAGGCACTTCAGCATGATACAAATGAAGAAGACGAACACCAAAACAGAAATGAAGATGAAGATATTTGGGGGAACATTATGTCTGGCACACAACCACAACCACCGCAACAGGCAGTACCGATCAGAGCCGCTTATTGTCCCCCATTGCATATGTGTAACGTTGACGTTGCTGCATATGATGCTCTATCTACCGACAATCACTGGAATACGAATGTTCCCGTCGATGGAGCTATAGAGGAAGGAATGACATTTCACAGCAAAGAAGATTGTTTGCATACCATCAAGTCTTTCCACATCCGACAATCGTTGGATTACGATGTTATACACTCTGATCCAAGAAGATATGTCATTCAATGTACCCAGGAGACTTGTCGATTTAATTTGAGAGCGTCCTTCAGAAAAAGGAGTGGTAGATGGAAGATTGGGACCATGGCGGGTCCACACAACTGCACATCGGCTTTACTGTCACGAGATCATCGCAAGCTCAACTACAAACTTATAAGCCAGAGCATCAAAACACTTGTGCATGCAGATGCCTCAATAAAGCCAAAACTGATCATTGCGCACATACAACAAAAATTTAACTACACAACCACATATCGAAAGGCGTGGTTGGCAAAGAACGCGGCAATCGAATCTATTTATGGGAAATGGGAGGAATCTTATAATGATCTTCCGCAATGGTTGAATGTGATGAAGGAGACAATGCCAGGGACTATCTTTGATTTAAAAACAAGAATTGGCGACAATGGTGAAACACAGTTTCATCGTCTTTTCTGGGCCTTCTATCCATGCATCCATGGGTTTAAGTATTGTAAACCAGTTGTCCATGTCGACGGGACATGGTTGTATGGCAAGTACAAAGGGACATTGTTGCTTGCGGTGTCACAAGATGGAAACAACAAAACGATTCCAATCGCCTTTGCGCTTGTCGAAGGTGAGACAAAGGAGGGATGGAGTTTTTTTTTGAAAAATCTAAGAAGGCATGTCACACAAGGACGATCCGTCTGCATGGTCTCCGACAAACATGAATCAATTAAAAGCGCATTCAATGACCCAAGGAATGGTTGGCAAGAAACTGGTTCAACTCATGTGTACTGCATTCGACACATTAAGCAAAATTTCATGAGGACTATCAAGGATGGAGATCTTAAGGATGTAGTAAATAATATGGGTAAATATATTATCTTACGTCTTTTTTATTTTGTGTTACTACTAAACATGTTCACTTTCTAACTAATTGTCTTTTCTTAACGTGCAGGATATGCCCTTAACGTACCTTTGTTCGATTACTACCGTGGTATAATCCTAAAGGCAAATCAACGTGCATTAGATTGGGTGGACAATATACCAAAGGAAAAATGGACTCAAGCATATGATGAGGGTCGACGATGGGGCCACATGACAAGCAACATCGTTGAGTCGTGAAACTCTGTGTTTAAGGGAACCCGCAACCTACCTGTTACACCTATAGTCCAATCAACCTACTATAGGCTGGCATGTCTCTTTGCTAATAGAGCTCAAAAAGCGTTTGCAAGGGTAGGCTCCGGAGATGTGTTCAGTGAATATTGCCAGAATGCGATTAAGGATGACATTGTTAAGTCCAACACCCATCATGTCGAACAGTTTGACCGAGAAAGATACACCTTCTCAGTCCGTGAGACCGTCAACTACAGGGAGGGAAGACCAATGGGAACTTTCAAGGTGGACCTACAAAAGGGGTGGTGTGATTGTGGGAAATATCAAGCTTTACATTTGCCTTGTTCCCATGTCATAGCCGCGTGTTCTTCATTTCACCATGACTACACAACCATTATTCCATATGTGTTCAAAAACGAGAGTGTTTACTCGATCTACAACACATCATTCAAAGTAGTCCACGACAAGAGTTATTGGCCCCCATACGACGGTCCTGTGCTTTGCCATAATCCAAACATGCGAAGACTAAAGAAAGGTCGACCCAATAGTACTCGCATAAGGACTGAAATGGACGAGGAGGTGGTAGAGAGGACTCCGACACCGAGACAATGTGGGTTGTGTCGGCATACCGGTCATATTAGGAGAAATTGTCCGAGTATAAATAACCGGTAGTTAATAATGTTATGTATTATGTGTTCAAATAAATTAATATTTATTATCATTAATATTTATTTAGTTATTTATATTTATTTATTATTTTTTTTGTTTTTTAAATAAACACACTTTGTCCAAAAAAATAAAAAAACGAAGAAAAAAAATTAAAAATTCATTCCCGCCATTTAAAATGGCGGTATTGAATAAAAAAATTCAAAAAAAAAAAAAGCAAAAGCTGCTTCGGCCTGTCACCATCTGACACGTGTCAGAGGGGTGGCTCATTACAGCCATTTCAAATGGCGGTAATGAAGGAAAACGACAAAAAAAAAAAATTGAAAGTGGGTCATTTTGGAAAATAATTCTCATAGGGGGTCAAATTTGGAATTTTTTTGAGAAAGAGGGTCAGTAAAAAAAAAATGAATTCGAATATCTTTAAGCATTCTCAAGGGAGGGTGTTTGATTTGTATAACAGTTGAGTAGGGTTGTGAGATGATAAAGTTGAAATAGGATAGGGTTGTGATACATGCACAACTTGTAGTTGAGTTATTGAATTTCACACAATACCATGGTAGTGTTTTCTCGTTGCCTTGTGTTGTCTTGTTAAGCTTTGGGGTGTGCTTGTAGGCTTAAGGCTGGCTTTGAGTAGAGGATACCTGGACCTGGTAATTATTGTGGAAACTGATTTCTAGGTCGCAGTAAAATTTCTTGATGAAGGAAACTTTATAACTCATTTTAGCCATTTGATGCTTTCCGAAATTCATCAGAACATTTCCAGTAGAGGGAGAATTGTGAAGTAGTGGTATGATCGTGACTCGTGAGGCTAACTAGGTGGCATATGTCGTCTTTAATTAATTTGTCTTTAGTATTAAATGCAACAGTTATAATTTTTTGGGTGGGTTTTTAGCTTTGCTTTATGTCGAGGGATTCATTTCATTTTGTTGTGCCAAAAAGAAAACTTTAAAGTCTCGTATATAAGTGTTTGCGGTGTAGTTTGATTCAATGTTGAGGTTAAAAGTAGTAATCGAAATTATGAGATAAAAAATACGTGATTTGATATGTTTTTATTTTTAATGAACCAGACTAAATTAAAACAATGTGGTTTGGGTTGGTTCAGTCTTTTGCGAGACAAATAATTTAAAAAAATAGAATTATTAATATCCTTGCCAACTAAATGAAATGAAATAAATAAAAAAAGACTTTCAAATTCACAAGCAATAAAAAAAAAACAGATTGGGATCTTCTTCATTTTCCAAAAGAAATGGTGTCAATTACCATAGTTTTGAAGTAAATTAAATTAAAAATAAACAAAACTATATCATGCGTTTTTTATCTTATTTATTTATAACGATTTGGATATTTATCTTCTTTTTATGTCATTAGGTCATTTATCGTTTAAAGCGTAAACAACTTAATCCTTTTTTACATTTTTATTTAAAAAGTGATGAGTAGGACTTTGGATTATTAATAATTATTTTTTTATCAAAAAACCCATAAAAATGCAACATTCATAATCATTACCATTATCTTCATCTTCAATCATATTCATCAACCTTCATCATGCTAGTCATAATGTTCGTCATAATCTTTTTTTATGTTGGATTTTTTGGGAAAAATATGAATTTTTTTTATCTTTATGGGTTTGAACCTTGAAGAAAAATATGACGAATATTCAGAATGATGATGAATATACAAGAAATAAATTTTTTTTTAGTATATATTTTTTTTAAAATAAATAAATTGAGAATAAAATTATTATTGATAATCTTACGTGGCAAGTCAACTTGTCATTATGTTTTGAAACATGAGGGAGGGGGATTGTAATATCATTATCTTTGAAGAGAGGACATAGTAATTTACTCAAAAATAAATTATGTCAACCTATTATAGATATTGATATATGATACAAATTAAGATTAGTCATTCTATACAGTCAATAAATGTAATTTATAAGTCTCAAAGAGGAGTCGTTGAGAGTGATCGCATGATCGGAAATAGTGAGGAAGGTGGGAAGGGGGAATTCAACTAGTTTTTGGAAGGATCCGTGGAGGGGGGAGTGCCTTTTTGTGGGAAATATTCGAGACTCTTTGCGATATCTAATAATAAAGAGGCCGCGGTGGATGAGTTAAGGTGTGTTAATGGGGGAAGGAACGAATGGAATTTTGGATGGCGGGGGACTCTTTTTGTATGGGAGGAGGAACTTTTAATTAGTTTGATGGAGGATTTGGAGGGTCATAGATGGGATATTAATGAAGATAAGTGGGGTTGGAACTTGGAGGTTGAGGGGGGGTTTTCGGTTAAGTCTTGCTACTTGAAGTTAGAGTGGTTGTGGATGGGAAAGGAGGATCGGAGTATGAGGAGAAGAGAGTTTTTGATTGTATTTGGAAAAGTAAAGCTCCCTTGAAAGTTGTTGCTTTCTCTTGAAAACTCCTTCATGATAGAATCCCTACAAGATGTAACTTAGCAAGGAGTAATTGTTTACTACCGGAGTAGTCTTTGTTATGTGTTTTTTGTGGCAATTCGGAGGAATCGTCTAATCACCTATTTTTGCAATGTGCTTTTTCGGCTAGTGTGTGGGCGTGTGTCATGAGTTGGCTTGATTTTTTCTTTATTACTCCACCGGATTTATTTGTGCATTAGGAGTGTTGGACAAATGAGGGGGGGGGGGGGGGGGGGGGGGCAAAGGTCCACATCGGTTTATGGATTATTTGGCAAGCTAGGAATCATATAATTTTCCGGAATGAAACGAAACAAGTTGATGAATTAGTGGCGGAAATTATAGTGTTGTCTTGGCGTTGGAGTTTGAGCATGCTTAATATGCAAACTTGTTTATGCTATAAATGGAGTTGGAGCCCGCAAGAGTGTCTTGTGAGGAGGTAGTTTTAGTGTGCTCGCGGAGGTGTGTTGCTTTTGACTTTGAAGACTTCATGGTTGTTTTGTTTTTCACATGGTAGCCTTTTTTCTCTTCTCTGGTGTGCTTCTGTTAGTGTTGTCAGTGGCCTTTTGTTTGCGCATGGAGTAGGTCTTGAGGCACTTTTATCGTATGATGGGTAAGGAGGTTTTAGCATTGCCATTATAGTTGTTGGTTTTGGCTAAGGTTTTAGCATTGCCATTATAGTTGTTGGTTTTGGCTAGCTGTTGTAACCCTCTAGTATAGAATAGCATCAGGATTAGGCCCGGTTGTGGAGACTTAGCCGTGGTGTTTGGTGGTTCCATTTGTTTGTTTTCGATGTTCCATGCGGCACTTTGTGTATTTTTGACTTTTTCGATATTGCCGCAAGTGGTACTATGATTAGTAAAAGCTTGACATGAATAAATTTTGCCGATTAAAAAAAACCTAATCAATGTTTGGATTTGGTGGTTGTTGGGAGGCGTTGTTGATTGTTTAGGCGTTACGAGTCGGAGAGGATCTGAGGCAATGGAATAGTTCCAACGAATAGAGCCTTTAGTGATTAGGCCTTGAGATAATATTTAGACTTTGGGCTGGTCCAAAATAGAAGTAGTCTATTAACATCTTAAAGATATAAGATTTTGAGAGTGATTCAATTCTAAATCAAATATTATCCATATTTGTCGGTTGTCATTACTGTAAGAACAATGACATAGACTTACGTGTCATAAAGACTTGTGTGGTTCATATTTTAAAAATCATGAAAGAATACATTGCATCAAAGCTATCCAATACTATACTTGAAGTTTAAATGACAACTCACATTGAATTTTTGTGTCACGTACTTTGAGGATTTGTCACTGCAGTTAAGGTCAAAAAGAATGATGGGTACAACTTATTAAAATATTAAAAAGAATCAAAACCTACTCAAGGTGTCATCCTAGTAAATCTTCTCAAAGCTATGCAATAAAGAAGACACGTTGTATGAAGACACCGAGAAAATTGTGAGGTTGTTTGGCCAACAACATAAATAGTGCAAACACCGCGATGAACATATAATTGCACTCAAAAGTATTCATATTAGTTCAACAAGCTAACAAAAATCATCTTTGAAAAAGAAACCATTTCATGATTGATTTATTTACGAAGTCATTTGTATATGAAAATATTTAGAGAACGATCAAGTAAACTTTCATGATCCTAAGCAGGGGCAGATTTAGACTCACAATATTGGTAAGGCACAATTTTTGTCAAATAATTAAATATCGAGTGTGAGTTAACTACCATTTGTAACGAGCAGCAATTCATTTGTGTTGGGGTTATTAGGTTTGGGTGTAAATGAACAGTTTTAAAAGTGAGAATATTAATTTTCAATAACATATGCAAATATGAGGCCCAAGCCCATAACAACAAACACACATAATCCTAAATATTTGATACCCACATAGTCACATAACATTAACACGGCCGCTTTGCTACTTTTCGTTTCTGCTTCTTCTTCAACACCTTTCTTCATCCTTTTTCCATTCATACTTGAAGGTTCCAATGGTTTTGCATGTGATTTCTTCTTCTTTTCCACTAGTACTCTGCTTGTGATTGAAGGATTTAGTTCCAGTTCATTGTTTCAATTCATCGTCTTCATATGTGAAGAAAAAAATTGAAAAAAATCAACTTGGGCTGGCGTGGCACTTGCTACACCAGGACCTGTTCCGGTCCGCCCCTGATCCTAAGCATAAATAATATGACATAACATGATATAAGAAGTTGCAACACTCTTAATTGAAGATGATGGATTCAAGTTAAGTTCAGAATATTCAGTTGAAGTTTGGCACGTTATGGCGAGTTTCAAAGATTCTATGCAATTAAATATATTAAAAGTCAACAATAATCTAAGGGTGTTTCAGCTGTTTTTATGGATCAATCCAAGATAAATGGGAGTGATGTGACACATTATTAAAGAAGAAATGAAGGTCCCCAGGTAAGGAAGGGTTACAATTTTATGTTCTCTTTTCATGTAACTATAAGACAAAAATGTACTTGTTATAGCTGAAAAGCAAGCTACTTTCTCTTTTAAGGTTTCAAAGAAAGCTTAACATTGATTATAATTTTATAGGTAGCTCCATAGAGTTAAAATCCCATTTTCAGACATCACGTTTGCACCAGTCGATAACGTTCTCAATTGTGCAGGAACATTATGATATGCATATTTTCAACAACATAATTTCTTATAATAAGTTGCCAGTTTTTATATCCCAACGATGCCCTTTGAAACATTATTATACTACTACAATGAGGACATTATCATTTATAAATAAGAGGATCATATGTGAAGAGTATGAGCCTTAACCAAGAATCATTTGAAGTGAATAAAATAGTCACAAGAAATGGGGAGTTTGAATTGTGACCCTTTATAATTAAACCTGTAACTTAAAATTGATTCTCAAATTGTTTACTTGGAATAGTTAAGTTAGTAGTCTGACTTCAGAACATTTTGAAGTTCATGCGCAAAAATTGCTTAATGAAATAAATGTGTCGGTGTGTGTAGTGTATACTGAAATTAAAGAGTATAGAGAAGAGAGAAAGAGCACACAGAGATTTATAGTGGTTCATACAATGTGGGCTAGTCCACTCCTTACAATCTTGTGAGAGTTTCCACTATGATACTTGAGATAACCTCTCAAATCCTGCACCTTACAATCCTTGTTCACCTGAACACTTACAACTCTGTATTCTCTAAGCCTCGACAGGCTTGCACCTTCTTGCTAAATTACCCACTTAGACTTTTACAACCTTTGTTCAAACTAACACTTTAGTACCTCTAGAGCTAGATGAGACTTTCTTTTCTTCTTGCTAAGTTACCCGCTTAGACTTTTATACCTTCTGCTCAAACTAACACTTTAGTACCCTTAAAGGTAGGCGAGAATTTACAAGATGTTTGAAGATTGGGTGTCTGCAGAAACACACAAAAGAAGAATGGAGGAAAAAGTTATCTTTAAAGAGATAACAGAAGGAATTGATTTACACTACAAAGAGATATAAGAATCTCAGCGATGATCAATTTAGAGAAGAATGGAAGGAGAACTTATCTTTAACAAGATAAGAAATAATTGATTTACACTACAGGAGACAATTTGAAGTCTCAGTGATGATCAATTCGAATGCTAAAGCTTCAAACACATTTCAAATGTTTTCTTGTATGCTTTGCAATGGTGCAAGTAATGTTGAGCCATTGATCTCTATTTATAGAGTTGTTGGGCTCATATAGCCGTTGTAGGGCATCCAATGGTGTTACACCATGTGTCCTGGGCCCCACAAGCTTTTACTTGAAATTCTGGTAAACACTCTGAACTTCAGAATGTTGTTGTGTTCTTCAGATGAACTTCAGAATGTTGATGTTTATCATGATCTTCATCTGGGTTCATCATGTATGAATGGACACGTGAGTTTCTGGGTTTGTCATATGCGTTTCATATGATTTTATGGGCAATATCCACGAGCAGTGCCTTGGAAACTGCAGGACTGTTAAAGTGGATTATGCTTCTTCATGCCCATGCTTTGAGAGATTGTGTGGTCCATGTACTGTACCTACTCCCGTATGTGTCTAACTCTGATTAAGCGAGACAAGATTTCCTTTTGCTTTTGTTTTTTGCTTTTCACCAACTTTACTGTTCATAAAGTGAAGCATGAGCTGAGGTGAACATTTTGACCATCAGAATGTTGTTGTGTTCTTCAGGATACATCAAAATGTTGTTGCGTTCTTGATGATCTTCATATGGGTTCATGTGGATGAAGGCCATGTGTGTTTCTGGGTTTCATCATATGAATATCACATGAATTTCTAGGTTGTACGATGAATCTTGTTCTCTGTACGTACTTCAGAACGTTGTAGGACAAAAGTTTTTCCAATCTGGTATTGGAACTTATGCAAGAGAGAGAAAAGTGGATTTGTCACCTTAAGCCCATGCTTTAAGGGATTTTCTGATAATGAACAATACTTGCTTCCTTATGTGTCTAATTCTAATTGAATCTGACTTTGAGCTTGCTTTTTGCTTTTGCTTTTGCTTTTTACCTAGTGCACTGTTCATAGTTAAAGCATGTGCAGAGCTGAACATTCTGATGTTCAGAATGTTCCTTTATTTCACTTAGAATGATTTATAAGACTACCATTTGGGGTAATCAATTCTAATAGTGAAACAACAATGAAAAACAATTATTGTACTCATCTAGGATCATATTCTCTTGGAATATTTCTAGTATTTCAATGTTCATAGTCTTAAATGAACATTGAGTATCCTTTTAGACATTTTCCTTGTAAATGCCTTTATTGCTTGATTGATCCATGCAAGTGTACTTTTCTGGACATATATTCATGTCACGTGTGTCTTGCATACTTTTGATAATGTTCTTGAGTTCCTGGGCTTTGTGTAAGAACAACCTTCTGAACTCTGCTTGAACATTCTGATCAACTTTATGAGCAACATTTTGAATTAACTTTCTGAACTCAGAGTTAGTTCATGAATTGAAATGTCATTTGATTTCTTGTATCTTGATATGATTTATACTTTGTTTGTGTCTTGGTTAATCACTCAAGAACGCACAAATACCAAGAACTATCAAAGTCCATTAATCATTTAATCACCATAGATGCCTTTAATGATTTCTTGATCCAAAGTCAAAATCATTTTCTGCATAAGATATGTTCACGTCACATATGTTCTTGCATGTTCTTGGTGTGGACATTAATGTATGAGTCTGCTCTAACGAACCTTCTGAGCAACCTTTTGAACTCCTTCTGGATTCATACATATGAACTTCAGAATGTTTCTTATGGGTTAATGTTCGTGATCATTATGAACTCCATTCATATGAACATTCTAAACTCTGTTCATACGAACATTCTGAACTCTTAACTTCTTATCTTTAGAAGCTTTGGAAGTGTGATACTTTGAGGAGGTTCTGAGAATCTTCCTAACTTATATACATATTTCCTTTTATCCTGTTTACCCATGGAGAATCTTCAAATCATATAACATAAAACTCAACGTGAGCTTTGTCACATAACTTCAAGCACATTCTTGTGTAGCTTGTGATGTAAATTCTTTCATCATGGTTCAAGTTCTTCCATCGTGATTCTTGAGCTATGAATCTTCATGGAGATATGATATTGTTGTTTCAACTGATGATATACTCATTCTTTCATTGTTGAGTAGATATAATGCACTTATCAATGTGGGTGACTTCTAGCTTGTCCATTAATGCGATTCATGTTCTTATAACAAGAACTCAAGTGCAAACATCAGTAGATCAACATTCATAAAACTTATCATTTATTCCACAAAGTTTGTTATCATTAAAACATTCATCAAAAAGATTTTTGCTTCAACATCATCATTCACCTTTTCTTTTAGCGAAACTCGCCTAAGGCACATTTTTATCATAAACACTCCAACACCTTTACTAAAGCTCTTGAATCCTTCCACCAAATGCGCTAATAATTTCTATTTGCTTCAGATAGACCACATGATGAACTTTCATAATAAAAATGATAAGTTTTTCATTTAATCCAACCACTTAGTAAGGGTCTTTAAGATGTTTAAAACCATCTTAGTAAAAAAGCTTACCTAGAGCCTTGAAGGCTCATATACTTTTAATAGTTTGAAAATCCTCTTTATGTCACCTCCCGGATCAACAAATCAATCTCTTCTACAGTTGGATTTGAAAATATACGAAAAAGACATAGCGACTTCTTTGAGCATAATCATTAAATAATCTTTCAAAATAGTTGATGGCTAACTCCTCAAGCAAGACGAGATCACTAATCCACTTCCCTATATCATTCTTCAACGTATCATAAATATTCATTTTCCTTCTTATGTTATGGACTCCATGGAAATAACGTGTATTTTGATCCCCTTGAGTAATCGACCTAGTTTGAGATTTTCGGAACCACAACAAATTCTTCTTGATGGAGAATTTGCTCATATTCATGCTAAATGATCTCATACTCTCGAACCCAAAAAAATATTAGTGTGAAAAGACGGTTTTCGACTAACCTAATCCGGCCTTCGGATAATAAAATCTTTCGTTCTTATTTTCGAAAACATTTTTGTTCCAACCAGAAAATGCGTCATTGAATTGAGGTAGTTTATTACTCAAATTTATTAATTATTATTAAGATCTTCTATTTGAATTCGATATTTTTTGAAAGAATCGCCCACTCATACCATCTCTCAATCACCGAGTTCAGAAAAACGATAAACTTCAATCAAAATTCAAATTTTTCGATCAAATTTATCTATTCTTGAGAAATAATTATTGATCAAACTTTATCCCAAGTTTAAGACAAAGAAGAAAAAAAAAATCTTCTAGAAAACCTTCATTGCAAATTTATATTTTCTTCATCCCCACCTTCTTCTCACATTACGACCCAAACATCATATTTCTCTGTATCGTTTTGTTCCATCGTTTTCGCCAACAACCCCTTTCAACGTTTTACTGCATAAGTCTTCGCCGTTCTTTTTCTTCCCTTCTGTTAATTAGTTAATTAATTCATAGCATTTCTTTCTTTTTTATTTTCCCTTGTTTTTTCTTCTTCTTCTTCTTCTTATCATCCCGAATTTGATTTTCCTGCTTTTTTATTAGGGTTTTTGTGAGATTTGTGTTTATAATAATTCAAATTTTATGCTACTGCATCGAAGAATTTATGCTACTGCATCGAAGAACCCTAATCCACAACGAATCCTAATTCCTTCTTCAATCGACAATTCACGTGATTCCTAAATCTGCAATCGACGATTTCTGCTACGGATTCATTTTTCTGAAGGTAACATTGGTTTTCTCTAATTTTGCACCGACTTAGCCAAACTCTTTTGTTTGTAGCATAATGTTAAAGTTTCTGTATTTTTTTCTCTGATTGATTTATGGCAATGATGTGATATGATATGATGTTGAAAAATATAGATGTGAAATTTGTATGTTTCAATCTGTACCATGAAGCTTTTTCTCTCGTGAATTGGAAAAAATTGTGGTCAACGTGTGAATTCTATGATAAGCTTAAGTTGTTTTTATACAAGTGTTAAACTATTTAACTTTCAATAGTTATGCTGAAGACTACATTGAAATACACTGGAAAAAGCTTTTTATACATGGAATAAGGGGTTAACTAGGATTTAATCAATATACACTGACGGTGCAAAACTTTTTTATACATGCATCCGATCAAATAAAATCATTCGATTATGCCACCTTTTTAGTTTAGTTCCTAAAATATCGATTTGGTATGATTTGATTGCATGCATGTGAAAAAAAGTCACGCCGTCATTGCATAGAAATTGATTTCATGTATTTCAATTAAATTGAATAACACAGTCACAATTGCGGTTACCGTCCACAATTTAAAGCTATTGTTTCAATAGTGGGAACTTTGATTAGTCTTTATTTATGCTTTGCTTATTGGTTATGCTTTAAATGCATAACCGACATCGCATTTTTGTCTTTTTTATAGAATCGGCCTGTTGATGCTAGCCGACATCGGACATCTTTATTGCAACCATGACATCTGGTTCTGAAGCCGTATCATGGAATGTTCAGAGCTCCACAACGAATGGAATTTATTCTAATCCAACCTACCAGTATGATCAGCATCCGCAGCCGCAGCCGCCTGGAGGAAGCGTTCAAGATGGTCAAAGTGTATCATCAGTTGCTGGTAATTCATCAAATTTGGGAACAGCTAATGCACCACAAGATTATAATGCGTACACATCATATGCAACTTCTTCTAATCCATATGGTTATGGCAGCACGGGATACTCAGACTACTATAACAGCTATCAGCAGCAGCAACCTAATCATTCTTATTCGCAGCCTGTAGGAGCATATCAAAATACAGGTGCTCCTTATCAGCCTATTTCCTCCTTTCAGAATACCGGGTCTAATGCTGGATCCGCAAGTTATTCAAGCACTTATTACAATCCTGCTGATTATCAGACTACTGGAGGTTACCAAAACAGCAATGGATACGCAAATCAAGCGCCGGCATGGAACAATGACAGTTATTCAAGCTATGCCTCTCATCCGTATACAAGTTACGCCACAGATTCCAGTAGCTCTTATGGTACTGGTGCTGCAGCTACTTCCGTGCAGTATCAGCCACAATACAATCAATGGGCAGACTATTACAGCCAAACAGAAGTCAGTTGTGCCCCAGGGACAGAAAACTTGTCTGTCCCAAGTTCATCTACTTTGGGTTGTCCTGTTCCTGCTCCTCCACCTCCTCCTGCAGCTACTAGTGGTTATGCAACTCCAAATTACCAGCCTCCGCAATCATATCCACAATATTGGGCGCAAGAGCCCAGCACTCCTGCTGTGCCGCCTTTACAGGTTTGAATATCACCGACAAAGTTTGGACAAATCAACAGTTGAATAGTTTGGCTTGAAAGAACAAATAAATTGCCATTTATTCATGCAAAATTGCTTGGTTATGATTTTAGCCCTTGTATTGCAAAATTAATCATTCAAGTTAGATCTTTTGTATTTTAGTTCTATTCATCTTTTAGTATATTGGATATCTAATCTTTGATGCTTCAATAACACAAGATTGTTGCATTTGGCTAGTCAGTTGTTTTGTAGTTTTGCTGGCTTAATTAACTTATTAACTTCATGTTTGTTTCTTTTGGTGGTCAGCCTGCTGCAGTAAATAGCGGTGGTCATGATGATTATTGGAAACATGGCGCCCAAACTAGTTCTCAAATTCATCAAACTAGTTCTCAAATTCACCAAACTAATCCTATTCAACCAAACTATCAAAGTCATTTGGATTTAAATTCTTCTTATGATAAATTTCAGGATCAACAACAGAAGACAGTATCTTCTCAAGGAACCAATTTGTACTTCCCTCTTCCTCCTCCTCCCCCTCCCCCTCAACAGGTGAATCTGGCGCCCTTACAAAGTTCTCCATCTTTGGATACAAAACGAGTAAACAAGCTTCAGATTCCAACAAATCCTCGAATTGCTTCAAATTTGACATTTGAACAACCTAAGCCCGAAAAAGATAGCTCCACATCCAGTGCAGCACTGAAGCCTGCTTATATTGCTGTTTCAATGACAAAACCAACGGAGACACTATCATCTAATGATGCTGCAAATTCAATACTTAAGGTATACTTCAACAATAATTTTTCACTGATTTTATTTCATTGTAATGCAAACATATTAATTTATCATCACATGCCAATTCATTTATTTTTTATTTAACTTTTCATGTATAATATTGGAATATTAAAATTCATAAAACATGACACCATGTAATGAGTTGATAGAGATTAAGGAATTAGAGAAGTGAAAATAACAACTTATTGTTTTCACCATCTCCGATATAAATTTTCGAAACGGAAATGAAGGCAAAATATGGTGACATTTTTGTTATTTTTAGTGAAATTAGGAATCAAATCGGAAAAACTTTGTTTGAATCGAGCAATTTAGTTTTTGAATTTACCGAAGTGTGGGGTGATCTTTTCAAAAAGGAAAAAATAGATAATTAAGAACAAATAGAAACACCAACAAAGCTAAACTATGCATTCTGTGTGGTGTGTGGTAAAAAAACCCTTGAAAAGACTAATAGCTATGCCAATATGCCTGCTAAATATTGGCTTGTTAATTAAACTGTTTTTTTGACGGAGACTAGTTTATAAAACATAGCTCTGGCTAAAATAATATAGGACCTTATTTTGGAACTTTTGTATGCAGAGGTCTGGCCTTATATAAATCTTAGCTCTGGCTAAAATAATATAGGACCTTATTTTGGAACTTCTGTATGCAGAGGTCTGGCCTTAGTGAAATGGAACATGTTGGCGCTAAGAACCTACTTTTGAATTAACAGAAGTTGGTTTTTGGAATTTACATGTCCAAATGCTTCATATAACACATTGATATTGCAACCATATTGTGATGGTTTTATGCATGGTTATCAGCATCTTAGTCAACGGCGTATATCTATTTGAAGCAAAATTGAACCCAATCAATATGAACCGCTGTGCCTATTTTGGGCATGAAACCTTATTCATTATGATGCATTCCTGCTCACTGATAAATCTTGATTCATTCCAATGAATCATAGCTCGAACATTGTGTAGCCAGCTACTTTTTGCTAACTTTGTGCAGCCAATCACTTTCTTTTTGTTCTTTGATTTACAACTTGAATCTGGAATTTTTTATGGCTCATACATGATAAGCTTATAGTTTTTCGTATGTCACTCATTTTTACTTGACATTTGTGATTCAAAAAATTGATTACAGTTTGAATCTTGATTTGATAACAATAGTTTTATGTATTTACTTCTAATAATAATCATTGAACTATTCTTGCTAACAGCCTGGTAGTTTATGTATCTTACAATTTATAATAATTTGACATTTGTGATTCAAATAATTGATTACGGTTTGAATCTTGATTTTACAACAATAGTTTTATGTATTTACTTCTAATAATAATCTTGACTTAAATCTTGCTTACAGCCCGGTATGTTTCCCAAGTCTTTGCGTGGCTATGTTGAAAGAGCTTTGGCTCGTTGTAAAGATGATAAGCAAATGGCAGCATGCCAGGCTGTCATGAAAGAGGTGAGTTTCACTTTAAGTTTGGAAGAAGTGAATAAAAAGCTAAGTTATTATTGCTTGTAGCTAGTTATCAGTTCTTACTTAGAATTCATCTCTTCATGATTTTGCTAGATTTTGTTTGACCTTTCTATGTTTTGGATAATGACCAACGATACTTTTGAATCATTCTTTTTGATGATCTTGAAAAGATATTTCTGCAAGAGCTTAAATTGATTTCTATATTTTTATAACCTTGGGATCAAACAGAGCATGACACGTCTTTTATGTTTTATTGTTCTTCCTTCCTTGTGAAACTCTAAACTCTATAAAAAATTACAGAGCATGATTTAGTGGCCTCGGCCTTTGTTATTCTGAGCAGAAGTTTAGACCGTTGTAATTGTATAAGTTGCATATACTTCATTAAGTGACTTTGAAAGCATCATCAAGAAAAAAGGGAACAAGCTTTCACTTATAACATATAGTACTGCAAGTGATAGCTGACATATAAGTACATAGAAATAGGCACGCACACACAAATTGTTCGTAATTAACAAATAGAAGATTTTAAAGAAAGACATATTGCCAGTCATAAAATATAAAAGTCCTATATTTTTTTACTGTATCTTAAACTAAATTAATTTTCCCTTCAAAGTATTTTTTTCCAAATGCACAGAAAGGACATGAAGACAAATGTTAGGAAGCTGTAGTCCTCATAGGTCTTATTTTCCTCTCCCTTTATGTGCGTGATCCTTAATGAATAGATAGCTATCAATGAAAACAATAATATATTGGGTGTAAGTTGTAATAGAAATTGGAATATTGAAACAATGCCAAGATTTGGTAAAGGAGTCTTCGTTGCCACTTCTATTCTGCCTTTATGAAACTGGTACTCATACAACTATACTTGGCTGGTATCATACTTCTTTTTACATGCAAATTGCTGAAAAATCAGATTGCTCACCAGAGCCCAGTTTGAATTGTTCTCGGTGCTCCATTAATCATCTGCATTAGTGTTTTGACACTGTGGGCTGGAACACTACTGAAATTCATTCTAGGTTCCAACCAGCAAACACACATAATTATTTTGTAATATACTTCCTGAAAACTATAATTTGACATTGGAATATATTTTTATTTGCTCTCTGCTCATCAGCCAGCCAGGATAAGTTCTACCTAATTTAGTATATTAGTTTACAGGCATTTATTCTTTTGCACTGTCTGGTTGTGCTTCATATTTTTCTTCATCGACATTGACGATATTAGTTGTTTTCCAGGTTATTTCCGTAATCTTATCATACTCCTAACTTCCTTTTCAGATGATCACCAAGGCTACAGCTGATTGTACCCTATGCACACGTAATTGGGATATGGAACCACTCTTCCCAATGCCAGAGGCAGATGCAGACAATAAAGAGTAAGCTGTTTCTTATTTACCTTCTCCGAGTTGACATGTCACCTTCTTTATTAGTTTGTGAACTTCAGGGGCTTCTGATTTTCACTGATCTTAAAGATTTGGTCAATGTAGTGTTCCTTCCCCCAGTTCTTTTACTGGCGTATATATAAGTACACGTGTAAGAAGCTATAGGATTTTAGATGTTATCCAATATGAAATGTTTTGATTCAATTCAGACGGTCTGGAGGGGCACACCTTTGTTTCTATTACAGAGATACTATTAATATTTTCCCCAAAGAGTATGGTATTTGAAATCTTTAGTGGTGCAAAACACTTGTAGTTATACATAAATTTGCAGAGTATCTGCATCCTTCCTTTAACTGATTGTAAAAAAGGATAACTTTCTTCCATTGATTTCTCCTTTTACAACTAAGCTACTGCTCAAATTCTCTTCGCTGTTAATTTGAAATGAACTTTTTTTACAGCTGTGTTCCCTCCTGCCATTTAAGCTAAATCCCTGCTCCTCTAATCACCCAACTATTTTATGACTACCTGGACCTACCTAACTAATACTGTAACTACAGTAAAGCTTCATTTTAGATTTTATGTATCCCTGAATTTTTATTGGAGTTTTTGACATGTATCACTCATTTCATTTGTGCTTCATACTAATCTTATACCATTGATGTTATCTTGCTAATTCATGAATATTATTTTTAAGTGATTCAATCATTATAACATTCTTATTTTGTAATCATTTCATGCAGTAATTCACTGTCTTCAACCCATGATTCTGTGTTGCCAAAGTCTAGAAAAAGTCCTAGACGATCTAAAAGTAGGTGGGAGCCATTACCAGAGGAGAAGCCGGTTGACCATCATCCTGTGTCAATAAGTAATGATACTGTAAAATACAGTAGTTGGGTGCCTAATGAAAAGGATAGAAAGGTATTTATAGATATATTTAATTTATGGATTTTAATTTCCAGCTAGAGTTATCCTTTTACCTTCTATTTATGAATCTTGGGTGGAGTACAACAGCCGTTAACAAGTTCCCTTTTTATTTTTCCACTCAATATTTGGATTGTTGGTTTTATTTCATTTCATGCTGTTTTCTTTTTATGGGCTATATTTGAGGTGCATGTTATGATCAAGGATATTTACCATTCCTCTCAAAAAAAGGATACTATTTACTATTATGAACTGGATACTAGGTGCATTTTGTGTTCCCGTTTTGGTAAAATGATATGCACAGTCATTTTAATGCAAGTGGGATAAGATAGGATTGAAACTATTAGAATATGTAAATATCTTTTATTTTTATTATTTATCTTTTATATAAAAGATACGTACTAATATAAAAGATATTTACATATTCTAATAGTGCCTGCAGTATGATCCTACTGCTAACGATCTTTGCTTTATTTATAACTCAAAATACTGCCATTTTTTGTGTAATTTTGACAAATAGGAGGCTCATGTGCTATGCCTTCTCGAATCCATCTTGTATAATTAGCAGTTTTGTGGTGGCTTTTATGTGCCCGCCAATACCAGCTGATTGTTTTTATGCATTCTTTTTTTGACGTGTATAATATATAAACTATTTTCTTTGGTTACGAGCTTTTCATTTTTCTTTATTATATTTAGTCTAACATGCTTTCCCCCCACCCCTAAATAAATGCTTATTTTTTTTTTTTTAAATTCTTCATAAGACACGACACTATTGACAAATAGCATGATAATTTTTCTATGTTGTGTCCTGGGTTTGGCTGTCTTCCTTTCAAGAAGAACCTCACATGGAATTTTTTGTGTGTGTGTCTGTCTGTCCTCCATGTTGTGTTTGGGTGGGCTTTTTCATCTGTGAAGTACCCCTGATCTCGATTATGAGCAAAAGCACATAACCTCACTTAGTAGGAAAGATAGTCATGTGCATTCTCAAAAATGTCATTCATAGAAACATGTTGCATGAGAATAAGAGTCGTTGAAAAATAAAAGTTATAATATTTAGGGGTCTTAATAAAAATATTATTAGAAACTTGTTCCATAAGAATAAGAGTAATTGAAAAATAAAACTTGTATTAACTTGGGGGTTTCTTAAGGACGGCATCATTAAATATAGTGAAAGTAGTGAAATTTGCATATATTTGAGACCCTGTTTTTTTTAATGGCAAATGTAATATATATTTGAGACCCTGAATATGGATACTTTTTTTGCTTATCCTTGACTCCAGAGGGGGTATAAGTATTAATCCTTTTTATTTGATTGAGGTGCTTTTCAAGTACAATCATGTTGACAATGTTAAGTATTTCTCACTGAGTTACATAGATGATTTGTTTAATTCACTTAGATGAATGGCATGCAGGTGGTAGTGGAAAACAAAGATAGCAAGGAAGACAGTTGGAGGAATACAAAATTTTCTCCACTATTTCAGAGACTATCGAGTAAAGCTCCCCAGAGGCCATTTAAGAAGCAGCGTCTTACTGATGTTTCTATTGCTCATGAAAATGGTGATGCATCTAGTGATAGTGATAAGGAACAAAGTTTGACAGCATATTATTCTGCTGCAATGGCTTTTAATGATACACCAGAGGAAAAGAAAAGACGGGAAAGTCGTTCTAAGCGATTTGATTTAGGACAAGCACAACGAACAGAAAATAATCACTCAAGGAAAAAAAATGCTAGAGCTGGAAACTTGTACAACAGAAGGGCGAGTGCTCTGGTGCTGAGCAAAAGCTTTGATAATGGTGTCAGCAAAGCTGTTGAGGATATTGACTGGGATGCTCTTACTGTAAAGGGTACCTGCCAGGAAATTGAAAAGCGATACCTGCGCCTAACATCGGCACCAGATCCCGCCACTGTAATATCTCCTTTTAAGAGTTTAAATGGCATGCTGCTATTTTTATCTTTCTTCTCTCTCCCTCCTTTACTACTAATCTCAATAAAATGTTGTGAACTTACAGGTAAGACCTGAAGAGGTTCTTGAAAAAGCACTATTAATGGTTCAAAATTCCCAAAGGAATTACCTTTATAAATGTGACCAGTTAAAGTCTATTCGCCAAGACCTAACTGTGCAACGAATACACAACCAATTAACAGTCAAGGTACTACCATGTCTTGATGTGTTCTAGTTGCATTCTTTCAGCAATTCTTATTCATAATATTTCTCTGTAATGGTTTCTGTACACCTTTAAATTTCCCCATCGTTATAGAAGAGATATTAAAGTGAAATTAATCCACCCCTTTCTTTTACTTCATTTATTTGAATATATCTCAAATGGAAATTGGTTTTTGACAGAACATAATGCATCTTTTGATTACATGAATCTGCCTTGCCTACATGGGAAGGCTTTGGTGGTGGTTGTTGTATATTACATGCACGCCGTATTCTCCACCTTTCCTTAACTTGCTAACTCTTGATATGATGATGTTTCAGGTATATGAAACTCACGCCCGGTTGGCACTGGAAGTTGGGGACCTGCCTGAATATAATCAGGTTAGCTTTGATTACTTTTTACTGGTCCTGTAGCTATCATTTTTCCTTCTGAGATCAGGGATTTATATATTTCAAAGTCATGCATGCTTTTCAAACTATAATGGAGTTTTTCTATATCTTGAAGTCTATTGAACAATGGGGCTTCATAGGTGATTTGCATCAAGAGCAATGTTGTCAAACTCGAGATTCTACCTAGAACCGGGTGGTGTCAAGTTTGTAGTTTGAGGATCACAACGGATCATAAGATCCTACTAAGCCTACTTGAAATACAAAATTGCACTTAGATACATACATAAATAAGTAAATAACTAAACTTAAATTAAAAAAATAAGCGTGTAAATATTAATAAATTAATCAAGTTAGAGTGTTAAAATTTTTAAAAAAAGATAGTAAACAATTCATTAGAGTGATACAGAGAACAAAACAGTATGTCTCATCAGGGCTATTTCCCCCCTCTTAAGCAAATTAGATAATAAATTGAATATAAAAAAGGGAGAGGATATATGCAGGCAGTTAAAAAGCCAAGATGCACGCACAATAGAAAATAGTGTGAAAGAGTTATCAAAACTGAGCAGAGTCACACACCACAAACAACTTGTCACATAAGGTGATGCAGAGCAGAGTCAGTATCAGTCTCGGTCTTGGATTGCTGTTGTGTTTACGAATGGGTCGCAAAACAAACCCTAATTAAGTAAGGAAAGGTGGATTTTGTTTTTATAAACTGAGCCAACCCTTTATCTGGCCCTAACAACTTAAAACCTAGTTGCGCAAGGACGGGAAGAATTGTTCGGTCCCACCTTCAACCTTGCAATCCCACATACCTTTTGACATTCTGTTCGTAGGTGTAGCTCAGCATGGAAACATGGTTGAGGATCGTAAAATTGAACATGATTCTACGAGCACTCTTACTTTCCTGACAACATGATCAAGAGCCAATTTTACAATGGATTTTCTGTGTGGATGCGTGTTTAAACATGCATAACTTATTAAGTTATCTGTGCTGGTGTGACTTATGTTACAATGCAAAGCAGAGTATTAAATCATACATTTGAAATCATTAAAGAGATCTAGGCGTTTTGGAAATGGGATCGGTCTGTTGTACATGTTGAGGATGTTTTTTTAACTTATTATTGACGTTTTGATATCGACTCCATTTGTGTGTTTTCAGTGCCAGTCTCAGTTAAAGGCTCTTTATGCTGAAGGGATTGAAGGCTCGTATATGGAATTTGCTGCTTACAACTTGCTTTGTGTTATAATGCATTCAAATAACTACAGAGAACTCCTATCATCAATGGCAAGGTGAACCCCGTGTTTAAATGCTTACATAGTTCTTGTCTTCAAAATTCTTTGTAGAACTCTTGCTATGTATCTCAGTATTTTGTACTATTATTAATACCGTAATGTTTATTGGGTTTTTAAGATTTTCTTGTTAGTCCTTGGGGAGTTAGGTCCCATAAACATTCGTTAATAATTTTAGATATATTAATCTCTTGATTCTTTTATTTATCAATCAAATAAAGGTCTCCCATGTTCTCACATTTGCTGTTGCTTCCACTTTGTTGCCTCTTGGGCCTTTAATTTTGAATAAAGCGGTGTTTGACAATTAACATTATCAGCCTAGGTGAAGCGTTAATGGCCCTCTTCTGTTGGATAACTGATTTATTGAAAATTCCTTGGTCACACTTAAAAAATAAAATATTGTTCTGTCAGTTAGTTCACTTTGAAATTATTATTATTATTAGTAGAAAACTGGTGGTTTGAAAATTTATTGCAATTATGTCTGGGCAAGGCTAGTTCGGTAGCTATGGGAGGGGCTCTTAAGGCTGAAATTTATGGCTGTTAGGATAGAACTTAGTGATTCAGTGTTGACATCTGAAAAACAAGATAGAGAATTTGATGGACATAAACAAGTCTTTCAATGATTGTATTTTGCCTAAGTTAATGTATTAATCGTCTCCGTCGTTACTTTTGTACTATCAGTTATTATGTTGGAACACCTCCAATTTTTATGTCTAATGTTGTCTATGATAGGTTATCTGACGAAGCAAAGAAGGATGAAGCTGTAAAACATGCTCTGGCAGTTCGTGCAGCTGTAACTTCAGGAAATTATGTTGCATTCTTTAGATTGTACAAAGCAGCTCCGAACTTAAACACCTGCCTCATGGGTTAGTATTGACAAATTATTTCACATGTAGCTAGTTAGTAACATACATCTTAATATCTTAAGGGGGGCTAAACAGAATTAATGTCTCTAATTTTCACAGATCTATATGTTGAAAAGATGCGTTATAAAGCTGTGACCTGCATGTGCCGATCATATCGGCCAACCGTACCTGTTTCCTACGTATGTCAGGTTCTAGGATTCTCAACTGTCGTTGTCACAAATGAAGCAAATGATGAGAAAGAGGCCGCTGCTTTGGAAGAGTGTTTAGAATGGTTGAAAGCTCATGGTGCCAGCATAATTGCTGATAACAATGGAGACATGATGGTTGATACAAAAGTATGTTTGATTCTACCCTTTACATTCGCAGACCAGTAGGTTTCATTGAATGCTGAGTTTTTGGTCCTATCCTGTAATCTCAGCTGCATTTGATTGAATATCACTCATCTCATACATTTTGAGAGTTGGCTTTGACTTGCACTATGATCATGCTAACCCATATTAATTTAGAATTTACCTGTCACTCGTCAACCCATATTTTGATAGATATAGCTAATAGGTTGCATGCAGTGTGATTACTAGATGATTTTTTAACAAATGTTCATTTTTGCAGGTTTCATCCTCTAGTTTATTTGTGCCAGAGCCAGAAGATGCTGTGGCCCATGGAGATGCCAACCTTGCTGTTAATGATTTTTTAGCAAAGGCACCTTTATAGCGAAAAATGTTGCAACCCTTGATGTATCTGTAGGTTTGTTATATTGTAGTCAGAATAGAAAAAGGTTGTCTGATCGTATCCCAGAACATATTCTCAAATCTGGGACTAGTGTCGTGGAATTATAATTATACTATGTGAAAGGAAAATAGAAAATGGAGCCGTGTATGACCTTTGATAATCATTTGTTTTTTGGGGTGTTTACCATTCTTTCTTGGTAAAGGACAGAACTATAGATGTAATTTAATTCAGAATATAGAGAATAAAAAGTACATTAGAATTTCCATTTCTTACCATACTATCTTGGCTTAATTCACATAGGTGTTATGAACATACACGTATGAGGAAAATTGAGTTTTTAATCACATTAATTCAAAATATTAACATTTGTTTCAATTAACTAATGTTAACGAATGAAGCAAAACAATTGCCAAATAAAACCTGTCTAAATAAACATTAACAAGCAAATAGAAGCAATATATGTATATATATATTCGTTGTACAAAGTGAAGTTCAACCATATTAATATTAAAACATACGTAATTACAAATTTAACAAGTATCCTAGCGTTGGTAATGTGAAAACCTGTTGGTATGTGTTTGGTATGGCTTTTGGTTTAACCGAGCCTTGCGGTGGAACAGAAATTTGAGAAGGAGAAAGTAAGTGTTTTGCCTGATTATTTAAATTATCAATTAAAAATTTATTAAAAAAAAAAAGATTCATAACAATAGGAATAACATTATACGTTAAAAAAAAAAACTTAGTTTAACTTTCTATATAAAATAAGTATTGTTTTTTAATGTAAAATTTTTGTCCTCTAGTCTTACCTCTCATAGATTACGATCCGTGGACAAGGACAAATAAATTGATGTACTTTATCGCACATGGAAACATATACCAAATGTCGAGTAATTTCCGTTACTTTCCGCGTCAGACAAGGAACTATATAGGTAGTTGAGTTGAGTTGAGTTAGCTGGTGAATTTTGTTGCTCCCAACGTTGCGCATGTCCTGTGTTTTTTCATTTGAGTTTGACTTCCATGTGATGTTGTTTTCAGATTCTTCAATCACATTACTTACTTGTTATATTTGACTTCTGATCATGTTGCAACACGTAGATATCTTTGAACTATAAATGGCAAGACTTCCTTCCCATATCCCACCACCTCTTGCGGCGTTTACTCCATTCAGTACAAGTCCTTGTTTCTGCATAATATCACTATCAAAGGAACCAAATAAGATCCCAGTAATATGAACAATGAACATGCAATCCTCTTTAAAATACTTTTAAATATTTGAAGTAAAATGGACAATTCACTTTAAACTCATTTTTCATATTTTTAAGAATCCTTACTTACATCAAAACCTATTCATAGACATCCATCAACTACTAACTACCACTCCTACTAACTAACTAATTATATCTTCAATAGTATAAGAGGCAGCAACCACCTAACAATTAATTAGCATCAACTGCGTAAAATATTTTGGATGTAGAAGGAAAAAAACTGTGCAGAATATGCTAATTTGTGATAGAACTTGTTTTTTTTATGTTACATGACAAAAGAAAAAACTATGTCCTAATAAAGGACACTTCTATAGTATCATCTAGCAGGCTGGGGATAAACATGATAATGGTTGATGCACCATCACAATAGACTCTTAATGATTAACATCTAGTTTTGCAAGTATATCCGCGCAAAAGTTTCCTTCTCGAAAAATATGATGAATGGAAATATCTCACGCATTAACCACATACATCCGAATGAACTTCAGAGGTTCACATAGTGATGAAGTCTCGACACTTTCTTTCACACTAAATACACTACATGAAGAGAGTCAGAAAAACAAATTAGTTTCTTATAACCAGTCTTCTAGCAAAACTTTTCCCCCAAACATAAGGCGTGAATTTATGCATGCAGGATATTGGACAACCACACACTATCATAGAAGGCAACTTGAAATTTTTCCACAAAATTCCTAACCAATTCACCATATCCCACTTTTACCTGGGTTAGTTAAAGCGCAACCATCCACATTAAGAACCATTGTATCATTATCATCATGTTGCCAACATACTTCATGAGTAGCCTAACTAATGGGGTTTAAATATAGTATTGTCGAATGCCCGCTCTAAAACTTGCAATTGCGCATAAACAGCTGAAACCGTAGTTGATACTATCAGTTGGATAGCGTCAAACACCCACTTGTTGTGAATACACCATAGGTTCCACATTATAATAGGGACGACACTCCCTATTTTACTTAATAACATTTGTATGATATCTTTCATATTACTCGAAAGATTATTAGCGCACAATGAAGACACGTTAAAGAATTTACATCCATACCACACTGCAACAGCTCATGGACAAAGGACGAGGCAATGAAGAATAGATTCATCTTTCCCGTTACATCATGGACATGTAGTAGAAACATTCACCCCTTGATGGTGCGAGGCGTATTTAGTTGGAATAATATTATGATAAACCTGCCATATAAAAAGTTGCACACTAGCTGAAAGTGGTAACTTCCAAATCCAATTCCATTTCTCGAATAAGACAATACCATTCCTCTGAGATAAGAGCCAGTGATACACACTTTTTGTTGTGTATTCTCCGTTTAAATTGTCTTTTCACATCTAAGACTATATGCAATGGGGGTATTGAAGGCAATATTCAACATGTTGAACCATTGCACTGGGGGTATTGAAAATGGGAGAAAAGTGAGTTGGAGGAGAGAAGTGATTAACACAATCAACATGTTGAATACTAACACGTGGCAATACTCGATTGGCTGCTTGGATTTTTATCATCTTAATAATTCAAACTCAATTATTTCATTGCAAATAAAAAAAATTCATTTTTTTTTTACCAAAACTAATGTTTTTTTTTTGTCTATAAATAGAGACTTGGATCATTTGATTTGGACACAGAAAAAAACCCAAATTTTTCACTATCTAAATCTTATTATTAACTTTCTATCAGTCTTTCTTTTGAAGTTTTAGTCTTTTTTTTAGTGAAATGGATCCTAATAATAATAATTTCAACACCCAGAGTTCTTCTGATTACCCATTTAGCTACCAAAATCCCAACAATTATTAACATCCAAATCAATTTTCCAACCAACGACCTCAAAACATGCACATGCCTAATTTTGGTTTTGCACCAAATTTCAACTAGTCATATGGACAAAGTTTGGAATGTTTCGTGATTGAAGATGATTTGTAACGTATTAAATAAATTACTTGTATGTTGTGTGTTTAGTTTGTTGTCTTGCATTTATAATCGATAATTGAAATTTTATGTAATCAAAATAACAAAAATATAAAAATAAATAAGAATATGAAATAAAAAGTGGTGGGGTAGATTGTTGAAAGAAAAAAATATTGGAGAGGTCAAAAATTGAATGAGTGTTGAATAAAGAGAGAGAAAATGATGTGGAGTGTTGAGAATTGAAAAAGTGAATATTGAGGGTTGTTGAATGGTATTTATCATTGCATATGGTCTAAGAACACCTCCAATGGTGATCTCAAGTTGTTGGTTTTTTGCGGGTTCCATTGATCCATGTGAGCTTCGAGTAACCTATTAAAATTCTACTCCAATGGTGAACTATGTAAATAACTCAAAATGGGTCCCCACAAAAAGCATAAACTATCAATGATGATCTCTACTAATGCCAAGTCATCATCAAAGTTCCGTTACTTCAAAAGGTAACAATAACTACATGCTGGCAAAATATTATCTATCTCCAATGGTGAATAGGTACAAAATTGAAAGGCACTCTGGCAGACTGATTCAAAGTAACCTTCCTTGGAGGTGCTCTAAGTGTCATCAAATTGAGGTAATTATGGTTGGTTTCAACTCCATTGAAGCAAAAAAGAACAAGGGAAAAAATATGCACTAAATGTTATTAAGAGAATAAACTACCTCTATTTATTTTCGTCTAAGGTCTTTCCTATTTTGTATTGAGGTATCATCTCATCACTCTGAATTCTTTCTTAAAAAATTACACGTATCACAATTTTTTTTACGAAATTAAACTAGCCCACCAACATTGACATCAAAAGTAATCGAATCTGAGATATTGAGAGGATCCCACCAAAATTTATCGTATAAATTTGTTTTCGTCAATCCTAGTTCTTTTTGAACTTAATTTAAATTTAAAAAGGTATATAATATGAATTTTAAAATTGAAATTATATGAGTTTAGTTGTGAATCAAAAAACAAGTGAATTAAATTAAAATAACATTATATAATACCACACAATAAAATATATACACAGTGAAGGAAAAAAAACGAAACACTTTTCACTACATTACCCCAAAACCACGACAACATTGTTACTAACATATGATATAATTAAACAAGATCTGAAAACGGTTGCCTATGAATCGTCCAATATTTTTTCACTTTGAGTTTTGAACTTCTCTATCTATCTGACTAATGCATATACATGCATGATGCATGCCACCATTGCTTCTTTAACTAAATATCAGGCTATGTCTATAGATAAATTGAATGCTCTCTAATCTATTGATAGTGTGACCCGACACATGTAATACCGAGCAGTGTAAACAATTTTCTTCGCAATCATCCTGCAATTATTCCCACTTTTCTACTGATTCACCTATAAAGAACTCAGCACTAGATAGACCATATAAATGCCTGCTATTCAATACAAAAGCAGAAAAAAATTCTATGTTGCAGCACCAGTTTTGAAGCTAGGTAGCAATAATGTTGCGGTTATTGCTGTTTGATTTGACACAAACTAGCAGCAACATGTTTTTCTCTATCTTTATTTTACTTTGACTGGTATAAGTTCATTTTGGTGAAACTTCATATATTTTACTTCATATTATCAAACAACTATTTGACTTGTAAAAAATGTCCAATGCTATGAAGAATAACTTCTTGCAAAGTGCGGAATACATTTTATAATTATATGATATGAAAATATAACGGTGTGCGTTAGTTTGAAAAAAATAAATGATTAAGAATGCCACTTTATATTCTTTTTTATTTTGTTGAGTTTTTTTATACAAATTAATTGAGCCTTTGAGCCAGCACGATAAATTATTCCATTGCAGATAGTAGTTAGTAGTTACACTGAACAGAGTGACCGAAAGAGAAAAAGTATATGCTAAAATAATTAATTGACTATTTCTCTGACCATATTTTGGAAGGTCTAATCGAATACATAAGAAAATCCATGGACCAACCTACAATGTACTCACATATGGATAAATTAGGACCACTTGCTGAATTGAATTAATCAAAGCTGCTTTGTTTCGTACTACCTTTGTAGTTATTTTAATTTATGTATAGTGAATGAAATTAACTAAAGTTCGGTGAAGTACCAAAGAATATTCACTTTCACGTTATGAAGCACTTACAATTGTACAAAGCAAGTTATTTAACGTGTGAGTGTGACTTTCCAGAAGTTATGAGTTGTCAAAATCACACCTAAATGGTCCTGCTAATTTTATTACTGAACTATAGGCTAGCTTGTTTGTCATGCATAATGCATTCCTATGTAGAAGTTCTTTTTATTCTTGATTCATCAAATATCAAATTGTATATTACAAAATTAAGGCTCTGTTATGGCTTATAGCTTATAAGCTCGTTTGAATAAAAAAGTTCTGTTTGGTAATGATTTTTTATCATGAGCTTATAGCTTATTTCACGAGTTTATAAGCTATTTTTCAGACGCTATTTCAAGTAGCGTTTGAGCTTATAGCTTATTATTTTTTCTTCCAATTTTACCTTTATTATTTTATCTAAAATCCATTTTTATCCCTTATTATTATTACAATTTAAACGAGCACATAATTAAGTAATAAATATGTCTCGTAAATTTCCTTCAAAAAATATGCCTCGTAAATGATTTTTTTTTATAGATTGTTCACTGTTGTTTAATTGCCTTCCGCGTTTTTTTTTTTTCATATTTAACTTCCGTTGTGTTTTTTTTTAATGAAAATATACTCCATGAAAAACTACTAGGTCTATTTAACATTCAGTACAGAAAAGTTCTGCCAACTAATCATTATTGTAAATTGTAAATAATACATATAATAATAAATGTAAAATATAAACATTTAATTGTTATGTTTAATTGATTAATAAAGTACAATCATTTAAATGAACATAAATATAAAATAAAATTTTAGTGAATAAAAATTAATTTATAATATAGATGTAGTAGATTAATAAATTTAAATTACTTCCTTTAAAAAAAATGATTTTTTAAAAATATTAATTTAAATTACAAAATTGTAAAAACTTAAATATCATATGATATAAATTTTATCTTTAATTAGTAATACCATTGTATGTCATTTTACATTTATTAGCTAGTTGAACCGTTATTTTTATCAAACACTTCAATTAGCTTATCAGCTATCAGTCACCAGCCATCAGCTATCAACTATAAGCTATCAGCTAACTTATAAGTTATCTGCTATTTTTACCAAACAGACCTAAACCTTTTTTCTATCGGTAGAAGATTTCCCTTTTTTAATGATGTATTTGGCTGGGTCCTTGTAGTAGTAGTACTTAATGGGCTATAATAAGCACGAGGGCAAACTTGTTTAAAATGCATAAAAGTACAATTTGATTAATTGGTACTTAACACTCTTTACTCTTTTTACTCCTAAAATACACCGTAGAATCTAAGGTGCAGATCCACGGCTAGATATAACTTACGAGTGTTTGTTTTGTGTATGTGAATGTGTAGGTGTAAATTACCGGTTAAAAAACTAACCTTAATTATACTTTTGGTCATCGCATTTTGACCAGCTCACGAAAATGGTTATGCCTCTTTTAAATCGAATAAAATCGTCCTTAAACTATCATTTTTTTTGCAGTTTTAGTACTACCTCATATTTTCAACTTCAGTAACGCAGAAAAATGACAGTTTTAGACCTACCCATATGCTTAACCATAAAATAAATAAGGAATAAAACATGTGGGTACAAAGAATCCACTTTATTCAGCACACTAACCAAAAAACCTAATTTCTAAGATATGTTTTAAATTAAGATTTTTTTTGTTAGTGTGCTGAATAAAGTAGATTCCTTGTACTCGCATGTTTTATTCCTTGTTTATTTCATGGTTGAGCATATGGGTAGGTCTAAAACTGTCATTTCTCTGCGTTCATGGAGTTGAAAATAGGAGGTAGGACTAAAACTGCAAAAAACATGATAGTTTAGGGATGATTTTGTTCGATTTGAAAGAAGTATGACCATTTTCGTGAGATGGTCAAAATGCGAGGACCAAAAGTGTAATTAAGCCAAAAAAAACTAATATGAAATGTTTGAGAAGAATGAGACGTCACTTGTGTACTATTGGGATATCAATGTTATATAACATTGATCAATGAAGGTGTGCCATGTAGGAAGGTCTAAAGAGGTAAGAGAAAATATATGTATGTGAAGTGCTACGTGACACACCTTCATTGATCAAAGTTATATAACATTGATATCTCAATGGTACACAAGTGGTGTTCAGAAGAATGTGCACATATTATTATAATCTCAAGTTGATTTTTGAAAATATTGCAGTTTATAATTATTACTATTTGTCATCTATAATTTACACTAGAGAGTAAAGTGTGTTATTTCATTGCTTATTAAGAGAAATAAAAAAACACATGAAGAATTGAAATAAAGTGAATTTTAACGGTGATTACACTTTATATCCTTATATGTGATTTGCACATGCGAGAGTAACATGTGATTCATGTATACGAAGTATGAATTAGAAGTCTCTTATTGTTTGAAAAAATGAAGGTTTAACATTTTATAAGTGAGATGACTTATAAACTCAATGCCTTAAAGTTTTGGGCTAACGTGTGTTGTTCAACTCACTTGTGTGGTTGACCTAAACTCAATGTGAATGATCCTCGAACTCTCCTCGTGATTCAACTTTGTGATCTTTCACCATTCATCAAAAGAGAGAATACATGAGAAATTTAGATAAAGTGAATTTGAATGATAGTAGAATATACTTTATTCTCTCTTACATAAATACGGTCATTAAAAATATGAAAAAAAATATTGGGCTAAATGAACTGTAATTTTTTTCTTATAAAAAAAAAAATGAACCGTAATTTTTGTGTTGGTCACTGCGAGAGCACTTTAACGAAAATGTTTGAAATGTGTTGTTCTTAAATTGACAATTAATTATTACATCTATCAATTACTTTCATATTACCGTTTATCTATGATTGGTCAATTTTTCCTAATTGTCGTCAAACTTCGTGTTTGTAGACTTGTAACATGTAAGTGTAACACAAGTCTTTAGAAACATCATCGTTGATATTATTTTTAAGAACCTTGCTATATAGTGCGAAACTTTTACGCACGATTTGGACACGATAAAACCTTGGCAATGCTTTTATATTTTTTAAATAAATAAAAGTGAAACATAACTAAAATCCAATGGCCGCTGTGTTTAATCTAGCGGCTACAGTAGATTCGTCGCTCTTCGTTGTTCTAGGTTCGCACCATTAAGCTTTTTCCTATTTTTAATGAACAACGAGATGTATTAATGCAAATTATCTAAGACACAAGATGCGTCCAATATACAAAATACAATTACAAGTCAGAATCATATAGTCAAGACCAAAGCCAAACCAAAAATAAACTAATTTTATTCCATCCAATTGAGAACCTACCATTGGTATGAATAAATCATAACACTTAATCCAAATACCTCAAACAAAAAGTAAGATTCATCTACCTTTGATGTAAATCAACCTTGAATCCTTCATCATTTGTATTGGGTCACAATCATGAAATCAGCTTAATAGATTCCAAAATATGACCGATAAACTATTTTTCTTAGAAAATATTGAAATTTCAAGTTTTTCAAATAGGTCACACAACAGCCATGCAAACCGCATATAATATTCGATGAAGCATTGTATGATTCAGGCATAGACACCAAATGATTGAGCATTGTTGAGTATGGCTCATATATACACAAAATAGGGACAAGGGGCAGAGAAGGAGCAGAGCGTTATGAAACTCCCTCTGTCGTGCCCTTATGTTTGGTCTAATTGTTGTTTACCATGGTATGATTCAGGCAGGCCCGTTTCTACGAATCTGGAGGCTCGGTTCTGTAAGTGAAAATAGGTCCGTAATAAAATAAAAATGTATTTTTTTTAAAAGAACAATGTTCTATTTAAATTATTTAAAAGATAAATACAAAGTAATGTATATTTGAGGTACACCCAAAGGTGAAAATCACTGCCGTATACATGAGAAACCTCAAACCACCCTCCTAAAAAAAACATTCACCTAACACTTAGTAATACTAATAGATTATAATTTTTTTTAGGTCATACCTTGGAGAAGCCCAATTCCATTGAGCGGTTTGCACACCCCAAGATCCGGCCTGGGATTGAGGGGTATTATTGTTAAATATTATTGAATAATTTTATTTTTAATTATAGAATAATAATAGTCAAACCAAGTAAAATATATTGGAACATTAACTTTAGCAAATTTGTCCTTTGGTGTGCCACATGCACAAATAACCAATATATCTTGCAAATAATACATATCTCAGTATTCTTCGTGTATTAAACCTAACTTTTGGAGTCATATGCATTTCAAATCACCAACTACATGCATAAGTATAAGTTTTTGAGGCATGCATGTCATGTGAAAATAAATATTATATATGTTAGAAATAGAGAATGATTATAAATTTTAACACATATTATATTTATGTATTATAGATCTTTTTTAAAGTAAATGAATTACAAATATATTTTTTAAGTAAATGTATTACATATCTATTATCTTTTTTTTTTGAAGGAAGCATATCTATTATCTATTAAATAACTGATTTTTTAATGGACAAATTATACATTCCATCATTTATCACTTTAAAATTAAACAATTAACATCAACAATATAAATTATATATTCAACTTTTTTATTATCTCCAAAGTACAAACATTTCAAAATTGGTAAAATAAGCTCGTTTGAAAAGTCAAACCACGCTTTTTCCCTCATAAAGTCGACGCGCAAAGGATCGCCTACAAAAAATCTTCAACATAAGCAATTTTTTTTTTAAAGGAAATAGAAAGATGATTAAAATAAAAAGGGAATATAAAGATTGGAGGGTAAACTCTAGAACAATATAACCACACAATCAAACCTCTCAATGAGTGATACATACAATTACATCACAAGTGGAACAAAATAGAGAAACAACCATAAATGGGTTTTAAACAAAACTCTAATCAAACACTACCACTACCAGATACAATCCGGCGAACCCGCATAGGGGCGCAAAACCAAATTGTAAAAAAAGAGCGGAATTAGACTTCAAAACGTTCCAAACAGAATGAATCGACTACCATCACAGAAATGATAGAGGTAATATAATCCATGCAAAACAACAACAAACTATAACGCCTTTTCGAGACAGACTGTATGTTGCAAACTCAAAATTGT
Source organism: Medicago arabica (assembly GCA_946800305.1). Lineage (NCBI taxonomy): Eukaryota > Viridiplantae > Streptophyta > Magnoliopsida > Fabales > Fabaceae > Medicago > Medicago arabica. The sequence continues at coordinate 41,490,603 of OX326967.1, forward strand.
TTGTTGCCAAATGAAAGAGGGAACGACAACGAAGGCTAAATCCAACACCGTTCGGAGAATCAAAACATTCGAATCAAAGATCTAAATTTTAACGAAATCAAAAGTTATCCATCACAATCGCAACCCCCGGAAGAAATAAGTGACAACCAAACGCTCAGAAGTAGTAAACCATCACGACACAAGGTTGGAGACGACCCCAGACAGTAGCGCCCGTGAGTTTCAACACTATTGTCGGTAATAATTTTCTTTCAATTCAAAAGTAGTAGAAAAAATATCAAAATTAATGTTGCAATTTCATAGTTGAAGCAAATTCTTCTGCCTAATACGACACTCATTTTTCACACTTTTTTTATTTCTCTTTTCTACAACTTTTCTCCTTATTGAGTTTGTTCAACAATTTTCCTCTTCTTTGGTTTGTTCATCTTCACGACTCATATTCAATACCGCTCATATGAGCGTTTCTTTTGCAGTTAATAATCCATATTGTATTTTGCTACTCAATTTAATTTTACTTAATTTTATTTCACTTCAATTTAATTTCAGTTCTCATCAAAATTTAATTTTTACACACACTCCAATTATCTGATCCATTTACACATTTTTTAAAAATGGTGTAACATTGCACATGTTAAACAAATCAAAATAAAAAAAAAGTAACGATGGTGGATGTTCCTCCTAGTCCATCCCTTGTGTCCCACCGAAACCAAGTGAATAATATCATCGGGAAGAAGCAAAGAATTTACGGAAATATTGTTGTGGTTCCTTAAAAAATCCTGGTTCATCTGCATGATCTTGAGTCGTCAGATGTTGCTTGAAAGGGTTTGGTGCATAGACGCTCTGTGTTGGCGGTAATAATCATTCATGTACCTTCAAAAAATTTTGGGTTCTTTTTGGGTCGTGTTGGTGGGCTCTTGTCGCATTTTGGCTTGGTTGTTGTTTACTTCGACGTCAAACGCCTTTTCCTTTTCATCGGCGGAGGCCTGTTTTCGATCTGGGGTGTGTTTCTGCTTCAGACCGGCGTCGCTGTCCGTGTTTTGTTGTTGGTTTTATCTTCCTCTTGATCTGGTGCTTGTGTTGATGCTTGTTTCTTGGTGAGGTGGTTTGGCGTTGTAGTCTCTGTCTTTATCGTTGGATTGTGGGTATATCCACCGTGGTTGTTTCTTCGAAATGCTATGGCGATGTTGCTGCTATCCTTGAAGAATATCAGCCTCGTTATCTTGCTCTTGTGCTTGCTAACCCGTGGTGTTGTAGTGGTGGGGTGATGGTGGTGATGTGCAGTGGTGAGGTAGTAGTCATGGTGGTGATTCAGTTGTGGTGGTCGTTTTAATGGCGATGTTTAGTGGTGGTGGTGATGGTGTTGTTGATGTGTGGCGGTGCTTTGTGGGGGGTTTGTTGTGAGTGATTCATTTTGGTGGTCGCCTCTGTTATTCGGGTTCATATTCCTTGTCGCTACCTCTTGTTTGAGTTTTGGGTTGTGAAGATGTTTAGGGTGGTTTCGAGGGTGTGTGTCATTCTAGCTGAGCTTTAGTTCCTTTTTGATTGATGCTTGCACCATCACATATCATGTTGTATGTTTTACATATTGTGTGCTGGATTCTGGTGGGCCGATTAATTTTGCTTCGAGATCGGGAGTTGGTGTCTATTTGCTTTCTTGTTTGGATGGCTACGATTTCTCTGGTGGACCAGAAGTAAGGGATGTCCGTCTGGTCGGGTCATGAAGTCTGGTGGGCCGTTCGTTTTTGATTCGAGATCAGAAGTCAATTTGTTGGCTCAAGTTTGCTTTTGGGCTTATTTGGTGTTCTTTCGGTGGACCAGAGGTTGTGAGCTGGTGGAAGTTGATTGATCTTTGGAATAATGACTCAACTTAGGTGACGCGGACAAAGTGTTTCATTTATAGGGGGTTATTTTTGGGTTGAGTTGTTGCGATGGGAGGTTATGAATATCGTTTTTTCAGTGGTCGGTTCGTGTAGGAGTCTGATTTTGGTGTTTATTCTTCAAGTGTTCCGCCTATATACAACACCTTTTGTTTGTACCGTATCACCGGTCTTTGTTCGTCTTGAGCAGGGATCTGGTTTTTAATAAAATTTGTTGATTCAAAAAAAAAAAACGAAACATTATTTTGATATTCATATTTTTAATCTTGCTAACTAGTGTCTTTAGAGCAATGGTTAAGAAATCTATAAATAAAAAGTTTGTTTTGAAAATATAAATTTTGATTTTTGATTAAGTAATAATTACATCACTTTTATAATTTTTTTTTTACTAATTTTGTTCTTAACTAAAGCCTCAAAGACACTATTTAGCATTTTTTTTTATTGAAACCCTTCAAGCTTATTTTTAGGTATTATGCATTGAAATAATTTTTATTTAATTAAAGTATGTCCTTGACATTTGTTAATCACCACCGAATCTCAAAGAGGCTTTGGATTAAAAAACTTCTATCTTTTAATTTAAGCAATTAAACAACTCTAATATTTTAGACACAACAGACTTACGGTCTCTTAAATTTTAGGCTTAATACATCCCCCAATCCTTTAACTTATTTTAATTTCTCAGTTTGATACCTTAATTATAAAGTGTCTCAATTTAGTCTTTTATATCTCCTGCAGTTAACTATTTTAGTCTTCGCAATTAGTTTTTTTTATGTTTAATATTTTTAATATGATTATAACTGTTTGATTTAAGGTCCATAATATACTACACTGAACCATCCATATCTGATTTTTTTCCTTCTCCTTCTCTTAAAAAAAAATCAGATTTTTTTCTAAAATTTTAAAAATAGGAAAAAACATTCAGATTTATTTCGAAATTTGAAAAAACAAATTAGAAATTTAATTTTCAAAATAAAAAAAAATTAAAAAAATCAAATTTTTTAAAAAAGGTCAGTTTTTTTAAAAAGAAAAAATAAATTTTTTTATACCAAAAATAAATTCTGGAAAATTGAAAAAAAACTTAATTTTTACGATTTTTTTTTATTTTCAAAATGTAATATTTGCATTTTTTTCTAAAATTTTAAAAATTCAGATTTGTTTCGAAATTTAAAAAATCAGAATTTTTTTTTGATTTTTTTTGGAAATTCAGAAGATATTTAGAAATTTATGAATTTAATTTTCAAAATAAAAAAAAAGGTCAGCTTTTGTTCAAAAAAAAATGTTAAAATGTTTCATTTAAAAAAAAATTATGCCAAAAATAATTTCTGGAAAATAAAAAAAATCTTAATTTTTACGACTTTTTTTATTTTCGAAAAGTAATTTTCACACTTTTTTTATTTCTAAATTAATATAAATGAATTTATATTATTTTTAAAAAAATCTAATTTTTTTCTTTTTGAAAATTAATTTTCAGATTTTTTATATTTCTAAACTAATATAAATTGTTTTTAAAATTAAGTGTTGATAGTTCTTGGTAACATACAATAGATCTGAATGATCTAACGGTCCTCATTCTAAAAAAAAAATCAAATGGTTAAAATTCAATAAATTAATAAGGTCTATGGTGGACTACTTTTAATGTTGTTTCATCTTAGACTTTTAAGGTTAAAAACTAACAGAAAGGACCAAAATAGTAAATGACAAAAGATTTATGGGACCAAATTAAAACACTTAATAGTTAAGGGGTCAAACTGAGAAATTAAAATAAGTTAAAGGACTGAGGGATCAACATAATCAAATAGTTTTTGTAACAAAAAAATATATAAGGAAAATGTTAACTAATGCCCTAAGGGCAATGGTTAAGCATCCAAAACAATTAAGTTTTGATGAAAAGAATATGTAATCATTACTTAATTAAAAGTAACATTTTACATTTCTACGACAAATTTTTTATTTGTAGTTTCCTTAACCAAGGACATCGGTTACCAAGACTAAAAATATAAAGAATAAAGTAACAAAAAACTAGCAGTAGTAGAAAGAATGTTGACATTATTGTCATAATTTCTTTTTAAAAGTAGGCTTAAATAGGTTTTTCGTTCCTGTAAATATATGTCATTTGAATTTTCGTCCCTGAAGTTACTAATCCTTCCAATCTGCCACTGCAAAATTTAATCATTTGACTTTTGGTCATAATTAGGTTTTTTTTTGCTAAGGTGGGCTGTCATTAGCGACGTGGTACCTACGTGGCAAGTGATGATTGGGGCGAGCTGGTTGGCTTAAATAGGTATTTCGTCCATACAAATATAGGTCATTTGAATTTTCGTCCATACAAATATAGGTCATTTGAATTTTCGTCCTAGAAGTTACTAATCAGAAGTAATTAGGACCATTTTTCAAATGATTTATATTTGCAGCCTATATTTGCAAAAGTATGATTTGTCAAAATTTCTCAACGTTAATATGACGACAATTCTCTTTCCCTTCTCACACTGATATCGCCCTCACCATTTTCATTTTTCTATTTTCATGGATCAATCAATGTTCCCAACCCCTAACCATCCCCATTTTCATCTTTTTTTCATTTTTAAACCCACTCTTAGTTTCTATTTAACCTCCTAACCTCCTTCTTCCATGTATGTATATGCACAATGTTACGATATTTAAAATTTATTGGATGTTTTGATGCACTGAAAGAATATAATAGGGAAACTATGAAGATTTGAAACCCTAGCTTGTTTCTTCGTTGATGAGCGAAGAGTCTAAGAAGCGTGGACCTACATGTTTTAACTCTGTCACCTCTATTTCTCACTGCAACCAAACAAGAAAATATTAATCTTCTCTCCTATCTTTCTCTTCAATTTCTCTCTCCTTTTTCTCTTCTCCCAAACACAGTCAACAACGTTTCCTTGACATAACCGCCTAATTAATTAACTAACTAACCATCCTACATGTTTTTTAACCCTCACCTTTTAATTGTACTAATAAAATAAATAAATAAAATTTAAAAGAAATTATTCTAATATTCGATTTTTTCGTTAAAATTGCAAAAATACCATAGCACAAACAGCAGTACTAATGGCAGTAAATAGCACCAATCACTATGCGCCTCTCTCTCTCTTATATCCTTCTGGCTTCTTTTCTGAGCTAGCCATCAATAACTAGATTACTCCACCAACTTTTATTTTCTCCAAAATAGAAACAAAGCAGAACATCTACTACAATTTTCAACTAATGTACTTGTGACTACCAACACAACTCTTTCCTCTCCTCTCGCCGGAAAAAAAAATATGCATTGATTATTACAAACCTTCAAAAAATGCGTCAATCACTTCTCTCTAACCAAAACAACACCTCAGACTCACAGCCGCCGGTTACTACCACCGGACGTCCCCGGTCACACTTCAGCAGCCGGAAAATCTCACCAACAAGCATAACAATTGAATTCGAAAAAACCAAAAGAACCGCCAAAAACCATTTACCCAACGGTGATTCTTACATGGGAACTTTCTCCGGTAACAACGTACCAAACGGATCAGGAAAATACAAATGGAACGATGGTTGTATCTATGAAGGTGAATGGAAACGAGGAAAAGCTTCCGGAAATGGAAAATTCTCGTGGCCTTCAGGTTCTATTTACGAAGGCGAGTTTAAATTAGGTAAAATGGAAGGTTCTGGAACTTTTACTGGATCCGACGGAGATATTTACAGTGGTTCGTGGAGTTCTGATAGAAAAAACGGTTATGGGAAAAAGCGTTACGGTAACGGAGATTATTACGAAGGTTGCTGGAAGAAGAATGTTCAAGAAGGAAAAGGGAGGTATGTTTGGAAAAACGGGAATGAGTATATTGGTGAATGGAAGAACGGTGTTATTAACGGAAGAGGAACTCTTGTTTGGTTGAATGGAAATCGTTATGAAGGTGAATGGGAGAATGGTGTTCCCAAAGGGCAAGGTGTGTTTACTTGGCCTGATGGAAGTTGCTATGTTGGGAATTGGAATAATAATAGTAATGATAATGATTTTCAATCTTCTTTGTTGAATGGAAGTTTTTATCCTGGTGATGATTTTGCTGTGACAATGAGGAAAAGGTGTTTTGTTGAAGGTGGAAAGGATTTTGGGAAGATTTGTATTTGGGAATCTGATGGAGAAAAAGGTGATATAACTTGTGATATTGTTGATAATGTATCGGTGTTGAGTAGGATCGGGAGTGAAAGTGTTTCAGATCCGAAAGAGATTAAGCAGTTTAATTGTTTTGCTTCCGAGGTTAAGAGACCGGGGGAAACTATATGTAAAGGGCATAAGAATTACGATCTTATGCTTAATTTGCAATTGGGTATAAGGTAAAGCTTAATTTTGCAACTTATGTTCATTGATTGTTTGTGTTTTTGTAATTTGCAATAGTTCTGAATTCAAGGGATTTTGGTTTGTGTATTTGTAGGCATTCAGTTGGAAAGGAAGCTTCTATTTCGAGAGAGTTAATACCCAGTGATTTTGATTTGAAGGAAAAGTTTTGGACTAGATTTCCTTCTGAAGGATCTAAGGTTACGCCACCACATCAATCGATGGAGTTTCGTTGGAAGGATTACTGTCCTATGGTTTTTAGGTATAGCCTTTTTGTTTTTCACCTGGTAGTTAATGTTAATAATTTCTTGTAGCACTCACAAAGGCAAAATTGATGTAGTCGAAGGTTGTTGCAAAATCTTTACTAATTGCGCTAGTTGTAGTTTCGTTCTTTAAATTTTTGGTCAGGCTAATTAACACAAGGTGAATAATGTTATGGTTTTGAATTTCAGACAATTGAGGAAGCGATTTCAGGTGGATCCTGCTGATTACATGTTAGCTATTTGCGGAAATGCTGCCCTCAGGGAGCTTTCATCTCCCGGTAAAAGTGGAAGCTTCTTCTACTTGACCCAAGACGACAGATTTATGATTAAGACAGTGAAAAAATCCGAAGTCAAGGTTTGTTTTTGGTTGTTAAATTGAAAATAATTTTCCATGTTTGTTCAAGCTAGTATGATGTACATATGTATTGACAGCTGACTTATGTGGCTAACTTATAGGTACTTCTTCGGATGCTTCGAAGTTATTACGAACATGTTTCTCAGTACGAGAATTCGCTTGTGACAAAATTCTATGGGGTACATTGTGTCAAACCAATTGGAGGCCAGAAGGTATGCCTTTGAAGATAAATTATTGCTATTTTAAGGGGTTAGCCTTTGAGTTGCAGGAACTGATAATTTGTTGTTATTGAAAACCAGACCCGGTTCATCGTGATGGGCAATCTTTTCTGCTCAGAATATCCAATTCATAGACGATTTGACTTGAAGGGATCATCACATGGCCGTATGACAGATAAGACTGAAGAGGAGATTGATGAAACTACCACCCTCAAAGACCTCGATCTCAATTTTGTGTTTCGCCTACAAAGAAATTGGTTCAAAGATCTCATCACGTAAGTTGCTAGTAATGTTCTAGTTACCATTTTCTGTGCTGCTACTTAGCGATGAAACATCATGTAAATCTGAAATTATAATTTCCTTGATATAATTTTCCAGACAAATTGAGAGGGATTGTGCGTTTTTGGAAGCCGAGGGGATCATGGATTACAGTCTTTTGGTCGGCATTCATTTTCGTGATGATAATAATTGTGACAAAATGGGATTATCACCATTTTTTTTGCGCACTGGTACTCATTAATATCTCATTTCTTTGCATATTGTATATGAATATTATGTAATAGTAACTGAACTAAGACTAATTATATCGTTTACTCTTTTAGGAAAGCATGACTCTTATCAGAGTGAAAAGTTTATGCGTGGTTATCGGTTCCTTGAAGCAGAGCTACAGGACAGGGATCGAGTCAAATCTGGCCGGTAGGTTGAAATATGTTCTGGTTTTTTGAATTTTAGTTGATAAAATAATTAGGTTGTTTAGACAATTGACACCACATCCATAGTTTAAGTGGGTAGTTACATTGTGTTTCCCTAAATCAACATTTTATAGAATAATTAGGTCGAAGAACCTGAGAAGAGGGGCTTGTATCATTGTGTTCCATAAAAGAGTGAGATGCTGTAGGCTTGTATCATTGTGTTCCATAAAGGAGTGAGATGTTGTAGGCTTGTTATTGTATGTTATGATTAAGTTCTAGTTCTTTATTATTTTAAATGCCTTAATAATTCATATTTTTATGTTGATGACATTTTGGAAATAATTGCAATTAGTTTGAATTATCTTTAGCAAGTAGGTGGGAATAATGTAGAGCGGGAAACGGTTGTTTGTGGGGGCATTACCCAGGTCGTGGTCCTAATTAATTAATTGCTTGTTTCTGGAAGTTTTTTTTAATACCATCTCTATAATTTATTGGCAATCTAAAATTGTCCTATACTTCAGCATTTATAAAGTAGTTATGGTTGTTGGTTTCTAATGTGAATGCGTAGTTGCACTCTGTTTGGGAGTGAGGGTATTAATCATATTTGTAATATTTGATGTGTTAAGTTGGATTTTTCTTGTTTCAGGAAGTCGTTGATTAGGTTAGGAGCAAATATGCCTGCAAGAGCAGAGCGCATGGCTCGGAGGAGTGATTTTGACCAATACACCAGTCTTGGGATGAGCCATTTTACTCCTTGTCGCATTGGGGAGACCTATGATGTTGTTCTATATTTTGGGATTATAGACATTTTGCAAGATTATGACATCAGTAAGAAGCTGGAGCATGCATACAAGTCACTGCAGGTTGATCCTTCATCAATCTCAGCTGTTGATCCAAAGCTTTACTCGAAGAGGTTTCGTGATTTTGTGGGGAGAATATTCAGCGAGGACCGGTAGCACCGAGTATGAAACAAGGGTGTAAATGTTGTCATGATGATTGAAGTTGCATCAATTGATTTGAATAATATCCAGTAAAGAAAGCTGGAAATTGATTCAGGTGTTGGAATTGGTGTGCATGCAATACTGTTTGATTAACAGGCTATAGCATTGAGAATCTTTTTCTATGGCCAAATTTTGAAGATTTTGCCATAATGATGGTTCACTGAAGGCAAGGGTGATCTTTGTACATGAAAGATGGTGGAAATGATCTCTGCCTTTTTTTTCTTTGTCTTTCCATTGGTTGGGATGTGTAGATTCTTTGGTCACCACAAAGTAGAGTATGATATTATGAATGTAAAAAATGTTAGGTAGGGGAGAAATGAAAATGTTTTCAGAAACCGGAATCCAAATGCGCGGATACTTTACTTGGTAATAAAGAAAGTGTACAGTTCTTGCGAAAGCGATGTTTTTTTTTTGGTAATTATTATTATTTTCCTTCGTCAAAGTTTAAACTCCGGTTTTTTAATCTTGCAACTTTGAAGGAAAATGCTAACTAATATCCTTGTGCAATGGTTAGAGACATGGTTTTGGAATAGAGGGTTGGATTCTCTTTGGGATCATATGTTGCCTAAATCAAAATGCTTAATTGGGATGCAAGTTTTGGAATGGAGGGTTGATAATGCACTTTGGGATCTTCATGTGTCCAAATTCCCAAACAAGTCCTACTTTTGATTATATTATATAAAAAAGTAAAATAAATGTGGCTCCATTATCCGTTGAATAGTACTCCAAGTAACATTAAAAAATAATTTAGGGGGGAAGGGTGTCCCTTGCCTTAGTTTAGCTAAGCTTTTTCAGTGAAAGCGATGCGAGGGCATTGGTCTGTGATGTGTTATGAAAAGCAGAGAAAGCACGAGAAAGATTCGCTGTTATGTTTCTTTGATTTTCTTATCAATTTGTTTACTTTCACCTGCTTTTCACTGTTTATATTGTTGTACTTGTACCACACTTCAACTCAACTTATTAAGCTCTTTTTAAATGTTGATCTTCTCTGATTAAAAATCATTCTCGGGTAACCATCCACCTGTTAAGATGAATTTTAAATATGATCACGCCGTTAATCTTGTTAATGATTTTAAGGGGATTTGAGAAACAGACATACATGTCGTGTCAGGTCACGAACTTAGGGAATCGGGCAAGACGCGTCTCAATGTCAGGTTGTGGTCAAAGTCAGTGGCAGAGCCAAAAAGATTATGCTTATTCATTCATTTTTCTCTTTTGTTTCTAGTTTAAACATAAAAAAAGCAATATCTAGAGCAGCATTTTAGTTAGAATTCAAAGTCAAATTTCAATTTTTTTTTTGGTTATTTCACGATATAAATCAATTATGAAAGTCTCACATATTATCAATCATAGATTTATTTTTAAAGCCTGATCTAACAACATCCTGATATAGTAAATCAATTATGAAAGTCTCACATATTAGCAATATATTTCATGAAATCTTCAAATTTATTTTACAATAATGTCTAACAACATCTATAAACATACTATTAAATAACTCAAATTTTATGAAGATGTAAAATACACGGAGATGATTGTTGTTAAATAACAAAACCTTGCGAATGTCTAATGACAAATAACCAAATCATATCAATGTTTGTATTTATGAAAAAAAACTACAACATATCAATAATTGAAGAGATATTATATAAGCTTAAATAGGTTTTTTCGTCCCTGCAAATATAAGTCATTTGAATTTTCGTCCTCGAAGTTACTAATCCTTCAATTTTGTCATTGCAAATATTAATCATTTGAAAAATGATCCTAATTACATCTGATTAGTAACCTCAGAGACCAAAATTCAAATGACTTATATTTACAGGGACGAAAGACTTATTTAAGCCAACCACCTCATCCAATCATCACTTGCCACATGGACACCACGTCGTTAATGACAACCCACCTCAGCAAAAAAACTTAATTATAACCAAAAATCAAATGATTAAATTTTGCAGTGACAGATTGGAAGGATTAGTAGCTTCAAAGACGAAAATTCAAATGACCTATATTTGCAGGGATGAAATACCTATTTAAGCCTATTATATATAATAGGCTTAATAGGTTATCCCGATGGAAATATGTTTTTTGTAAGCCTAAATTTGAGCTATTTAATTAAATATTTTATAAAAAGTTTGAGTCCAACCTTTTTATTAAACGAGTTGAGCCAAACTTTAAATAGGATAGGTCATAAACCCATGTCGGACGAACTAACCATTTCCCACCTTTAGCATGTGTGTAGTCCTCCCTCTTTATATATATTTCCCACATTTTTAATAAGTATTTACGAGTACTTGGCATATGATAAAAGGATATAAACGTGTCAATTTAGTTGAAATGTCTTGTATCATCCTTGATGTTATTGTGGTCATTATTTAGTTAAAAAAAAATTATGTTTGGATACGTTCACAATAATAGTTAGTTGAATATGAAATTTAAGTGTAAAAATCACCTAAAAAAGCTATAAACCCCATTTTAAATTAGAATTAGTTCTAAGTCGAAATTAATGTTGATTCCGAAGTATGTCTTGTCCTCTCTACCAGTCTACTTTCTTTCATTTTTCAAGGCTTCTGCATGTATCATTTCCTCTATTGATTTTTTTTTTTTGGGGGGGGGGGGGGGGGGGGTGATTGAGGTCTCTGAAAGAGAACGGTGGTTTGACAAATGGTGACGGGGGATGGAGTTGAAGTACATGAGTTTGTGGTATGAAGTTCTAGTCGCGAGGTATGGAAAGATTGGGTGTAGTATTGCGAAGGAGGGAGGTTTAATTCGGTTTGGTGAAATAATTTGACCACTATTAGATCAAGGACCGGTGTTGGAATTGGTAGGTTGGTTGATGACAACATTGGTAGATATGTAGGCAATGATAATAATACTCTTTTTTGGCGGGGTCCAGAGATTGATAGTATAGCGGTGATAAATACTTTTAGTCACCTTTTTTATCTAGCCATTAATAAAATGGCAATGATGGCTGAAATATATGCTCTTGGACGGGGTGAGGCTTCACGGTGGAGGCGTAGGTTATTCGCGTGGGAGGAGGAGCAGGCGCGTGAGTGCAGTGTTTTGCTTACTAATATTATTATGCAGTATAGTATTTATGATAGGTGGCTTTGACATTTACATGCTTTCCAATCTTACAATGTTACAGGTGTATATCATTACTTGATTTCGACGCTCAATGTCGAGGAGGCGGGTCATCCATAATCAATTTGGAACAAGGAGGCCCCTCTCAAAACCAGCTTGTTTCCTTGGCGTATGTTTCAGAATCGGTTACAAACAATGGACAACTTATTAAAGAGATGCATTCTTCAACATAACGCTCAACCTAATGTGGGTGGGTGCTGATCGATGTAAAACCTTGATCACTTATTCTTATCTTGTGACTTTTTTTGAAAAAATATGGGATGACATGTTGAATTGGCTTGACTTTATAATGGTTCATCTAGCGCAAGTAGCATATCATTTTTATCAATTTAAAACTTTAGGCGGCTTTTCTAAATACGTCTGTTTAGTTTTTATTTTCACTTTTAATTTGATTATGCTTCTAGACATTCAAACATGTCAAATAATTTTGCATCTCTAAAATTACAGCCGACAAAGATCAAGTAAACTTGAACATCATTTAAAACATTATTTGAAAATTAATTCGTTGAGCTTAACCTACTAACCAAGTAAATTGAATTAATTTGAAAATTAAGTTTAATTAAACAAAGGGAAATGTTAACCGGTGCTCCGGGGCACTGGTTAAATAATTATAAAAGGAAATTTATAGTTTAATTTGTTTGGTTCTTATATAATTTTATATATTTTAAATTATAGTGTTTGGAAATTTGGAAGCGTTTGGTGAGTATTCAAAAAGAGTTTCCTTGGGGAGGTGTGGATGGAGGTAGGAAAATTTGTTGGATGAAATGGGATTCGGTGTGTCATCATAAAAACAATGGAGGTTTGGGGGTTAAGGATATCCGGATTATGAATGTTAGTCTTTTGGCTAAATGGAGGTGGAGACTTCTAGATGGGAACATTGCACTTTGGAAAGAGGTTTTGGAAGCAAGGACAATGGTATTTCGGGCGGTTTGTTGGTGGATGTTATTAGTGGGAGGCCGAGAGTTGCTTCCTCATGGTGGAAGAAGATTTTTAAGCTAGGGAATGTCGGAGGATATAATTGGTTTAACCCGGAAGTGGAGCGGAAGGTGTGTAATGGTCTTTCTTCTAGCTTTTGACATGATGCTTGGAGGGGTGATACATGTTTCAGGGTTAAATACCCTCGACTTTTTATGATTTCGGCTCATAGGGAGGCTTTGGTGGGGGAGGTGGGGTCGATGTCTTATCAAGGTATGGTTTAGGGTCTTAATTGGAGGAGACATCTCTTCATGTGGGAGGAGGAGGTTCTTGTTAGCCTTATGGAGGATTCAGAAGGAGTAAGGTTATCGAGTGATCCCGATGTTTGGAGGTGGAAGTTAGAGGAGAATGGTGTTTTCTCGGTTAGCTCTTCTTATAAGAAATTGGAAGGGTTAACTTTTGGTGCAGTTACTTGGTCGGAGGGTGAAAAAGGTGTGTTTGAGAAGTTGTGGAAGAGTACGGCTCCTTCGAGAGTGGTAGCCTTTGCGTGGAGAGTTCTTCTTAACCGTGTCCCTACCAAGGTCAACCTTGCTTTGAGAAATGTGCTAGGACCAGATGATTAAAAGGCTTGTGTGTTATGTAATAACTTGGAGGAAGCTTCGCTCCATCTCTTCCTTCATTGTGAGGTGGCTAGTTTGGTGTGGCTCAATTTGATGCGGTGGTTGAACATTCTCTTCATTATACCACTTAATCTTTTTATCCATTAGGATTGTTGAAGTGGGAGAGAAAGAAATAAAATGGTGAAAAAGGGTCTAGGGTTGATTTGGAATGCTACTATTTTGGCTTTGTGGAAGGCGAGTAACAATTAAGGAGGTTGGTTTTGGGGTGGATGAGATTGTGGAGGATGTCAAAGTGATGTCTTGGAGATGGGTGCTTGGTAGAATGCATGTGCTGGCATGCCTATTTTGCAAATGGTGTCGGAATCCTAAAATTTGCCTTGCGAGGGTGATTAGGAGGCCGTAAAGTTTGGTCAGGAATTTGCAGCTGGTTGGTGCGTGTCTGCTGGTTTTCCCTCCTGCTTGTTCGCCTTGCCTTTCCTTCTTATGTCCTGCTGTGTTGTTTAGCAGTTTTACGGCCTGCTGTTTTGACAGTTGCGGCTGCGGGTTTTTTGAGGGGGGTCTGTCATGCTTTGGTTAGGTTTGGCTGTGAGCAGGGGCGGAGCTGCATGTAAATGAGGGGGGTGCACCTGCACACTCTGGAATTTTCTAAATTACCCCTATAATCCTACTTTATTACTATTTGCACACCCTCACTTATTCAGTTTGCACCAACCATCTGTGTCTGATAAACATTTTCAATTGCTTAGAATGCTTTTGTTTTTCATGGCAGGTTGACCATGATTTCATTTCCTCCTCAGTTATTAGGTAATGCTTTCCATTATCTAAAATCTAGCAAAATTAAACAACCAGGTCTCAAACCTGGATGCTTAGGCCGAAGGAAATGGTTTCAAACACTAAGCTAGAATGAGAGATGATTTTAAAATTTGCAAATGTAATATATATTACAAAATGCTGAACCTGATTCACAATACTCAGCACATTTTACACAATTTGAGAAAAAAAGATAATGATAATTATATCCAATTACACATATTAATTGTTTGTGCATTTCCATTATCATAAATAAAAAGTGAAAAATATATAGCAGTGAAGTGATGTATATGATATGGATTAGAATGTACAATTTAAAAAATAAGCATTTTATTATATATATATATATATATATATATATATATATATATATATATATATATATATATATATATATATATATATATATATATGGGTTATGCTAGAAGCTACTCATGAGATGTCTTTTACCAATCCACTCCTCAAGGTGTGATTTCTACTTTTTAGTTATAACTTTGCTAAAAGACACCTTCATAAAAGGTGTCTTCTAGCAAAACCCTATATATATATATATATATATATATATATATATATATATATATATATATATATATATATATAGGGTTTAAAATTTGGGTTTTAAAATTTGCACCCCCTGACTCAGGGTCCTGGATACGCCACTGGCTATGAGGCGGGGGTATGCCTACGTTTTTCGTAGGTATATGCCTGCCTCTAGTTTGGTGTTACGTATATTGGCGGCACCCTCCTTGTATTTTTTTCCCTTTTTATCCGCGAGTTTTTGGTGTTCCTTGCACTTACTCGTCGTGAACAAATTTTGTTGTTCAAAAAAAATATTTCAAATATTTATGTATGTTAGTTTTTAAAAACTTATGTCATCCTTGCAATTAACATTTTCTCGCATTGTCGCCCAAAAAACTTCAAGTTAAAAGGTGAGGATATAGTAAAATTGACTCTTTTGTTCTTGACCAAATAAATTTGACTTTTAAATTTATACGATTCAAGTAAACGAACCGTGCATAACATGTTGAACATAGTTTCCCTAAAAAAAAACATGTTGAACATAGTTGTTTGTGAATTTGAAACAATTCGTGAACATAATAGGGTGAACTTAGTTGTTTCTGAATTTGAAACAAGTCGAATTTGAACGGTTCTCTTGATATCTTAAGAGAAAGAGAAACCATGTGTTACTCAAATTCACTTGATTTTACCTATTCCCTTGATTTTGTAATCGAATTACAAGTCAAATTTGTAAACAATGTGTTACTTTTACCTATTCACTTCACTTATACTCTTATTGATATCTTAAGAGAGAGAAATATAATTTACATTTTTCAATCGTAAATTAAGTATGCATTTTTTTATATAAATAAATCATTAATAGTTATGAAAATTTGAAAATAATCTTATATTTAAGGATAAATAAAAAGTGAAAAATGACTTTATAGTTAGCGACAAGAATATAGTAAAACTCTTGTTTTTGTTAGAGGAAGAAACCACTGTTTTGTTGCTTTTGAAATAGGAAGTCTTAGGAAGATGCTCATCAACGACAACCTTTGTGAAAGTATGCTAGGTCCTAGGTACATCAACAACTTGTCTTGCTCTTGCGGAACCCAACCTCTTTACGTTCATATTCAAACGTGTTATTTCAACATCAACTATGAAAATAAACAACCCCTAAATATACAAAATTCGTCAATTTAATCCGTGAAGTATATAAAAATCTATCAATTTAATTTTCAATATTTTAATATTAATGACTAAATTGGTGAGATGTTCATATTTAATGTACAATAGAATTTGCCCTATATACTTTAAAAATGTATACTTTTGTTGTTTCTTTTTTATTGTAGTTTCAGAATAGTATCATTCAATTAAAGATCATCTCCATTTATCTTTCTAAATAGAAAAAAGAAAATACTTTTAAATGAAGAAATCCTAACCCAAATACTTGCCCATCACACTAGTTATCTTAATGAAGATTGAACTCATGCATTCCCATACTTCAGATGTACGTGTATACACTTATCCCTCTGATCAACACATTCCACAGAATGGGTATATATATTTTTGCCTCTGACAAATGTAAGATTATCTTATTATCCCTGTACACTGTCATCTCCACCATATCCATGCATAAATCTATTTCCAATTCATGATTTTGCATAAAATATATTATATATGTATCATTAATATTAGACGTGTTTATCTGGTATTTGATGCAGCATCTGATATAGGAGTATCTAATAGAGTAGATAGTCCAATAATTGTTTCTTTTTTTTATCTCTGAAGAAAAAGGTAAACATTTCAACCTTGCATCTGAAGAGATTTTGACGAATAGAAACTCTGTCATCATATAGTAACTTTCAAGAGAAGACCATAACCTTAAACAAAGCCTTCATAAGTATTTTCCAAGGAATAAATCAACCATTGTGTAACTGTTACCAGGGTGCTAGTATTTAGGTCCCACCCGCAATAGTAATATGTTGCTCCTATTGACTTGTCGGCTGATTTTTTTTTGGAATGATTTTCATCCTCAACATATTACTATGGTTTAATTTTATTATTTAGAACAAAAATAGTGGCTTTTTGCAATCTTGCCAAGAAAAAACTAATTTTTATATTATACGTATTATCACATCATCATCAATTCAATTTGATACACATGACTGAGGAAATTACACTTTTTTTTTATTTTTATCATGAAGTATAATTTTGTTATTTGTAAAGTTTTTGAAATATGTAATATTGCTAGTATATTTTGACACATGACTAAGGAAATTACACTTTTTTTAGTCAAAAATAAGGAAATTATACATGATATATGTGGATTTTAGGCCCCGGAAGCATAGGCCCTCATAATCCAATTTCTTTGTAGCATGGAAAATCAAGATATTATGCCGATACTCAGAGTACTGAATGTTTTTTATTCATTTATACATAAATAATTACTAATAGTCATATATAAATAATTACACTACCAACTTTAATACTCCTTTTAATCCTTATTATAAGAAAAAAAAATGCAAAAAAACATCAAATATAATCTCATTATTAGTATCGTAACGTAACGTTTTGAATAATTTTACGTAAGAAAATGCTAACATGTACCATTAGGCATATGTTAGTATACCAAAAATAAAAATTATACATAGAAAATTGTGTCAATTTATTTATCAAAAAGTTGAAAATTAATTTTTCAAAAAAAACTATTTGTTATTTGTGGAATTTTTAACATATTCCCTAACATGACCCTTAAATATGAACCCTCATGATAAATGTAAATTACTTTTAAATATTACACTCACGAATATTAAAAATACAAATATTAAATGGAGTATATAAAAGTCTTTTAAACAATAAATACACATTAACAATTATGACATTTTCTTATAATTAGGATTAAAAAAATCACCAAAAATATATAAATACAACTTAAAGATATGAGGTAGCTAGTACGACCAAAATGTACTAAAGAGTCTAATATATAAAAGATGAATATCTATTGAAGATAAGATTGAAATTGTTCAAAAGCCTATGTGTATAAGTGATGATATACAATGTGCTTGGTAAAAAAATTGGTAATCTATGTACGTGCAACAAAAGCTATTAACAATGCTGATGATGTACTACCCCTAGAAAAAAATGCTGATGCTGTACTAATTAAACACAGTTGCTTGAAATATTTATTGAACATAAGGTTGAAATTGTTTAAAAGCCTAATTGAAAAGTTTATGATAGATATGAAAAAGTTGTTTTAGGCTTCCCTACTAAGCTGAGTGCTAATATTCCAACTCTATGGATATTTAAGTCGTTAATGGTTCCAAACAGAGGTGACACTCTTCCACGATTCATTAGTTTATTTATCTTAATTTCTTCCATTTTGATATTTATATTGGATACCTAAGAAATGTGGAAGAATTGAGCTCCTCCAATTTATGTGCAAGCAATTTGAATAATCTTCATTATGCTGTCTAAGGTTTCGAAAAAGAAACACTATCTTGAAAATATTATATTAATCGTACTTTATCCCTTCATGACAGAATATTAGGCTAAAATAGCTGCCAAAAACTCTAAGACACATGCACTTTTTTATTTCTGAAAAATATCATCATCATTCATTATCATTATCAACTTCCCTAGCTATATTATTTGTTTGTTTGTTCCTTTCTTTTTCTTCAAGGAGCTACCGTCCAAGCTTTTAGAATGCCACCTAAGACCACAAATTGAAATTTGTAACATCAATGAATGGAGAATCAAATCTTCAATATGAATTGTGATAATATATATATCATTCTATGGCTGATGTAAATGTGACGATTCGCATAGAATTTTGTTATAGGGTGTTGACATTCGATTAATTGAAAGAACCAATAATACACTAACTAAAATTTTAAGGGCCAAAAATGGAACCAATATTGTAAGAGTAGTGGTGTCCACTATAGGCAAATAGTAGTAGACAAATTTGAATTAAGGTGCATATTTTCTGGTTAGTTTAAATAGCTTGAAAGCTAAGGCAGAACATGCATGTATAGATAATGTTCCATAAATGACTGGCCCTGCTTGCCATTTGTTGTTGTTTGTGGCTTGGTGAAGTGAAACTCTTTTTCAAATATTTTCTATCATTTGTTCTTAATCAGTGCCTTACCACGTGGGTGGTAACAATCAAGTGGAATCTCATATATCTAATCTAAGGAAGAAACCCCACATATATAATAGTATCTTTCAACTTTTTCTTATAATAATGCTTACTTCTTGAACTTTGGCTTAAATATAAGTTAGTCCAATTTTAATTAACTGGTGTACCAGTAAACCAAAGTTTATATCAATCCAAATTGTAGGTACAAAATTAGAGTTTATTGCTAGTAGTATATAGGCTAGTATATATTATGTCTAGTTTGTAGATCTAGTTTCACTATAGTAAGTGAATTATTAGGTTATTGATATCTTGCTAATTTTTGTGGTATTAAAAATTGTTGAGGGTTTCTTTTGGCTTGAAAGGTAAGAATTATTGATATGTGGCTATGTGCAGATTTATATTTTACTAGTATTCTGAATTCGTGCAATCTATAGTTTATTGTGTTCAATTAATGTACAACAAAAACATTTAACAATAACTCACATTATCACATTAGATCTACATCAATGTTGTATATCACATATTAAGTACATATTTTATAAAGCTAAACAAAACATCAAAACACATCAATAATATTTTAAAAAGCAATATGAATCCAAAATATGTTACATAAAAAACTGAGTTATAGAATGTCATAAAAAAATTACTCATAAAGGGTAACACAATTTTAAATCAGGAATACACATCTAACTCATGTCAACCTTCAAAACATGCTACAAAGAAATACAAACTAATGTGTCTATGAATGTGTAAATATATGAAATGGATGTTACGTGAAAAATATCTAAATTCGTTTTAGAATTAATTTTTTGAGATTTGAACAGATTAAGATTGTTTTGAGGGTTTTTTAGGGTTGAAAGGATGGAGGGATGTGTGCAGATTTGTTTTGCATTAGATTAGATAAGACCCCTTTTGTGGGTGTCATTATCGAACCAAAAAGAGGCCCCTTAATCAAATTATAGACCATACAATAAATGTAGAAACATATACACTTAAAGTAGACAAAGAGTGTACATAAGGTCTATCAACCTGAGTACAAATAAACCCCACTTTAGCAAATAAATAGTTGTGATTTTATGTCAACCAAAATAATAATTGACACATTGGCCACACACTATATTGTGATGTTTGGTTTATGCCCACACACTGTTGGGACTAGCATATTTCATGAATAGTGAAGTTAGTGATCATGCTTGATTTTAAGCTTTTGTAGGACATGAAAGGGACCAAATCAATTTTGATAAATACCACATCACATGATTGCTTCTATTATTTTGATTTAATCCTCAATGGCAACTTATTTCTGGTCCTTGAAATGGTTGAGGACAATGGCCAGAAAGTGAGTTGTGACCCCTTGAGGCTTGAAAGTTTGTATTAACAATCGACATATTGTTTTTGGATCAAATATCTTTTTTGTGTCCTAATTTATTTTAAACGTTCAACTTGGTCTCTTAACTTTCAAACAAGTCAATTTGGTTTCTTAACTTATGGAAGTTAACACAATTTAGTCCCTAATTTATGAAAATATAATGCCATATGTTAAGTGGTCAAGTTGCACTAACTTACATAAGTGTTAGATTAATATTTAGCTGTTAGATTAATATTTTTCTCATCCGTCAAAATTTGATTATGTAATCTCAAACTCCTTTAACCAATAGCTCAAATCAGCTGAGCTATCGTATAAGTTAAGAGACTAAATTAATCAGCTTTAAAATTAAGAGAGCAACGTGAACTTTTAAAATACTTTTAAAATAAGTTAAGAAACCAAAATTATATAAGTTTTTAGTATTTGAGACAACTCATAAATAAGTCCATGCAACAACTTGTGCCTTTGTAGACTGGGTCTTCATAATTAAACGTCAAGTTGCCCAAAAGAAGAACCAAGACCAAGTAATGAAAATACAAACGCAAACAAAATGCAAGAGTAAAAACAAAGAACTTCTTATTATAAACATAAAACATATATCATCAATATAATTCTAGTAAAGATAGATATCAATAGCTACAGATGAATAAAGAATGAAAAACAAATGTAACAAATGAAGTTAGTGTGAAAAATCTGCCAAAAAAAGAAGAGAATAAAAATATAAACAAAAAAAGTATCGTTACATTATGTCATCGCTTGAAAGAGAAAATAGAATTAAGTGTTGGTTTGGTATTTGTGGTAAATTTGAAAAAAATTACGGTGAACCATCGTGTTATGGTTCAACCCTGTGAATTTGCTCAATTCTCCTTACTTTTCTATAAAAAAAATAAATTATAGTTGAAAGAATAGGTGGTAAGGAAAATGAAATGTTTGTTCCAATATTTGCTATAAGAGTTGGATTAACTGGGGGGTGGGAAAAGAAGCTTCAAAACAATTTTTAACGTTCTTGAATAACTACTAGAAAGGCCCAAATTGAATCCCCAGCCTATTCGTTTTCTTGTTCAATAGTGTTTTAAATTGAATTTTCATCCAATTGGAAGAAAGGTCAAACCTTTGATAACCAAAAGAGTAAATAATCAATGTTAGCTTGGTTAGTAAGCTAAGTCTTATTAAAATTAATTTGATTAGTATGATAGTCAAAGTATGATGATTATATATCAAACGAACAAGTAACTTTACTAAAATAATGTTTATATCGAGTTTTCATCCTGAAAGATGAAAGGTCACACTTTGTTGACCAAAACCATAGGTAGCTTGTTTTGCAAGTTAAGTCTTACTATAGTTAATTAGACTAGTGTATAAGTCAAAGTAGGATGAATATAGAATCAATGAACAAGTAACTTGACTAAAATAGTGTTTTAAATTGAATTTTCATCCAATTGGAAAAAAGGTCAAACCTTTGATAACCAAAGGGTTGAACTTTACATGTTCTTTGTGCGTATGAATAACACAGTCTGAAGTTGGATAGGCTACACAGATTAGAACATAACCTTCATTTAATTGATTGTCATCGAGAAATGACCCATCCGACTGATCCACAGAACCAGAAACAACCTTCCCAGCACAGGTAAAGCATGCTCCAGCACGGCAAGAATACGGAAGTTCAACTCCTGCATTCTCTGCTGCATCTAAGATGTAAGTGTCATCGGATGCCTCAAATTCATTTTCTTTTCCCTCCGGACCAATCAGCTTAACTTTGTAAGCAGCCACCGCAGCACCCCTAGATGAAGCAGATAACTTCAGGCCAAAAGATCGCGAAACATTCTTCGCAGATCCTAGAGAGGATGGACACTTGATTGTTGCGGCAGTAGTGAATTGACTTTGGTTAGCAGATTTAAGCGTGCAATAGCGGTAAACCTTCACAGTTGACAAGGCTGACATGATTACCCTGAAATTGAATTGATATTACAAATGCCATCTTATACAAAACACAGCAGGGGTTAAAATATATCACATTCAATGAATGAATAAAAAAATCAACAGTATAAAGCAAGGTGGATTCAGATTATGTTTGATAAATTTGACATTGCTAGAGACAAATAACGAAGAACAATAAGTCGAAGTCCACCTAAAGTACAATATGTGTCATCAATAATTAAATTCAAAAGTATAAATTATAATAAATTTAAGTATGAACTTGCAGTTAACAATTGATATCTGCAGATCAAACTGCGTTCATAGAAACTATAAGTTGTTTTCATCAGTTTTCTTGTAAAGCTTATGGAAATAAGCTGGAAACAGCTTATGGACATTCATGAGTCGTTATGGTATATTAAGTTATTAAGTAAGTGCGTAATTGAGCTATTGATCCAAATGAACCCTTAATTCTTAGAGCATAATTATGAGACACTACTAGTAGCACTACCAGTGGTTTGTTTATTTGTTACCTAATAAAAAACTATAGGGAAAATAGAATAACAATCATATCATATGGTAATGGAAAAAACTTAGAAAGAAAGAAAGAAAAAAACTTACTGTTAGTGAAAGGATGAAGAACGCGTTTTGTATTGTCGGAGAAGGAAAGTGCCAAACGAATGAAAGAAAGTGATAGATTATTTCCTCCTCTTTGGGCTTCAATTTCAAATGATCGCTAATCATTCATTCCCACACCCCCATTTCTTCTATTCATCTAGTTTGTTAATGAAGTGCCTTTTTCATCTACAAAAATCATAATTTATTTATAAAAAAAATGTTATTGGACAAACTGAGTGGCCCTTGTATATATTTAGATATCACCCTGATTTATTCTTTAGTTGCAGGATACGCATGATGTAGCTAGTTCCTTTGATTTTCTTCCTTCATTGTCCTATGATTTGGTCAAGGTCTTCTATACACATGGATATAAATTTCTGTTATTTTTGTTGTTGGAGAATGGATGATGAGTGTGGGGCATATACAACATTCGATCAATTTTAGGAGGCATGAATCTAAAAGTGAAGAATCGTTTTCAATTTTTTTGTTGGTAATAAGCATTTTCATTTTTTATTTTATTGAAAAGGAAGTTCTTCAGTTTTTCTGGCAGAAGATTGACGGAGAGATAACAGCAGGGGGTATTGCTGCTGAGTGAGAAAATAGAGGGGAGGTGGGATACATTTACATAATCCTCAGGGGAGGTTAGTGTAATTTTCCCTAAAAAAATTCAACAGACTATGGGAGCAACTTTGCATAAACAAATAATGCATGAAAGAAGAGGGCAAAATGCGTTATAGGAAATAAAACACGGAATAAAATTAGCACTGCTGACATAATCTTCAAGGTAAAATACTGACAACAAAATCTCATCAAACAAAACTGTAGAAAAGGGTAACCAGCTGTCTCAGATACTACAGTAACCAAAGTATTAAGCTCAATTTCAGAACACTGAACGTAAAAACCATCTAAAACACGCGGTAAGATTTGCCCATGGAACTTTTCAGATACAAGCACCTAACCTGAAAGCAACAAAAGTTTAAATTAGATGGATAGCAGGTTCAACCAAATTAAATAAATATTCTACAGCAGAGAACAGAAGAGCAAAGAGCAAAAAGAATTTTCAACAGTACAACTGAAGAACATAAATTGTGAAAATTGAAAATTGATAACGAGGTACTGCTACAACTTAATAAAAGGTTATTTGAGGCCAGACTCTTCAATCAAAATGCAAACTAAAACAGTATTTACTAAGCATTTTGCCTATTGCCTATAATCTAATGTTGAAGATTATTACTTTAACACAATAAAATGGATGTTATAGCCCTATTATTGCTCATCATCCAAATCCAATGATGCATCACGTCAAAACATAAAATAGACGTTACCAAACCAATGACTTTAATCCATGGTATGAGTGGAATACTTACATTTTGCCAGTTCT
The DNA here is from genome assembly GCA_946800305.1 of Medicago arabica. Lineage (NCBI taxonomy): Eukaryota > Viridiplantae > Streptophyta > Magnoliopsida > Fabales > Fabaceae > Medicago > Medicago arabica. Next base: position 41,514,743 of record OX326967.1, read on the forward strand.
TTTTCAATAGGGACACAAGGAAGTTAACACTCAGTTGTACATTTTGGAAGATTTGTTTTTCATCCATACTGACATTGCCAACAGCTACTCCCATGCACAGCACTTTCTTAAGCTGGAACTTGACCATAGCCTTGGTCTCGTTAACCTTAGCCTCAAGAGATTCTTGGTGGGAAACAAGTGTAGGGAACTTTCCTGCAAAAGGACAGACAAAACTTCCAAATCAGCCTAAGGTACAATTGTTACTCTTAAGTTCCTAGGCAACCTGACTGTGATATTCAACCAGCAAGAAATTGGTGTGGTGTGGGTGAACACAATGTAAACTTGAATACAACCAGGCCCTAAAAACATTCTATACATGTAGAACTCAAACATGAAAGATAAATAAAACATGTGGCCTGGCATGTATAAAGAAAAGGACAGCAATGCAAAACAGATAATAATAAAATCCAAAAAAAAATTAAACACTTGCCTGCCTTGTTGAGACCAGGACCCAAAAGACGAGGAATCTGCTTAATAACAGCTTCAGAAGCTAAAAAGGCATGGTACTTCTTTGCCAATTTCTTCACCAGTTTCTTATTTTTGTTTAGCTTCTTCAAAGCTTCAACATCCATCGATTCCAATCCTATTTTCTCAGCCTACAATATGCATATTAGAGTGTAAGACATTAACACAAGAAACTTAGCAACAAACAAATATTCAAAATGATCCTCAGCACATAATGCAAAATCACTAACATCGAAACTAAATTAACGACATCAATTTATTGATTTGTGGTTACTAAATCAATTTTGTCAGTCATGGATAGCTGAAAATAGCAGATTGCTAAAATTCCTCTAAGCACTAGTGCTTTAGTGCTTCTAAGTAAACAATGTAAGATCACAACCATCAAAACTAAATGAAAAACATTGAGCTCTTGAATTATAGTTACTATATGACAGAAGGCAGGAACATCATGTCATCATTTCAGCCTATTTCAGAAAATAAGTGAATACTAGCAACTAACCAAGATAAATTCAAATAGCACAAAATAAATCGGACGACACTAAAATGAGGGTAATAATGCACACATTTGAAACTCAAATCCACTTCAATTAAGCATTAACCATTTCAACTACACATGGATCCAACCAAACAGTTTGGCTACGACATCAAATTATTACCTCCTCAACATGCTGAGCATCTCCAAGCATGCAAATCTTCATCTTGGGTCGAGGAATGTGAGGCAATTTGACAGAACCACTGAAACGTTTATCCTTTTGTGGGTCGTAGTTCTTAAGACCAATCTGGAGTTCAATAGTCTCAACAAATTTACGATTTTTCTCCTTGGAATCCGCCATGATTCCGGTAATCGCTTCTCTCACAGCTTCACTCTGAAGCTTACTGAAAAATCACATCAAAAACATTAAATCTTCAAGTAGCCCATTTTTTATTTTCAATTAATAATTTTCATTAACACACTATAAAACATAAATACATTAAACAAAGGTTACAAAACTCAATCAACAATGACCACAAATCAAAAACCAAGCTTATTCCCACTAAATGTGGTCGGCCAAATGGATCAAAGTACGCTGAAAATAATGTTCTATCATAAATCATATTTCGGTCCATCTCATTAAATTTCAAATATTTCCTAATAGTTTCTCAATCAATAATGAAAAACACCAATTATTGAATTATCTTCATTAACACAATAAAAATCATATAAAACTAAGTTAAATTATCAATGAAATACAACAGTTTATTGAATAAATTGCATTAACACACTAAAAATCATATAAAATTAAAGTTAATTCATCGATGAAAAACAACAAAATGTATACAACTTTATGTAGACAATTAGAAGAGAAAAAAATACCTCATCTTGAATCAGAGTCCTGCAGGAACTGGATCTTATACCTGTGAATGAAGGAAGAACAAAAATTAGGGTTTTGTGAGTAGAGAAAGTAACGAAGATGAACCCTAATTAGTGTTCTGGCAGAGAACGAGAGAAAAGTGAAAATACCTTAGAGTGGAGGAAGAGGATGAAGCCGCACGAAAGAAATGAGAGCAATGCGCATAAATTGATTAGGGTTTTGTTATTCTACGGGTTGGGCTTCTTACACTAGAATATGGGTTGATGGACCCATTTGAAGAAAATTTGATATTTCCACTTCAGTTTTTTACTTGAAATACATTTAATTCCAACCGTGACTAATTACCGTCTGGCTTCCTTCGTTTTCTTTGCTCCTGAACGGTAGTCAGCTACCGTTGAAGTTAAATGTATAATTTACATGTGTTTTGAAGCAAAAAATTGAAATGGGAACATCAATGGTCCCATTTCAATCATAACTTTATTAAGCCCAGTCATCAAAAATATCATTATTTTTATCTATGTTCTATGCATAGTGAAAATAATTGGAAAATAAAATATAAAGAATTTACTTGATATACATTGTGAGTGTTAATTTTACTTTTTTAAATAATACATCTGACCTGTAACAAAAAAAATACATCTGATCAAATCACATTGGTATATGTCCATAAGTCTGAAATATTCAAAAAATCTTCATAAATCCTAACTCAACTTATAAAAGTGTTGAAATTGGTAGGTCGAATGTCGTTGTCGGGTTTGAAACGTGGCTCTTTCACTTATGTGTGTTTCAATGACGGTTGTCATTTCATCTATTTAAAAAAACACATTGTTATGCTACTTTATTATACAATAGTCATTTCCAAGATAATCTATTTGGTGAGATATTTGTATAGTGTTAACGTGATTTGTATTGTTACAATGAAGTTGATCCTATATCAATGGGGTATACTTGTCTTTTAACTAATAATTTATATAAAATTATAAAAAGGATGAAATAGTTTATATGAATGGTAAAGATAAAAGAAAAAAGTCATCCAAAACTATGTTTTTTATTGCGCAAATGCATATAAATTACGATCAATATTTTTTATTATATTTTAATTTTGATTTTGATTAAAAGTATAGGTAAAAAAAAATCACTTTCAAATTGTAACAAATTATACTTATATTTTTCAATGACACTAAGAATATAACAAATATAATATAAATGTTATATTTTTTACTCACACCAACAATATACATTCTTATGTGTAAATTTATTTTAGGATATAATTGAAACTAAAAAAAGCCACTCCAAAATTATGTATCCACATAACCGGTTTCAAATGTATAATTTTTATGTGGTTTTTTTGGGTTTACTCTTTAGGCGGTTGTTTTAAAACCGTAGTCATCATATGTCATCGTGAACTTAACTCAGTTGGTAGGGACAGTGCATATTATATGCAGATCCGGAGTCCAAACCTCGGCCACCAAAAAAAAATGCAGTCGTCACTCTAATCTTCTATCATATTTTTTTTTAAGGAAAAATCTTCTATCTTATATTCACTTCTTTGAAGTGAATGGGTTAATAGTTATTATAGTCTTTGAATGTACAACAAATAGGCACAATAGTTTCTCAATGTATCAAAATCTCAAAATAATCTTTGATTATGCACTTTATTAATCAAAACAGTCCATTGCATTAAATGTTTCGTTAATATTGTCATATTAGTCTATCTCAATATACTTATTTATCATCATACCAATCCCTATAAGTATTTACTTATTATCATATCAACTCATATATGAAAAGAGTTAATGTTAGCGTTTAGGGACTATTTTAACTTTCTATTTTGAATAATAAAGTGAACAATCAAAAACTATTTTAGAATTTTGATACATTTAAGGACTATTGTGGTTACCTTTTACAAATTACCACACCAAAATGATTATTTTCTCATAGTAAAATACTCTCTCGCAAAGCTTACTTTTCCTCTATGTTTTCAATCTTTTGGATTTCATTTCCATTTTGATTCATCACTGTCTAACCAAAACGGACTGCTTATACAAAGAAAGATATGTAGACTTTTCTTTAGTAGTAATAATAATTGAGAACCTATTTAATTTATGTTTTAGAACTAAAAATGAGTAACTCTTAATGCATCATCATCACCAACTTGAAAACTATAAAATTTTCCCAATCTTATACGCTCATAAAATAACGGATTAGACTTTTCAACTTAAATCAAAAACATAAAAAGGTGATAAAGGATATATATGCCTTAAGCCCTTAACCCTCAACCCATAATAAATTCGTTTGTGGGAGTACCATTAATAAGAATTGAGATTGTTGTTGTGCTAAGACATTCTCACGTCCAAGACCTCCATTTTAAAAGAAAAATCATCCTTTACAAAATAGAGCCAAGACAAGACCATTGCACAATGCACATGGTCATAAGCAGAGACGAAGGATAGCGTTGTAGGGGATGGTTTTGGCTACCCCCTTTTTTTTAAAAAAATTATTTAATTTTTTCAACAAGTTAGAGTAATTTTAAGTTTAATTAATCTAATGCTTAAAAAACTTTATTTAATCCACTAATGTAGATTTGACTACCCTAGGTATAAGTTTATTTGTAAAAATTACCGGTAGATATATGAAAGATAAAAAATTTGTCATTTAAAATATAAATTTGTTTCTTTTTGTTTTGGCAATTTCATTCTCTATAGTAACTACATAAAGAGCTTTGTCAACAATCAAAACTGTCAATATTCGTAAAATTATATTTACTTAATTTTTTCAATATATCTCCCTAGAAAAAATTCGGCTAACTTGCCACTAGTCATAAGTTTTCTCAAAATAAATTTTGAACATGATCAAGCCCCTCTTCTTTTTCCTAGCTTCATCCACAACCTCATTAACAACTAAGAAACCATCAAGAATTTGTATATACTCGATTAAGAATCAAACACCACCTTCACAGTAACACATTAGACAATTTGTCAAACATTTAGATAGAACCTTATACCCACACCCAATAACACATTTTAATATATAACCCACCAAAAATATTGAGAGTTCGTCCCTTAGAAATTAGAGTTGTAAAAGCATTATTCAACACACCCACCAACTGTCCATATTTATGAAAATCGAAAAAGAACTTAAAAAAATACATCTTCTTTAATGTCTTCCCAAAGTTATTTTAAGAACGCAAAATTAATGTCATTCGGATCCGAACTTTTGAAGCCATCGCAATCTTAGATAGCTTGTTTGACTTCCTCCGAAATAAAATCGTGAGTTAATATATAATCCACCAAATATTAAGAAATCGTTGTTTCGGAATCAGAGCAGTAAAAGTATTATTCAAGACATGGAGCAACCATACAAAGTTATGAAAATCAGAAAATAACTTCAAAAAATCTTCTTTAATGTCTTCCCAAAATTCTTTTAAAAGCACAAAATTAATCTCATCCGTACCAGAACTTTTGAAGCTATCATGATTTCAAATAACTTGTTTGACTTCCTCCAAGGAAAATGGTTGAGTTAAAGAAATTTTCCATTTTGACTCTGATTTACATTTGATAGGCGTTACGTTGTACACATAATCAGAGCCTACAAATGTTTTTTCTTCTCAAAATAATTCTTAAAAGGGTTGAAGACATGGCCTTTAATTTCATTCACCCCTTCCATCCTTTTCTCCGTTGACTGTAACTAATTTTTTTTTATTAAAAACAATTTGAAGGAAAAATTAAGAATAGACGAAAATAATAGCAAGTGCCTATTTTGCAATTCCTGAAATCACTTTTAATTCTTTTTGAATTTATTGTGAATATTTTAACTAAATACATTATGTAAAAGTTGATTAAATTTTTTATTTAATAGCTTAGATACTATTTTAATAAACATGTAAGTTTCTATAGAAAATATTATAAAACAATATTAAAATTGATTTTAAGAGCCAAAAAGGTAGTTGGTGTTATTTTAATTTATTCTTAATTATCCTTAAAAAAATTAAAAAACAAATGCTTTTAGTGTTTTCCTAAAAAGCAACTTCTTTTTTTTAATGTTCTTTAAAAAAAAATTATTTTTAATATCAAATGTTTTTTTTAAGAATTTTTAATGTCAAATGTTATCATGTTAGTATTTTCTCCTTTAAAAAACAAAATTGAACCAAAAATATAATCATAAGACCACCGGGCATCTCCCAAATAAAGATTGATTTTTGTAAAGTATCTAAAAACATTTAATTTAATCATATTAAAACTAGGAAACATTGCAGTGTTTCATAAGCAATGTTAATTTTCAGGTTCGACAACTCTTTTGGTGTCCCTGATTACTTCCCATGCTACTTGGACTATAGAAAATTTTGTACTTATTAGGATTATTTAATTCATACTAATACGATATTTAAATTAAATTATATAATTAGCTTTTGGAAACATGTGATAGACCTTATAGTTGCCCGCTAATCTTTTTGGAATAACAAGTTATTGTCTTTCAGAGGGCGTCTGATACTGTTGAAATATGTCTTGTCATCGTTTCCGGTTTACTTTCTTTCCTTTTTCAAGGCGCAAGTATAATTTCTCTTATCGAATTTATTTTTAAAAGATTTTTTTTTGGGTGGGAGTGAGGAAAATAAAAAAATTGCTTGGATTAAATGGGATGACATTTGTGTCCCAAAGGAGGAGGGGTGTTTGGGGGTTAGGAGGCTGAGAGAGTTTAATTTGTCTTTGTTGGGGAAATGGTGTTGGCGGATGTTGATGGACAAAAAGGGGTTGTGGTACTGTCTTTTAAAAGCCCGTTATGGAGAGGAGGGTGGCCGATTGATGGAGGGGGGCAGATGTAACACCCCAAATTTCCAACATAAAAATTCATACATAATTATCAGAGTATAACACAAGTGGGATGTCACACATCATAAAAATCCTTAAAATAAAAAGAATAATAATTCTTTATCCTTCAAAATTCATTAACATAAATCTTTTCAAAAACTTTGCAGCGGAATCATAATTTCAAAATCCTTAAAATAATTAGTTCTTGGCACAAGGCCTCAAAAGCATCTCAAAAATTCAAAGATAGATCGTAAACATCATAATTAGTTCAACATGATACATAAAGGAATAGAATTCAATAAAACCTCATCCCGTTACATATCAGAGCATTTCCTACGACACCACAAGGACCTCTCACATCGTCGTACATAAGCTTGATCACCTGCACTTGCCCACAAGGCGGCAATTCCAACAGAAGGGGTGAGATTTCACAAACAATAATAATAAGCATATAATTCATCAAATGCATTTAACAACATGGACATCATCAATTAATCATAATAAGTCTTCATATAGTACTTTTTTAACAACTCATAAGCTACATTATGTAATCATCATAACAACATCAATTAGTAATACAAATAACCACGTAGTTCATCTTTAATAATACTTCATATAACAATATAAACAACATAAACAACAATCAACTTCAAATCATCTTTAATGATACTTTATATAAACAATATAAACAACATAAACAACAATCAATTTCAAATCATCTTTAACGATACTTCACATAAACAACATAAACAACAACATATAACTCCTCATTAACGATTCATTGATAATTATCAACTCGACAACTTGCCAACTTTAGACAACTCGGCAACTTCGACATCGACTACGCAACTTCAACTCGACAATGCAACTTAGACATCTTATTCATGCATGTGGTATCAATCCAGGGCATCAAGCCCTCAACGTAATAAGTATTAATATACTTCCAGGGCGTCAAGCCCTCATCGCAAATGAGCTAAAGCTCCAGGGCATCAAGCCCTCAACGTAATAAGTATTAATATACTTCCAGGGCGTCAAGCCCTCATCGCAAATGAGCTAAAGCTCCAGGGCATCAAGCCCCCAACGTGTAGAGTAAAAACTCACAGGGCATCAAGCCCTCAACTTAGTTGAGCAAAAGCTCCAAGGCATAAGCCCTCAACTTTAAGAGCAAAAGCTCACAGGGCATAAGCCCTCAACTTAAATGAGTATGCATGGACTCAACAACTTACAACATAGACAACGTCAACAACTTATAAGACTCCAATACTTTGGAACAACCACTTACAACTCAGACAACTTAGACCAACACTTGCAACTTTAACGACATTGACGACAACAGTGGCAATGACAACGACAACGACTTTGCATCATAATATCATAATTCATCAGTCATAAACAATATCATATAACATCGTATTAACAACAACAATTCATCAATTATGAACAACATCATGAAACAACATATTCATCAACATATACACTCATATAATAATTCATCAACCATGAACAACATCATATTCATCAACATACACATTCTTATAATAATTCATTAATCATGGAAAAACATCATATATTATCATCAACATATACATTCATATAATAATTCACTAAAGCCTCTTTGGAGTATTTTCATCATAAATCAAACACCAAAAATCATTTTCAAGTCAAACCAAAGCCAACGGACAGCTAACACAATTATCTACAACTTTCATGTTTATACCAAAGGCCAATTCTGTACCTATCAATATCGGTTTTCATTTCAAATTCGGGAAATGTTGTACTGAAATTCATAAATATTCACGGTGACCTACGTGCAGTAATATGACCATAACTCAAGTTCTATAAATCATTTAGAAGTCAAACTAACGGCATTAAAAATATAACATCCATACCTACAACTTTCGTGTTTACACCTAAGACCAATTTTGTACCTATCAATCCCAGTTTTCATTTCAAATTCGGGAATGGTTGGGCTGAAATTCATAAGTATTCACTGTGACCTTTGTGCATTAATTTAACCATAACTCAAGTTCTATAAATCATTTAGAAGTCAAACCAACGGCATTAAAAAGCTAACATCCATACCTACAACTTTTGTGTTTACACCTAAAGCTAATTCAAAACAGAAACGGGTGAAAAGTGAGTGTTTTTTCAGTTTTGGCTTTCAAAAAATCGGTGGCCGAATTCGCTTACGGGAAAGAACAATTTTCACTCCAAAAACCCAATTTTTGATCCCTTAATCACCCAAAATGATTTACAATGATGTTTACATGTCAAATAGGCAATATAGAAATCAAAACAACATAGGAACATGCATCAAACAACACAATTCATCTCATTTTATCAATTAACATAAACTTTCTAACCCTAATTCAAGAACACAACAATTCATCAAATTTCAGAATTATATACTATGATTATTGAAGGAAATCCCACCCTTACCTTAATAAAATTGGAGCAGCAGCCTCTTGGTTCTCCACTTCTAGTTTTCTCCATTTTTCTCCCAAAACTGATTGTACGTACTGTCTGTTCCTAAACCTAGGTTTTACCTTTTATACCTCTTCTATTTGTTTTATCTTATTCCACTTATTCCCTCATAGTTCTAACTAATTCAAAAACAGCTTCACAACTTAATATTCTATTTAAAAATATAGATAAATTACTTCCATAACAAATATCAAATATATTTATAACAAATATATTTCTAAACAAAATAACAAACATATTTATAACAAATATATTTCTAAACAAAATAACAAACATATTATCACTTATCAAATATAAAATCATGTAAAAGTATTCAAATATTAACTAAAAATAATTAAATAAAAAGGGGGCGTTACAGCAGACATAATTCGGCGTGGTGGAGGATGTTATGTAATGTTCGTGGGGGGTCAATGAGGGAGTAGGGAACTGGTTTGACGGGAACATTCGAAGGGTGGTGGTAAACGGTCTAGGGACTTTATTTTGGCATGATCATTGGGTCGGGGAGTCGCCTTTGCGACACAAATACCCTCGACTATTTGATTTGGCGGTAAATAAGGATTGTACGGTGGCTGAAATGGAGAGCGAGGGTTGGGAAGAAGTAGGAGGGGCGTGGGTGTGGCGAAGGCGATTGTTAGCATGGGAGGAGGAAAGTGTGAGGGAGTGTTCACTACTATTACATGATTTTGTTTTACAGGATAATGTTACTGACAAATGGAGATGGACTCTTGACACTATTCATGGTTACTCGGTGCAGGAGGCATATCGCTTCATTACTAGTCTTGAGGATAATTTGGACAGAAGTCTTGTCGACAAGGTTTGGCACAATTACATACCAACAAAGGTGTCTCTGTTTGTGTGGCGCCTTCTCCGCAACCGACTTCCGACTCGAGGCAATTTGTTAAGAAGGAATATAATTCACGCAAATAATTCCTTGTGCGTGATTGGTTGTGATGTTATCGAAACAGCTAGTCACTTATTTTTATCATGCGGTAATGCTTTTACTTTATGGTCTTTGGTAGCAGCTTGGTTAGGCTTGTATTTGGTTCATTCTAATGACTTACGACAACACCACGTTCAGTTTTGCTCTATGGCGGGATTTCTCCGGTGTACACATTCTTATTTTACAAGTATATGGTATGCTTGTGTTTGGGTGATGTGGAAAGATAGGAACAAACATATCTTTCAAAATGAGGTATCAAATCCTTTCATTCTTTTGGAGAAAATCAAACGCAATGCTTTTTTGTGGATGAAAGGAAAGAGCATTTCTTTTAATTACTGTTATTATGACTGGTGGATAAATCCGCTCCTTTGCATGAGAGTGCACCAGTAACTTATATTAATTATGTTTTGAGAGTGCCTTACTTTATTGGCACCAAGTTGTCTGTAATTACATAGCGGTGTCACATTCGCAATATTAAAATGTCTCATTTTAGCTTTGTGCAAAAAAAAAGCTACATACAATTTATCATAATACAAAAATGGCATGCTCACACACATCCCATGCATATGTTATTTACACTAAAATGTTCCATGGTGTACCTATTTTTTGGGTTTTAGGTTTGAAGAAAAGCAGATCTGAGAAACAGTATAATAAATATATGTTAGTTCTTATTTTCCCTTTGCTATACCAAATAACAAAATGAGAAAAATAGTTGCTAGGTTGAATTCATGATAAACCCTTTAATTAATGCTAGTATATATAGGTATTCATGATAAAACTAAAAAGAAAAAATAATCAAAATAAACTAAGAACTAGGTATGGATCCTTAATCTTTGTGACCTTGATTTACATACATCAGCAATAAGGGCATCGCGAGCAGTAACAATCAATGCATGAGGAGCAAATATTAATGCATCACACTTGGTATAATCAACCCATTCTTTCAGCTTTTGTTCCTTCTCCCAGTTTTCAGGTACCTTAACCTTTCCCTTCGTCTCTTCTCTACGCCTCTTCAATCTATCACGTCCCGTAATTTCCTCTACCCTAGCAGTACCATTCTCTTTACTCTCTTCCTCTTTGGCCTTTTCATCATCATCATCAGTCTCATCGTAGCTTTTTTTATTTGGAGAGTTGCACTCGAGCTTATAATCACTTTGTTGAAGAGATGACAATGAAGTTGGAATATGGCAAGTAGGGGTTCTTCTTTTCCATGTTAAGATGTTATGGGCCAATCTATTTTCTTGATCCATTGAGAAAAAAGGGAGCTTGTTGTTGCTTAATGTGGTTATGGAGATGCTAATTAATAATAAGCTTCTCTGTGTAAGAAGAAGTTGAACTTTAATTTATGAGAGTGAATATTGAGTGGGGGTTTTAGAGTACACGTCATGAAAATAATGATGTATGGCATGTAATGTTTCTACGTTAATCGAATGGTCTTCAAGAAATAGATTGTGTCATTGTGTGGTTAAGTTGTTACGTACGTAAGCGAAAAAAAGAAGTGAGATTTTATGTGTAGGTGGAGAATGGTTTGTAACCTTAGGGTTTTGTGAGGTAGACGTGCATTGTGGAAATGTATGAAGTTGTTAGCGTTTTAATTACTTCTAGTTGTCTTTGGTTTTCATTGGCATTGATTTGATGAGAAAAGACGTGGACATAGGGCAGGGGCACCCCCAACTAACAAGATATTTCTCATCTTTTTGTCCCCGGGTTAGTCCAACAAACTACACCACTAAACAAATTAAATTAGGACAAAAAGTAAGTTAACAATATAAAACTTACCTATTTCACCGTCCTTCAAAAACAAACTTTTCTATTTCAGCATTTTTTTTAAGGTAGCTTTTCTATTTCACCATGTTTATCGAGTTAAAAATATATAAGATTATTGTTCGTATTATAATATTAAAAAAAACATTTCTACACTTTTTACTGATAAAAGATTATACAAAATAAACGGTTATATCTTTAAATTAATAAAAGAAAATGATGATTCATATCAAAACCTACAGTTCGTTAGATTAATTATTAATATCTGCATACAATATAAAATAAAAAAGGTCAGTTGTCTAAGTCAAAATATAAATCAAGAGTATATTAATTAGAAATGGTTAGAAAATCATCACATGTAAGTATAAATATTATTCTCTTACACATATTTATAAGTGATTAAAATAAAAAATTTAACAACAAAATTTATTTATAAGTAAATCTTTATACTTGACAAACAGAGGTCTGCAGTTGCAGAAATTACAAAACAAAAGACGCCATATATAATTGAAACACAATAAATTTGAGAGACCATCATTTATCCAAAATAAAAGCAAATATTTAGACTATTTTATCTGGGTAATGTTTATTTTTAATTTGAGTTAGAGATCCATTGTGGTATTTCCTCTGTTTCAAAAATAAAAGAATATAATTTAGACCATTTTAAATTCTCATTTTCTCTCAAAAAAAATTCTCATTTGCATTTACTTGCTGCAACATGCCATGAAATAGAAAAAGATTCCTCAATGGAATTTTGAAACTTGCACAACTGGGCATGGCAACTATAGACATCAAATTTGTAAGAGGGTGGGTAATTTGGCTCCTTCAATCATGATTTATTAGGATTTGGTTGTACATTGAGTAGCGTCTAAGGTTTCATCCACAATGCATATACATGACTATTTTTGGTAATGAACAAGGTTCTTTAGAACATGCCATGTTCAGATTGGTGCAGTTTGTACACGTTCACCATTTTCCATTGCTCTTCTTCGCCATACTGACATTGGATTACTTTTCGAAGGTATGTGATCTCCTTGATAAAGTTTACCTTTGCTAGTTTCAAGATCTTTTGCCCGACAAAATCGTCTTTCTCCTCCCAACTTTATCTTTTTTGAATTATGGGTCAAACATTATGATCAACAGTTATATGATGAGAAACTACCTTGGATCGATAACTAACATGTCGGCTACACTCCACATAAATATGTCTAAGTTGCTTCTTAGTATTTGAACTAAGGTGAATTTTAGATCGAGTGTTGATTGTGTGTCAACCTTTGTCACCTTCCCCTAGCCTACTATCTCTATCTCTTCCAATATTTTGAACAAGTTAGGGCATATGATTAGAATTTTCCCTTGGATCTACGTCTATGAATTTACATTTTTCTTAACACTCCTTTGACAAATATACTTTAGGTCATGATCTAGGTCCTTCCAATTATTTTTTAGGTTGTTTATGTAAAGCTACATAACCATTTGCTCATATGTATGCACTAAAGGAAATTTTATTGCCAAGTGGAGTAGTTATAAGATGGATCTAGATGCATTGAGTATTGGTGTCTTGAAGATGGGGTAGTATTCCGACATCCCTTCGATGACTAAGAACCTTGTCTACACCGATTTAAACCCATATGTATATACGCCTGTTGTAAAAGGTCACAATGAGTTCTATGAATCCCATGATTTAGGCGTCGTCTCAAAGAACCCCATAAGGCGCCATTGTATGATTTGAAGATTTTGTTGGGTAAGTGATAACAAGTTATCTTATGTTATTTTAAGTATATTTTTTAGTCATTTTAGTTATGTAGTGATCCAAATTAGAGGAGTTTTAGAACAGTTGCCTATGGTTTACATACCATTTTGTAATGTTTTCATTTGAGTCGTGTAATTCTTGTTTTCTCGAAACCAAACAGTTCTTAGGTGTTTTAGATGTAATTCACTACAAAATCATGTAAATCGAAAAAGCAAAGCATCTCATGAGGATTTGGACAACGGGTGAAGATTCAAGAGGCCTCTAAAGACATTACAAAATGGAGAAACTATATTTCAAGTCCAAAGACAAGTTTCAAGAAATAAAACACTCAAAAAGACCAAGACAAAGGCAAAAATTCACTGAAGGACAACATTGCACGCACGGGTGTGCAAAACAGTGTTGAAAAACACTTTTTTTAGACCTACACGCGAGACACATGTGCCTTCTTGTAGAAAAAAAAACAACTTTTTGCTATTTTTCTCCTACATGTTTGAGGAAAAAGTCCAATTTTTCGACCTAAACCCACTTGGAAATTAGTCTATACATATAAATCCTCTCATTCGCAATTATTCATTCAGAATGAAGCGGTTGAAGAGGAAGGGAAACCCTATGAACTTCTAGGGAGAAGTCTCTTCTCAACCTTAGTCTCTAGGGTATGTTTTTTGTTTTGTTTTGTAAGTTTGTCTTTAGTTACCATGAGTAACTAAACTCTAATTGAGTAGGATTCCAAGATAAACCTCAATTTGTTTGTCGGATATTTTTAATTCAATTCTTTTCTTCATTTATGTTATAATTTCTATTTAATTTTTTAATGCAAAAGTCTTAATGTTTTTATTTGACCTAAGGAGTGTGACATACTTAGGGTTGATGCCTGGACATAGAAATAGAGCAAACACTCTTTTTTGAACGATGCATATTGAATTTTATTCTTTCCCCTTTGGTAAGGTATACAAGATAAGACTTCCTCTTTGTAGAACTACTAAGGTAAGAGTATCTGATGAACTTATAAGATTCATATAGACGAATTTGAAGCTTTTAGATAACAATTTAGGAATCCTAATTCTTTCATGTTACAATTACCTCCAAGAGAGTAAAACCCTACTTTAATACTCCATGTGTAGGCATAATGAACCTTGAAGGATTGACGAACCGACACCATTTTTAGCACGTAGGTATAACCTTAAAGTGATCAATAGGTCAAACTCAATAGTTGGAGGGACATACCGTCCCACGATCTCATCATTTAAATAGAACCCTTGTCTTTAATCCGACAAGTAAATAGAAAATATTCCTAAACGTCACTAACATTCTACAATCAAACTTGGTTACTACCTCGCTGTTGTTTTGCGCGATCAAATAAACTTGCAAACTCCCTCTTTGTTTACTCGGTTAATTTTTTTATTGTCTGTTTTAAACAAGTAACTCTAGTCATCGAGTTGAAACGACAATCTCTGTAGAGACAATCTTACTTATCATTTTATTACTTGTAAACAAATTTATACACTTGTCAAAATTGTCAATTAATGCCTAGCTGCTTGTAAGCTTTATCAAATACGATATTAGTCGAGTTGCAGCGATCAATTAATATTATTATTATGTTACAATTCACAATTCGCATTAAGATGACGTCAAATCATCTTGTTGTCTGTCCATTTTCTTGTAGTATTTTTTCTGAAAATGTAATGGTTGGTAAGACGTCCCAACTTGGGTAAGGGGATATTTTGACTTTGAAGTGCATAAAGGCCTTTTTCTAGTGCTGCTAGAAGATACTCCTCTAAAAAATCCTCTTGATATGTGGTTGATCTGTCTAGCTTGAGGTGTCGAACTTCTTCATCTTCTTTCGTTTTTTCTTGATTATCTCTGAGGTGTAGAGGTGTACTGTCCCATTACCTGCTACATAACTTTTGTCTCATGCCCTCTTGGATTAATCAAGATGGATCGGATCGTGCAATATGTAAGTGGCATTGGAACGAGTTTCAAATGTGTCATATTGTTTATGCTTTAAAAATTATAATTATGGCCCCATTTGTTATAGTTTTTTAAAATAGGTTTCTAAAGTTTATGGTCTTTTTGCTATTATCTTTGTAACAAATAATTTTTTAAGATAAGTTTTTACTGAAAAATCCGTTTGAATAACTTATCATAAAACATTCTAAATATTTCTTCATCTTGTTATAATTTTTTTGTATGATAAAATTCAAAAAATCTCTAAAATAAATTTCAAATAGTTTTTCATAAAAATCGTTTTTGAAAGATGTCATAATAAAAAAATATGAGTTTTACTATGTAAAATCTCTAACAATGGATATTTAAGCCCGTGAGTATCAAAATCTCTTTTTTAACTTATAACAAATTATTTTTAAATAACTTTTACTATTTTTTAGTAAATTTTAAAAATATTTTTTTTAAAAAAATACAAATTTTTTTATTTTTTTTTAAATCTATAACAAACAAACCCTAATTTTCTATTGGGAAGAGATCAAAGTTTATAATATATAGAAGGTATTATATAAGATGTAAATGGATAGAGATTGTGTGTGCCGACAGTCCTATCGCTCTCGATTTTTCTCTCCTAGGGTTTCAATATTGCCTCTTTGTGATAGTCTGTTTTGTCGATTAGATTGATTTTAAACCTTAATCGTGTTTTCTTTTCTTGCTTTCACCTGATACTTTACCACCAATCTGTTTCTTTGCATCACAGGTTTTATAAATTTCTTCCAGTCGGTTATTCTACAATTCTTTAATTGGTAATTGCTTTATGCTTTTGACTTTTGTATAATGACATGTGAGTGCTTTGCCTTTTGCGATTCCAAATTTTCTCACATATAATTATGTCTTTTTATCATCACTGTATCCTCCTTCACAAACATAAGAAATTGATACCCCTCTACTACAAAAATCTTTGCTTTGTTCGTGTTATCGATCAGGGGTATATTTTTCTCTATTTTAATTGCTCAATTGTGTGATAATCGTTGTTGCTTACGGTACGGTTTGGGCAAATACGGCTACTTTCGTTAGGGCTGAATTATGAGTGTCATTAGTTGAAACTGTCGGAGATTAGGTAACCCGAACGCAATTCCTAATATAAAATATCTTGTCCGTTACTACAATCCGGCTATTTTGTTCTTAAGCGAGACACTAGTTCTCCGAAGTAAAATTGAGGAATTTCGATACGTTCTTTGTTTTGATTCTTGTTTTTCTGTTGGTCGAGGTGGTGGGTTAGCTCTTTATTGACGCTCTTCTATTAATTGTCAAATCATTGATTACTCGAATAATTATATTACAATTGAAATTCTAGATGATGAAAAAGGTAGTTGGCAACTCACAAGGTTACTATGATTATCCTAACGGGGGTAGGAGAATGGCGTTGTTTGGGAGTTCCTCCGACAGTTGTCTCAACGGTCCTCTCGCCCTTGGTGCATTTTAGGTGATTTCAATGATATTATGGATGCGAGTGAGAAACGTGGTAGGATGAATCGTTCTAACCGGTTGATCAATGGTTTTCGTTAGGTTGTTATGGATTTTGGCTTATCTGATGTCCCGGTGGAGGGTTAGCCGTTTACTTGGTTTAAGAGTTTAGGTACACCTCGTGCGGTTGAAGAAAGACTAGATAAAGCACTAGCTAATAATGCTTGGTTTGATATTTTCCCTTGTGCCAAACTCGAAAATCTTGCTGCTCCAGCATCAGATCATTACCCAATCATGCTTGATCGTTCTCCTGTTGTTCGGCCTTCCCGTGCCCAACGTAGTTTTCGGTTTGAAAATGCTTGGAAGCTTGAACCGGGTTTTGATGATATGTTAAAAGATAGTTAGTTGTTGTATAATAACCATACAATCATTCCCCGACTTAGTAGATGTGCAAAAGATATTCATTCTTGGAGTCAAGAGCATTGTAACAAATTGAAGAAAAATATTGATGAGTGTCGCAAACAGCTATGCCTTTCTCGTATTAATAACACATGTGCAGACCAGGTTCAGTTGTTGTCCTTGCGTAAACAAATGGCCAAGTTACTAATGCAGGACGATGCGTATTGGCGTCAACGGGCAAAAACTCACTGGTATAAAGATGGAGACCGAAATACAAAATTCTTTCATGCCTTTGCTACTGCTAGAAAAAAGGTAAATCGCATTCTTTCTCTTGGAAATGATCAAGGTGTCAAGGTTATTGATAATCCCAGAATGAGTAATTTGGCAAAGAACTATTTTTTGGATTTATTTCAAAGAAAGCTCAGTAATACCGCACCTATGGTGGAGGTCATTCAACACTTTATTACTGACACTGATAACGTTGTGCTTACTGTAACAACCCGATTTTGCGATTATTTGATTTTAATTGTTTTATGTGTGTTTATTTATGTCTGTGTGCATTTTCTTGGGAGAAGTTGTCGATAAAAACCATGGAGGTATGGGTTTCAAAGATTTGACTGCTTTTAATTTGGCTATGTTAGGGAAACAAGGTTGGAAATTTCTGACAGAACCAGATTCTCTTATCTCTCGTATTTACAAAGCTCAATAATTTCCTTCCATAAGCTACTTGTCGGCAAATTTAGGTCATAATCCTAGCTATGTATGGAGAAGTATTTTGAAGGCCCGCTTCATAGTGCGCGGTGGGGTGCGATGGTGTATTGGTACAGGTAGCTCTATCTCCATACTTGATGAACCATGGTTATTGAATGGGGATCGCATAGATGGAAATATTATAGGTGCAGACTTTGTAAGGGGATTTTCCGTGAGTAGTATGATGAATACCTCATCGAAGGGCTGGAATCAGGAAGTGATTCAGCAAGTTTTTAGTTCCGACATAGGCGACTCTATTCTTCGTACACCGTTACTTGATCAAGTGAGGGATGACAGTTTAATATGGAAAGCTGAGAAGAATGGTTTATATTCCGTCAAGTGGGCTTACAGATTGTGTATGGAAGAATTAGTGGATGCTTCCCACCTTCGGATGCCGGGATATTTGTCTGGTATTTGGAGACTGAAAGTGCCTCCAAAAATTAGGAATTTGGTTTGGAGAATGTGTCGTGGGTGCTTGCCTACCTGCATTCAGCTTCAAGATAAAGGAGTGCAATGTCCCACAAATTATGTTAGTTGTGATGGTCCGCATGAGGACCTTGCTCATATTTGTTTCGAGTGTCCTTTTACCATGCAGGTTTGGCGGAGGACTGGTCTTTGGAATGTGGTTCATAAGGTGTTTCTCGAAAAGAACTCATTAGTTGATGCTATCTTTGAATTGTTACATAAACTTTCACATGAATTTGGCCAACGTTTTGCTGTTGTCCTTTGGAAGCATATAAATCTTAAGCTTTGGGAAGATGTCACAGAAACATGTGCTCAAGTAGTTGATCAAGCTTGTCACCTTATTGAAGATTGGTATACAACTAACACTACTATTTCAGAAGCTAGTCACAACAACGCATCAACAACTTCAACACGTAATGATCAGACGACAACAACAACATTGGTAAGACAAGATGATTCTGGTACAACTCCAAATTCTCCTTCTACAACTACGAGTGATATATCTTTGGTTAGGTTGTAGCGTCCACAACGAGGCCGTCTGAAATGTAATGTCGATGCTTCATTTTCGAATCAGTTGCAAAGAACAGGCATTGGCATATGTATCTGTGATGACGAAGGAACATTTATGTTGGCTAAAACGTTATTTTTCTCTCCTATGTGTTCTGTTTCAGTAGGAGAAGCTCTAGTCTTATTCCATGCCTTACAGTGGCTAAGGGATATGCAATTTGACAACGTCGATTTCGCTTTGGATTCAAAGATTACAACAGACGTCTTCCAACATTATCGGGTTGACGTTATTGAATTTGTGCAAGTGATTTCAGCATGTCGGAGTCTCTTTACCACACATTTCTCAAACTCTAAGGTCGAGTTTAATAGGCGACAAGCAAATGAGGTAGCTCACACCCTTGCTGGGGTTGTCGTATTATCTGCTAATCCCATAATTCACTAGTATGCACCTCGTTGTATAAACTCTCTTATTATTAATGAAGTGCTATAAGCATACTCTTTTATTTTAAAAAAAAAAGTAAATGGATAGGTATATGTAAATAAAAAATAAATATTATTTTATTAATATGGTGTTGGTTCGGGTTCAACACCATATTTTAAAATATAGAAAAAACTCAATTACATTTTTACATTCGATCAAAACAAATTTTCCATTTCAAAGTCGGGACGGGTTCAGCCGGATACCCGCAAATGTGGGGTATGCTAGATGCCTTGTTAACATTCATTTTTTATTTTTATTTTTATTTTTTGAAGGAATTCATTTTTTAATGAAATCTACCTATATCCTACCTACACTCCTATCATTTCACTTTGCAATATCTTGAGCATACTACATTGCCCCCACCATAACCATCGCATATTCCCTTCTCTTCTATATATATTCGTTATATGTTTTGTAAATATATCTCTACTATACATCCTTGCTAGTTACCCATGAGATTTAGTCTAAGAATGCTGCTGGTTGTCACCATAACTAATCCTTTCATACTAGAATCATATTCTACTCGTAAAATTAAGATATATCTGCATATTTGTTCAAAAAGAAAAAATAGAATTACATCCAGTGTCTATTGAATAAGGTGTCAAATCAAATCTAACATAGTCATATACTATAATAATGATAGATAGCAATTTTCAGAAGATAAAAATAGGATTACATGATCAAACTAAATATAATTTGTTTAGAAAGCTGATAATTAAATTTGAAGACTTAGACAACCCCATCATAAAAATAAAGTAGAAAAGGTAATGGAATTATCCAAAGTAGGAACAACAACTAAACACCAATCAGCTAGAACAATCCAAATATCAACCAACCAAGTCACTTTCTCAGATGGAATAAAAGTTAAAAGGAAACTCAAATCTTATAATTAGGTCATCATAAACAACATCTAAACATAGCAATTCTCTAAGAATTGATATTAATACTATTAAGGACTTGTGATAATCATAATGAATACTTAAAAAGCATCTGATTGCAATTAGTAAAAAAAATAGGTGGGGAAGTGAGAATCCATTTTTTGTGGCTTTAAAAGAAGAAGAATAGCTAAATTCTTTACTTGAGAATATGATATATAGGGCTTTAATCTAAGTTAAAATTCTCATATTCTCATTCCAAAGAATCTTTGAAACTTTATCTCTATTTTAATTGTTTTTCACCTTTTCCCCGTGAGGAATAACATTTCGTGGTCATTTCTTGCTTTTCTTTTCAACCAATGTCATCATGTGTACTCAACCAAATATCACAAATTCACAACCAAAGTTGTTTTACTTTCATGATTGACCACTTAGTCTACTAGTTGATTCTCATTGTGTCCGGTTCTTCTCATTTCAAAGTTTCTTCTTGTACTTAAAAGTGAATCTATCTTATGTTAATGTAACATGTAAATTATAATATTTACCATTATATCACTATATAAAGCGAACTTTGGAGAAACAGAGAAATCGTGACACGATTTCATCAACGTGTCACGATTTTCCTTGGCAGTGAGCATGGTTTTCTGGGTGCTCAATCGTGTCACAATTTTGGGAAAACGTGCCACGATTTTCGACTTGATGGGTACATTTTCGGGATAAGGTTGGTCGTACCTTGAGTCGTACGCACCAAACGTGTCACGATTTGGCAAAATGTGACACGATTTTGACTGCTGAAAACTATTGTATAAGTGTTTCTTTGCAGATTTTGAAGGAGAGTTTGGAGAGAGAGAAACTTGGGACTACAAAGGAGGAAACTTTAGGGTTGAGTGTCTTTGTAGTGAGACTCTCTTGGGTTGGGAAACATCGTAAACACCTTGGATGAGTGAAAATCATTGAGTGTCTTGTTCTTTGGTGAGATTGGGAAAATAGGTAGAGATTAGGTTTGTTCTTTGTGAGCTTGTTTAAGCTAATTTCTTGTAATCCATTTGTATCTCTTTGTAAGAACTCTTTGATAATGGATTGGTGTGTTTGTTGTTTTCTTTCTTGCTTTCTTATGCTTGTGGTTTAGAGCTTTTCACTTTGATTCCTAGATTAGATCTAGGTGTTGTTATTATTGTTGTTGCTTGCGATTGCTTTGATTGTGGTTACTACTTTTCTTTGCTCCACACATCATTGTTTATTGGTGTGAGATTTGAGTCTGAATTCACATCATTGTTTATGAACAAATTGTGATGAGTTAATTCATTTTGTTGTGTGCAATGGGTGATCTCTTTCATCGGTCATGTATCTAATTAATAGTTGCCACATTAGAGTTAATCTATATAAAGATGAAAACCTAAACAACCATATGATGGTACATAGTTTATTTTGTTTTCTAAGCAGATAGAATTAGGAACAATGATCATCGAAAACTCACACAAATAAGTAGAAGAATTAAGTTTCGAACCCTAAGGGTCCGTTTGGTTCGAGAGTTTTGGAGGGGAGGGGAGGGAAAGGGAGAGGAGATTTTTAATTTGATGTGTTTGGTTCAATTTGTAGAAGGGGAGGGGAGGAAGGGGAGGGGAGCAAATCTTTTTAAAATTTTACTGCATTGTCATAATTATCCTTAAATTAATTTCAAATCTCAATATTAACCTTGTAACAACTTTTATTATTATTAGATTATATTATTTTGTAACAATCATATTATTATTATTAGGTTATCTTATTCTTGTAACAAATTTCATTATTTTGTTATATTTTTCTTATAACAACTTTGATTATATATTAAGAGATGTGCTATTTTTTACGGAAGTAATTGACAAAAAATGCAAGGATTTCAAAGAATTTCTCTTATAAAAAAAAATATATACGATGCATGGAGCAAAATACATGAGCCAGTTTGAGATAAAATAAACAGCTTAGGTATGCGCTACTTTTTCGTCGGTTTCTGAAATCGTAAAAACTAGCAGTTTCTTTTATTTAATTAAGTTTAAGGGTAAAACGGTAAAATAATATTAAAATCTCTCCCCTCCCCTCCCCTCCCCTTGCGAACCAAACGCGTTTTTAATTAAAAATATCTCCCCTCCCATCCCCTCCGTTAAAATCCCTCCCCTCCCCTCCCCTTCCCTCCCCTCCTAATTCTCGAACCAAACGGACCCTAATGGCTGGAAAAACCCTTTGAAACACGATTTTGAATCAACATTAAGTGTAGATAGACTCTATGCAACCATCCCCCTATAAATAGCCTCAAAACCTTCACAATTTCTCGCACCATCATCTCACACTATTTCCTCATCTCCTCCTCTTCCTTCTACAACAATGTGTTTCCATCGTTGGCCTTTCATAAAAAGAGGCTACT
This sequence comes from Medicago arabica, assembly GCA_946800305.1. Classification (NCBI taxonomy): domain Eukaryota; kingdom Viridiplantae; phylum Streptophyta; class Magnoliopsida; order Fabales; family Fabaceae; genus Medicago; species Medicago arabica. The sequence goes on from OX326967.1 coordinate 41,537,631, forward strand.
TTGAAAATTCAGGGATTATATAAATGGTCAATGAGGATAGTATGATAGTCAAAGTATGATGATTATAGATCAAACGAACAAGTAACTTTACTAAAATAATGTTTATATCGAGTTTTCATCCTAGAAGATGAAAGGTCACACCTTGTTGACCAAAACCATAGGTAGCTTGTTTTGCAAGTTAAGTTTTACTATAGTTAATTACACTAGTGTATAAGTCAAAATAAAATGAATATAGAACCAATGAACAAGTAACTTGACTTACATAGTGTTTTAAATTGAATTTTCATCCAATTGGAAGAAAGGTGAAACCTTTGATAACCAAATAATTAAATACTCAATGTTAACTTGGTTAGTAAGCTAAGTCTTACCAAAATTAATTTGATTAGTATGAAAGTCAAAGTATGATGATTATAGATCAAACGAACAAGTAACTTTACTAAAATAAAGTTATATCGAGTTTTCATCCTGGAAGATGAAAGGTCACACATTGTTGACCAAAACCATAGATAGCTTGTTTTGCAAATTAAGTCTTACTATAGTTAATTAGACTAGTGTATAAGTCAAAGAAGGATGAATATAGAACCAATGAACAAGTAACTTGACTAAAATAGTATTTTAAATTGAATTTTCATTCAATTAGAACAAAGGTCAAACCTTTGATAACCAAAGGATTAAATAACCAATGTTAGCTTGGTTAGTAAGCTAAGTATTACTAAAATTAATTTGATTAGTATGAAAGTAAAAAAATGATGATTATAGATCAAGCGAACAAGTAACTTTACTAAAATAAAGTTATATCGAGTTTTCATCCTGAAAGATGAAATGTCACACATTGTTGACCATAAGGTATGTTGTTTTGCAAATCCATTTTATTGAAATGTTTTGGATGTGATTTTATTTAATTCAATTAAAGCTAGCATTAAATTCAGCAAGAGAAGAGAGGGCGCGCATTAAATTCTTGGAGAGAGGAGAGAATGCAGATGCAAGTCTCAACACTTTAATTATGAAGCTGGTAGGTTCAAAGGAGGTGCAAGCAATAAATTGCAGCATTAATTTTTTCAGACTCTTTTCGTCTTTCTTTTTTCTTCAATTTGTTTTTACTTCATCTTCAACCTTCATACGGGTCAGTTCGACCCGATTGAAGACCCATGTAATCTAAAACATAAAAACCACTTATTCAAGCCATTTTAACACCGAAATTTGAGATCTAAACACAGATTCTTGAACAAAAAACATTTTATTTGTGATTTCAACAACGGTCAGAGCACGTAACCAAATGCAATCCAACGATTCGAATTTATAGAAATTAAGAAATTCGTCCCAACAATCTTTTTCATCCCAAACCTATAAATTCATCCACAAATTCATTTCAAACCGATATATTCATCGCCAACAACACTTTGCAATTAGAAAATCTCACATGTTCATATCTAAAGAATAACCTCACATGTTTGTGATTTAAAACAAAGTGAAAAAGTCAGAAAAATTCATCCCAAACATAATCAGAAATTAATTAGTTAGGATCTAAAACAATAAATAAATAAATTGGAATAAATCTGTTGTTGAAATGAAGACAAAAACAACAAGAAATATGATTTACGACGTGAAATCTCCTCTTTTTCGATCCTAACTCAGCCAGAAGGGTGGCTCCTCCGATAAGAGGAAAAACGAGGAGCAGAAGCCAAAAGAACAGAGATTCTAAGCCAACGAGAACAAGGCAGTTATGACAGAGTGATGAACATCAATGCTCCATTAGAATGAATAGCATGTTAGTTTGTTATTTTAATGGTGGTATGAAATGGAAGATAATTTTGATTGTTTTCTGATATACATGTTGTGGTGACTTTAGAGTTTGTTATTGTAATGGATTGATTTTGATTATGGTTACGTAAACCTTCAACTTTGAGGAAAAAAAAAATGGAGAAGAAGGAAGAAAAAGTTAAAAAAGGAGAAATGAAATAAATATAGTGTGAAAGACAACAATAGATAAGTTAAGAAAGCAACCTGAACTTTTAAAATAAGTTAAGAAACCAAAAATATTTAAGTTTTTATTTTTTGAGACAACAAGACAAGTGCCTTTGTAGACTGGGTCTTCATAATTAAACGTCAAGTTGCCCAAAAGAAGAACCAAGACCAAGTAATGAAAATACAGACGCAAACAAAATGCAAGAGTAAAAACACAGAACTTCTTATTATAAACATAAAACATATATCATCAATATAATTCTAGTAAAGATAGATATCAATAGCTAAAGATGAATAAAGAATGAAAAACAAATGTAACAAATGAAGTTAGTGTGAAAAATCTGCCAAACAAAGAAGAGAATAAAAATATAAACAAAAAAAGTATCGTTACATTATGTCATCGCTTGAAAGAGAAAATAGAATTAAGTGTTGGTTTGGTATTTGTGGTAAATTTGAAAAAAATTACGGTGAGCCATCGTGTTATGGTTCAACTCAGTGGTACAAAACACACACTAAATAATCACAGTAATTTGCAATGCTCGGTTCCCCCTTTTTTTCCCTGTGAATTTGCTCAATTCTCCTTACTTTTGTATAAAAAAATAAATTATAGTTGAAAGAATAGGTGGTAAGGAAAATGAAATGTTTGTTCGAATATTTGCTATAAGAGTTGGATTAACTGGGGGTGGGAAAAGAAGCTTCAAAACAATTTTTAACGTTCTTGAATAACTACTAGAAAGGCCCAAATTGAATCCCCAGCCTATTCGTTTTCTTGTTCAATACTCCGGGACCAGTCGAATCAAGGATACGATTTTCGTTTAGATAAATGCTTAATCTACCCCTGAAGTTTACCGAAAGTATCCTCCTGGTAGTGTACATTTGATAAATTTTAGTGTAGGGAGTAGATTGAGAAATCGTCCTTTGTTTGAGTCCTAAAATAGACGCATACAACTTATGTGATTGCTTTATAGGTCACTCGGATAGTTCAACTTCAGAAATAAGTCGATCAAAAGAACTTTGAGCAATGCAAGAGGTCTATAAAGCAACCATCTACTACTTAAAAACGACACCAAAATAAATATTCCCATATCATTCCACAACTTACCACGTTTGGACCTAACATACGTGCAAGTAGCATGCTGTGTTTGGACTGATATATTTTTCCAAATCAAAAAAATAATGTTCTGGCATTGAACTAGAATTCGCAGCCTCACCACAAAAGTAAGGTTGGAGTAAATTTTTAAGCAAAAGCAATATTTTTTTTCTCTGCTCGTGGAGAATTTTCATTTCCTCTCAGTAGGAGCTTAGCTTAAACTTGCACTCTTGCTTGGGATTGTTGTTTTATAGCTTTGATTTTCTAGCTAATAAGCAGGTTTGATTTGCACTCTCATTTCATCTGTATTATGTTGATCAAGGGGAACCTTTTCGTACGGTAAAACTGAGTTGAAATGGCTCTCACTTTCACTCTCATTCCAGTAGTGAGATCCAGTATATATACATTAGGCCAGTAGGGATACATGCATTACAGAGAGAGATACAGTGTATAGCCTGTTTGTGCATGTATCAAGTCCTAAGATTGATTGTACTTGCAGTTTTTTTTATTCTTTTTCTTTTTCTTTTACATTTCAATTGTAAATTTTGCTACCAAAATAACAAAATGACTATTAAAGGAATCGAACTCGGTGTCTGTTTGCCTTGTTTTCAAAAGAATTGACACCACTGCACAATTTCATAAATTGCTGCCAAAATAACTATTACAGGAATTGAACTCAGTATCCATTTGCCTTGTTTTCAAAAAGATTGATACCGCTGCGCCACAACTAATGTTTACAATAATGACAGAAACTTTATTACATATAGTTGGATACTGTACTAAAAGGAAAAATGATGCTACGGCGAGATGGTATAAGAAGAGGAAATATGTAGAGTTTTTCCTCCAGAGACTATCAACAATGATGCTAAAAGGCAGGCAAGGAGAACTCTAAAAGGAAAAATCGTTTGTGAGAAACCTTTGGAAAACAATACAATCAGGTCAATGATCCTACAGAAATGGGGAAATCTAGAGGGCATCATGATCTCTGATATTAGTGTTTAACTGAATCATGTTTCAGGTTCAAGAGGAGTATAAACCAAGGAAGAGTTGGAGAAATGCTCCAGGGAATTTGCTAGCTTTTCTACTTTTGCTTACGCTACTATGATCCACATATGGCAGTGGAAGAAACCAATCATGGTTATTCTCATTTGTGGCTCCAAATCCGTGTGTTACAAATAGAGAAGCTCAATGCTGATAATTTCATCATACAGTCTTTTCAGTAGGTATGAGATGGAAAAAAAAATCTAAAAAGAAGTATGATAACTTTACTCTATCCAGTTACATTTCACTCGCTAGTCGATATCAAATCATGTATTGTACACAGATTTGTCTAATATCAAAGACTGAACATTTGTAGGACTTCAAGACACTAAACTGGAACCTTTTATATTAGTCTACCACACCACACTAGTCTGGAACCTTTTATATTAGTCTACCACACCAAAAATCATCCCACAAATAAAGATACCAACCATTTAAGGTTGAACAGCACATACAACATACGCAATGCACTAAACCAGTGCAGTTAAAAAGTGGCGCTATACCGCTATATCATAGCAGAATTTGGACAAATTGCTTTTATTCTGCGATACGCTATTTAGTACACAAAGTTGTCAAATAGAAGCTATAATGGCACAATATGCATAGCAGAGTAACAATCTGTTATTTTCCGCTATCTAAGATTGACAACATTGCATTAAATCCAACACCATATAGACAAGACATGAAAACATCAATTTTTTGAGCTAACAAATGCCAAGAGGATCATATAACTTCAACTTTTATTTCAACATATCCAAGCAGTAGTTCACATAATATATCACAAATAAACTTCATTTAAATTTTCACAACAACAAAATTACATCCAATTTAACAAAAACAATCGCATAATCCAATTTTATTTTCTTTCTCTTACACAAATCAAGTGACTAAATTAAAAAGGTACTAAATATTTACTTTTTCTTCTTGCCAGCAACAGTAACCTTCTTACCCTTCAATGTCCTGCAATTGTTCTTGGTACGCTGTCCTCTACAAGGAAGTCCCTGAATATGCCTTATTCCTCTGTAACACTGAATCTCCTTCAACCTCTTAATATTAAGTGCATTAAATCTCCTCTGAAATTCACAAACAAATCAAACCATTACAATTACAAAACAAAAAATAGAAAACAAAAAACAAAAAAAATGAGATTTTTAATTTTGTTTTTACCAAATCTCCTTCAATCATGTATTTGTTAACTTCATCCCTAAGACTAATAAGCTCTTCTTCACTTAATTCCTTTGTAACTTTATTATCCATATTGATATCAGTTAGAATCTGTCTCGCTCTGACCCTTCCAACTCCATGAATGTACTGCAACGAAAATTCAATTCTCTTGTTGTTTGGAATTTCCACACCACCAACACGAACACACACAATGTTCAGCCTCTGAACCTACAATTCAATCAGAATCAGAATGGAATTTGGAATTTATCTTGAATTTTGAAACCCTAAATATGTTACCTTTGCTTTGGGAGTGTTGAGAATTGGGAAGGAAACTCGATTGGAGAAGTGAGCATGGCCTTTGGAGATGATTGAGAGTGAAGGTGCCACAGGCATTGAAAGAGTTTGTACCATTTTTTCTGTTCAGCTGCGAAATGGAGTATTCACCATAGCCATATCCTTATCATTATCTTCTTTCGACTTAAAAGGACAAAATGACAAAAATACCCCTGTTTCGTATTATATAATTCGAGATTTTTTGAATTGTAAATTTTGTGTTGTATTTGATGTTAAAGGTTTCTGCTAATCAATGTATAATCCCTGCATAAGCTACAAAACAATTGCAGGGATTATATGAAGACACCGTAAACACTCCTAAAAAACTAAAAAATATTTAAGAAAAAAGAAGAAAAGAGGTGAAGTGAAGAACGAAGGAATTTGATGAATATGGAAGCCTATTTATAGCCTTCAACAAGTCCTATATCATAATTACAGTCAAATAAAATGTTTTTTCACCGCCCAACCGTCCAAAAATTCAATAAACACACCACAAATCGTCTAAACATTTTCCACCGCCCAACCATCCAAAAATTCATTAAACACACCACAAACCGTCCAAATATTTAGGTGAAATGCCACCGTCCAAAATAACTGAGCGTATTCGAATTATATAATCTGAAACTGTCTGTAACTAGTTTGGATTATATAATCCAAACTATGTTTTCTGGATGGTTTTCATGGCGGTTGACAAAGAATTTTTTTTAAAAAAAAAAAGCATAAAAAATTAAAAAAAAAACATAAAAACATAAGTAAACAGCTTAAACTAATATAAACAACATAATCTTCTAGGATGATGTTCGGAGAGGTGCTTTTGTACTTGATCATGCAGCCTGCCAACTGACATATTTCAATCGACGGACCAACTGGATCAAGTTCATAAGAATCTCTTCCGGATTAGATCTGCAACTAGATCAAGTGCAGAACTTCATCATGCTTTGTATCTATCTATCTATCTATTTATATATTTTTGACAGCATATTGAAGATCTTCATCATGTTGTCAAATAGATATTTATCTATATGCGACAACATGAGAAAGATCTTCAGCACAATGACAAAAATTTCCATGATTTTTTTGGTGTGTTTGTGTGTTTTGCTGGTAATAAAAACATAAACACTTATTTATAGAGATATTTGGATGTTGTGGACCACAGAAACTGTCGGTACAATGTGGATCACACAAAAGAATCCTTTGTTGAATGAGTTCAGATTACATAATCTGAACTGTGTTTAATGAATGATCTTACACTATTAATTCAATCTATGTGTTTAAATGAATTTTTTTTAGTGTAAAGTAAAACATGATGAAAATTTAAAGAATATATATCTCTATTATTGAAAATTCTCGTATGTAGCATAAGGTTAAGGGAAGAGTTTTTTACCGGCATGATGGAGATCTTCGGCTAACCGAAAATTTATACTAACCATAGATAAAACATAATAAAAACAACATAAAACACGTAATAAAATAAAAAATAGTAGATCACGGATCAACTAAATTAATGTCTTCATGTGGTGTGTTCAGAAGTGCTCTGATCTTTTCGTAGTTCCTGGGTCGGATCAAATTTTTTTTAATTTGTTCAACAGATCTGACCAACGAAGCGTCTAACTTGGTCGACTCTCTAGAACTGTACCGACCAAAGATCGAGAACATGGTTCTCACATCTTCGTCGTTCATGATCTTCTTCCGGCTGGACCGCACACATTCGACTGAGTCAGTCGATGGACGTCGATACTCAACACCATCCACCCTATGTGTGTCTATGTAGTTGAGTTGACGATTGATTTAATCCAGCTAGCACTTCAACTCGGAGAGGGTGACATCAGTGTGAATCCTTAACAGGTGGGGTGGTTTTTCCCCGTTGTAGTAAACTGCAGCTAGCTTGGTGTTCGGATCAAAAATAAAGTTTTCCATCATTTTTTTGTTTGTGTGGTTTACTGGTTATGAAAGTAGGGACACCTGTTTATAGAGGTTTTTGGGCGTCCTGGACCAGATGAACTGTCGGTGCAATGTGGACCACAAAAAAAAATCCAGTCCTAAACATTTTTGGTTTATATAATCTGAAAATCTCTCACCCTACATAAAGTTAAAAGTTTCTCACATTTTCACCCAGTATCGAATTATTTCGGATTATATAATCAAAAAACCTATGGGAGGAGTTCAAATTATAATCTGAACCAAGTCAGTGTTTTTGGTCGGTGGTCTGCACCACATAAAACACGTTTTCAAATGTTTTTACCAACATTAATGGCTGGTAAAACCCTTTGAAACACGATTTTGAATCAACATTAAGTGTAGATACACTCTATGCAACCATCCCCCTATAAATAGCCTCCAAACCTTCGCAATTTCTCGCACCATCATCTCACACTATTTCCTCATCTCCTCATCTTCCTTCAACAACAATGTGTTTACATCGTTGGCCTTTCATAAAAAGAGGCTACTTTGAAAATTCAAGGATTGTATGAACGGTCAATTTTCAGCATTCACGCGTGCTCAATTTTCATGTGTGTCACTGATTTTTCTTCGCCTTCTCCTCTGGTTTGCAGTACCATCTTTCACCAATTCTTCAAGTACCTTCTTTTCTATACCATCTTTTGTCCCTTCTGTGAATTTTTATCTAATTTCTTCTAATTACTTGACTTTTTTTTTTGGATTTAGGGATTGGATTTTTTTTTTCTATTTCAATTTATTTTGTTCATCTGCAATCAAACTGTCACAATCCCAATTTCGATTTTGATTAACAATTTAAAAAGTATCAAAAACAAATAAACAACTGTTACATGTTCTTAATGTTTGAGGGAAGGAAGAACAACGTTCGAACAGTGTCAGTCACGATAAAAACGACGACGGCCGTAAAACTGCAACGACGATATTAAGAAAAACAAATGTTGAAGCAGTAATGTTGAAACAAAAAATGCTTGAAGCAAAAATGTTGAGACGGGGAAACTGAGATTGGAAGGTGATGGAATTAGAAACGTCTGCAGCAGTGTTGAGGATGGAAAAAGAAACGTTTAAGCACTATCAGGAAGAAGCGTGAATGCTGGAAAGGAGGGAGAGAATTGTCACATGCTTGGCACATGAGTCATTTAAGTGGTGTTTTAATCTCACCCATTGTTTTTAATCTGACGGTTGCAATTTATTCTCACAATTTTCACGTAATTCTCATGCGATATGCCCATATATATAGGACATATAATATGAGAATGATTATTTTATATGAGAATGGCGATAATGAGTATCAATCATCAGATTAAAATTAGATGGTCAAGATTAAAAAACAAACCATGTGCATTCCCTTATTGTACTATTTTTCTCTAACCATTTATCTTTTCATCTTCATCACTTGTATGTAAAAGAATTCCAATAAAATTATTATCTGTTTATAATTGATGTTTAGGGTTACTGATCCCAAGAATTCCAATAATTTGATCCCATTGTGTTAACCCTTTTCATTTTAATTTTTCTTTAAATTTAAAAAAAAAATTAATTTGTTTAGTCAGCGTGTCATATCAGTTTATTTATCTAGTTAGATGAAGTCAAGTTTATTTTTGATAAAATCTTTAAATGATGAGGGTGTCTAAAAATGATTTAGTATAAGATTTTTTTTCATCAAAACTCGCTCAAAATGACGGTGAGAAACATTATTTAACCCAATCTTGTATTTGTAAGCTTATGATCATATTGAGTATCAGTTTGGAGTACTCCGTTCTATAAGTAAATTTATGCTTATAAAAAAACTAGATGAGATAATCCTCTCCACGCCAACGATACCTCTTTGGTTGGCCACCTATTGGCCATTAAACGTCACACACAAGCATCAACTTTAGATGTGATCAAACAATACCACAACTTTATATACACATTTTTTCTTTCCGCTTATAGACTAACTATAGTTGTTCAGTTAATGCACAATAATATTTGTAAACCCACACTCAGTAGCCATTAACAACACCAAGAGAGAATACCACAACATCTAGTAAGTTTCCTTGCGGCAAGACACCGACCAAACATATCATTAAGATCCAACATTCCATGAGAGGAAGAGGACTAATCTCTAAAGCCTTTGTAAGAGAAGAAACAAAATCTATCTAATTTTCTTGTCACTATATTTTGTTGTTGATATATTTTTCGTTTTTAATTCATGTCACTATTTAAATTTTTCTAGTAGTATAGATAAGTTACACGTGTTCTCTTGTGTATATGCTTAAGATAATTTTTTGTTCTACTAGTGTGTATCCCGCGCGTTACAGCGGGGTAGAATTAACATCGACTACGGATTAAGAAATATCACAACGACACAAGAAACACAAACAAATCACGCTTACCTTCCATTCTAAAATCGAAATCCAAAACATGAAACAAAAAAAAAAACACAACGTTCAATGTAGTTAAAAAATAGCACTACATTAATATATGTGACGCAAAGGTGTAATCACAGTCGATTGCAAACTACACAACACCACCACGACATATGGACGCAATCTGAAACAAACAATTCACATTCACCTACAACATACAAAATAGTAAAAAAAAAAAATCTAACAAATAGGTTAAAAAAGGTACTGTTATGGACCGCCGAGAACGCGAATCCCATACAGCCATGTGGATCAAATCTGTGAAAAAGGGCGTGATACCTTGAGGGAACACGCTAGTTTTGGTATGGATCACCATGCTAGAACGTGCCCTCACCTCTTTTGCACCACCCACGTGGTCTCCAACGGATCCCTAAAGAGGCATCGTGTTTCACAAAAGCTGTTAGTGCCTCATTCGCTTATATAAGGGTGACTCAGCGTCACCCTCAAAGTACGATTCATTTTCACGCATAGTCACATGTATTCAACCTCATTTCTCACACTGACTTAGGAGTTGGAATACTAACATGCTCACAGATAACTTTCACTTTGCTGTGAAGATTGCACCGCTACCATGCCGAAACACCGCACACAACCGTCGTCTCTATATGATCACTATCGAATAGATCGGGTATAAAATAAAATGTTAAAAAATGTAAATTTTTAAAAATTAAGTGATATAAGTTATGGGTTTGAAATTATTTCACTAAACTCAATAAAAAATGCAACTTAGAAGCCCTTTTTTTTTTATTTTTTATAAAAATACAATTTATAAGCTAAAATGCAATTTTATACATATTAGGACTCATACCACTGTTTAATACGTAGAGTCCACGCAAAGATCCCTCACTATTCTCTCTCCGGTCATTTCTTCCTTCATCTAGGAGGGTGTATTGAATTAGGATTTTAAAAGACAATTTTTGTTTAAAAAAGTCTTGATGATTTTAAAAGACTTTGCAGGATTTTGATAACTTTGATGATTTTAAAAGACTTTTAAGGATTTCAACGGATTTAATTCATAAGATTTTAAAGGATTTGAAATGATTTTATGGATTTCAAGAGATTTCAACAGATTGTATGAATTTTAAGAAATAATTAAAAAACAAATGATCATAAACACTCTCATTCACAAAATCTCAATAAAGACTTTTTATTTATTTTACTGAGAATAGAGAGAGAGAGGAAGAGAGGAAAAGAGAGAGGGAAGAGGAAAAGAGAGTAAGAGAGGATGGATGACAGAGAGAGAGGAAGAGAGGAAAAGAGAGAGGGAAGAGGAAAAGAGAGTAAGAGAGGATGGATGACAGAGGGAGAGAGATAGTAAAATCTTTAAAAAAAACAATCCTAAGAAATCTCATTTTTTCATGATAAAATTTCACTAGAAAATCCCACAAAATCCATCAAAATATGATTTATTAAACAATCCTTCGAAATTTGAATGATTTTGAATATCACTAGACTTTTTAACGGATTAAGAGTCTTGATTGAATATCAGAAGACTTTTTTTAAATGACAAAGAATTTGATTGAATAACAAGACTTTTTTTTAAATTGGAAAAAGTCTTGATTGAATACACAAAACTTTTTGATGATTAAAAGTCTTTTAAAATCCTTAGAATCATGATCCAATACACCTCCTTAGAAACCTTCCTTCTCTGCCCTTCATGCGGCGACGCCGGCCGTGCCCTGCCCTGCCACACCACCGTTAAACCCGACCTTGTTTCCCCCAAATAATCTCATTCTCTTCATCTCCTCAACACCCTCTATCTCTCTGTTCAAACAGAATTATGAAAAAATCAGATCGAAAAAATGGGTTGTCTCCGTTTTCAAGCAACTCCGATCCTGTCTCATCAATTGCCAGAAACATATCCTTCGTCTCGTTATTCTCTACAAAACCCACGGAAGACAGTAACAAACCGAGACAAAATGGTAATCCTAGACTATTTTTCCTTTTCTTTCTCTAGTTTATTGTGCATGTCATTCTTATTTTTGAGGGAGAAACTTAATAACCGTGAAGAAAAAGTTAATTGGTTTACCTATAAGCTGAATGGTAATGCATATGTTAAGGTTTTCTTTTTATTTACTGTTGAAAATTGTGTTTTTATTTAAATTTAAATTGATTTTAATATGAAATTTTTTCATTTTAGGGATTTCTATTTGAAAAATGTTGGTAATGGATGAATTTTAGCGTTTTTGTGCTTAATTCCATAAGATTTTTGTTTTGGATTCTTATTTTGGTTGTGTCACCTGTGACTAATCAGTTAGCTATTATTGTTCATAAGTTAATACTTTAATATAGTATTAGATTCCTACTTATTTTTTTGTGGTCAGTTGTGAAGCGCAAGACAATATTTCTGATTTTGAGAGGAATCAGCTAAACATTGTAGTCAATGCTTTTTTCTTATCAAAGTTTAAAAGACACATGTTTTAATCTTCATTTTAGATATTTGGATGTTGCATTAGTACAATTGTATCGGTTTGGGATCTAATGTTGCAGTTGTTACTTAAATTAATAGTAGTCACAATTTAAACTCTTCCTGTATTTTATACACCCTAATATGAATCAAATCTTCAATCTTCACTCATAACTTTTAAATACATTAAACTCTGCCCTATATGGAAGAGGACGTATGACAACCTTCGAAGACTCTGAGAAGGAGATTGAATATGTTCACAAGGTCAGTTCACTTCTTCCACTTATTCTTCCATCGATTCATAATTTAATATCTGATTTTCTTTACTACTTAACTGTACGATCCTATTCATACCAATTTCATTCTCAATTTTGTTTTATATCTCTGATTTTTTCATTCATCATACTTATACTTCAATCACGACCTATCTATCTGCTATTCATTTTTTTGTATTGTTCAATTAATTTTCCTGTGTTATATCACTCATAATTTGAATCTCATAACAGGTGTCTGGACATGTCGTCATTGCTGATGGCATGAATGGGGCTGCTATGTATGAACTTGTTCGTGTTGGTAATGATAATCTCATCGGTGAAATTATTCGTTTGGAAGGGGACTCTGCCACTATCCAAGGTTACCTTCTGCATCCCTCGTGTTTCAGAATACATGATTAATGAAAAAATAAATCTAATTGGTTCTCTGCAATTTCAGTTTATCAGGAAACCGATGGGTTAATGGTTAATGATCTCGTGCTACGAACTCACAAGGTTGGATTCTCTATATCCATTTCTCTTGTTTTGTCTGTTTTCTCCGTTGTTGCATACTTCAGTTGGGTGAGTTCCCTTGTGTTCATAACATGTTTTTTATTTGTAACTTGAAACTTTGCCGTTCTCTATCTCTTGGAGTTAGTTTCTATCACCTGTTTGATTCAAAAGATGTGAGTTTTTGTTTTGTTTAGGATGAGTAGTTTACTCATATTTTTAATGTTAAAACTATCCTATTTTTATTTTTTATATATATAATGTCTCAAAGTTTTGGGTTGTTTGTGGTGACCAACTCATTTGCATGGTTTTTCTTGGTTAATTCAACCCTTCAAACTCATCTGTTTATTAGATATCTATGGTCTTTTAACATTTGTTAGCTTTTTAAAAGTAACCATTTATCATTTCAAATCTTTTAGGCTAAATAGTATACTCGTTTTTGCATTAATATGTGCATCTAAGTTGTACATGATCTAAGTTGTGCATCAATAGTATACTCCCTATAACAATCATACGGTTCTTTCTTTGGGAGGATATCTATTTTTTTCCCCCCTTAAATGCTGTTTTTTTTTTTTTTTTTGTAATGGCAAGCCTGCTATCCTATTTTGTTCTTATTTTTGTAAGGATCTTTTTTGATTGGCTTGTGCTTTAGGTGTTTGTAGCTTTGTATTATAACTAAGTTGCATCCAAATAAACTAAAGTGCTTATGAGAAATCAACTTTGTATTTATTATTTGTTAGTTTTGAATGCTAAATTTAGAGGCTGAGAGGCTGAAAAAGTATTATTTATAATTGGTACCCAAACACTTAAAATAGAGAGCAAATTAATTAGTGTAAAAAGTATCAAGTGCCTGGTAAGTTTCAAGTACGATGGTGAAGTCTAAATGTAAAAAATATGAAGATACTCTCCAAAATATAGAAATATACATATTAGTGTAAGTAAAAATATGAAGATTATATCTTATGGCTGATGCTACTTTCTTAATCTACACAATTCTGCAGGTGATCATGTTCCTGTCGACATGTTTGTTTGGCTCTATCCAAACACTTTGAGATACTGTGGGATGAATGAGCTGTTAAAATGTCTGATGAAGACTTGTTTACACGCTTGCTGCTGTCCAGATATACATCATCACTGTAAGTAAAAATAAATGAAAACAATTGTGTACAACTTGTTCTGATGAATCTCTTGTTTATATAAACATAGTGTTGGCCTTAGTTCTTTCTCATTCAATCACTTTATTATTCAACTCTAAGTTGTTACCAATTTGAAGAAAGTTTATTATTTTTAGCTTGCAATAGGTTTTTGTCACTATCAATGTAGAAAATATGGTAGACTCTTGGGCGAGATTTGGTTATGTGGGGGGAGGAAATCTGTAGAAATTAAGAGAGAATGAGAAAACTTTCATCAAAGAGAGTTAACGGTATGTGTCCAAGAAAGAGGAGTCAAGAGTTATACCTTAAACTTGTCTTTGCTTTCATATTAAGGGCTTCCAACTGAAAAAAATGAAGAGCATAATAGAAATTTAATGAGCACCATGAAATTTGATGAATACCTATGAATATGTGAAAATCATTAAAACGAAGATGTGAAATATGCAGTAGTAAACAATCTCACCTTCAGTTTTGTGAACTAAAATACAATTTTTCTTCCCCACACTAACTCTGAAATATTCTAATTATTGTGTTCTTTTGACCTGCCTTCATGCTGCTTGCTGCTGGCGTGTGGTTCCTCCTTCAAGAATTCCTTGAGTTGGCTGTTGAAACCTATGGATTGGAGACAAAGAAGAGGCAAAAAGTTGCATAATGGAGAATGATATAAAGATGTTCGTGTACTTTTACTTATACTGTAAGAAGAATAAAAAAGAATGCATACCAATGAGATAAGCTGTTGGTTGTATCACATATAATATACGACCTACATCATCAATTGTAGAGTATGTAAACGTAAATTTATCAAACATCATGAAAATGCATAATACAGCACATCATGAAGTAAAAAGAAGCATAGATTTAATTGGCTAGCAAAATGTATGAAAGATTTTAGCATGACAAAGATGAGTGTATGTGATGGCAAGGTAAGGCAAGGCTCTTTAAATACTACTTAAAGAGAGCCTTGGAGCGTGAGAGAGAGAGAGAGAGAGAAAGAAAGGGCCTTCACAACAAAGAGACAACCCTGACACAAAAGTAATCAGTACCTTCACAACAAAACAAAATAGAAGATTAAGGTGTGGGAATATCTTCCCAAAAAGACAAATTAGAAGAACCCTTTAAGCAAAAAGAATGAGACAAACCTGACAACAGCAGACTAAAAAATTGGAAGGAAGACGCTATCACCAAAAATGGAATTCAACAATAAAGAGAGACTATTCTCTCTTGTAAGATTTATTGATACTGGACGAAGATCCCAGTTCATCCAAAATCCAATGGGATGCCCTATATAAAAAACCTCTCATAAAAGCCAATGATCTTGCATCTTCTGGAACCATAACATTTCATAATTTCATGTGCCCAACTGTCAAAAGAAATAGGCAAGATACAAAGAACTATGACATAAGTTTAATAATGAACATATACCTTAGTCCTCAGCTCCCAGATTAAATTAAATCCTCCATTATATATTGATTGTCCCAGCGTAATATTACGTACATAATTTCTATCCCATTACCACTACTCACTCATTTGCCCACTGCTTGAGCGTAAGAGTACCAACTTATTCACCAATGTTGCCAACCTCTTTGGTCTACTCTAGATTAATGTTCATATTGCTTCAAAAAAAACACACACACACAAACATGTGTGTGTCTAACTAATGAAAAACAATGAATGATGTAGTTTAATTAAAAGGTAAAAAATATACATAAAATTACATCTAATTTTCGTGTGTGTTTCTACGAAGATTGATTTTGGCATCCAAAAAGGCCTAGTGTCGCAGTTTATTGCCCGCTTTTCTTCTATTCATGTTAATTAATCCTTGATAAATATTAAAAATCCTAAAAGTTACACCTTTTCTAGGTTTAGGTAAGCTGAGTCCCGATGACTGAGGTCAGGACTCAGGACAAATCTCACAAGATAATCACGTCGACAATAATAAGAGTTAAACTCACACCTTTATCATATGGGTAAAAATAAGATTCAATCTATGTAAAAATAATCCTTTCTATTTTTCTCTCATTCAACAAGGCTTAACATACAATGAAATACCAAACTTCTTTCTGTATGATTTTAATTTAGATGTAAACTATTTAAATTTGTCATGGACATACATAATAAATAAAAGAGGTTAAAGTATCAACAAATGATTTTCTTACTTTACTTTCTACTTAGGTTATAGAGAAGCTAAACTCAATTCAATTCATATGAAAATATTCACATCGTTCATTCTCAAATAGAGTTTTTCAAGATATTGTCTTAGGCAAGAAATAAATCAGTTCTTTTATTCATTTGATGCATTGCACTATATTCTTTTTTAAAGTAAGTTATCAAATAAATGTCTTAAACAAGAAATACATCAAAACAGTAAAACGTATCATTAAAACAGTATAAAACGTAAAACGTATCTACGGTTTACTGTTTGGTTAAAGGGGACGCTACATTTAAGGACTTATAAAATTATTAAATTTTAATAAACCCATCAATAAAAGGTGGGTAACATAAAGTTGACACAAATCAAAGTTATTTATTTGTTTTATATTAATTTTGATGTTATATAAATACATCGTTTTGATTGAGCAAACTCATCAGGGTAGTGTTACCCACGTTTTATCGATGGGTAAACAAGAATTTCCCTTTTAATAAAAGGAAAACTTCAGCTTCCGTCGTTGGCGATTAAATATTTGAAACTACTGCTTATTACCAAAAACAAATATATATATTTGAAACTACTACAAACTTTTCTTGTAGTAAAAAAATGAGGAATAAGATAAGGCGCAAAAATATAAAACTGAGTTGTAATTCATGTCACTATATTAAACTAACTACAAGAATTTCCTCAAAAAAACTAACTACAAGAAATTTTTTAAACTAATTATAGTTGCACAATAATGTTGCATACTCGATACTCAGACTTAGTAGAGTGGTCATTATATTTCTGATGTCATCTTAAAAATTGTGGTTGAACTTAACACAACCTCACAAAATGATCAAATCGGCTTATGAGGTGATAATTACTTCATTTATAAACACATTATCAGACCATCTCATATCCGACATGAGACTCTAATTTTCTGTCACTGAGTTTTGTTGTTGATATATTTTTCATTATTAATTCATGTCACTGTTTAAAGTTTTCTAGTAGTATAGATAAGTTACATGTGTTCTCTTGTGTATGATTAAGATGATTATTTGTTCTATACTGGATCAAGCTCCCAATTCACCTAAAATCCAGTGGGATGCCCTAGAAAAACCCCTCATAAAAACCAATGATCTTGCATCTTCTTGAACCATAACATCCTCATCATTTCTTGTGCTCAACTGTCAAAAACCCCAATGATATGAAATAGACATGATACAAAGAGCTAAGACATGAGTTTAATAATTAACACATACCTTAGTCATCTCTCAGATTAAATCCTCCATTATATATTGATTGTCCCAACACAATATGACGTATATTTTCTATCCCATTACTCTACTCATCACACTCATTTATCCGATGCTTGAGCGTAAGAGTATATGCAGGTGTCACTCTCACCTCCGTGGAGCGAAGTGTTGTCAAACTTATTCACCAATGTAGCCAACCTCTTTGGTCTATACTCTAGATTAGTATTCATGTTACTTCAAATTTTAACACACATGTATATGTCTGACTAATGTAAAACAATGAAGGATGTAGTTTAAAAGCTAAAAAATATACATAAAATTACATCTAATTTTTTGAAATAACAATACATGAATGATTTTTTTATGACAACACACTGAATACATTTGTAATTATTTAACTAAATGCAATAAATTACACAACTATAAATAGATACATACAATCTATTATATTGGTATAACATTAGTATGTTAAAATACAAACAAGTTGTTCTTGATATCATATTTTAAGTTCTCCAAATCAAACTTCACCCCATGAATCAACTGAGGTGGTCCACATGCCAATGCCAGTGTATCCTCTGATGCTTCTGGAACATGTTTCTTCAATATACTTTCAGTAATGAATCCCACACTATATTCCCACCCTTCTCTTTTACTTTCTTGTACAACATACCATACTTTGAATTGGTCATGCTTCTTGGCCCAAGAATCCATCTCTTCCCTCAACAATATATCATCTTCACTTCGATTAGCATACACAACATGCATTTCAGTTAGATCTTCTGGATCTTTTAGAATCGCTTGAACCACTTGGTAAATTGGTGTTATACCCGATCCACCGGCCAACATAGCTAACCTCTTTGCAAACTTGTGTTTACCATGAACAAGAAAATTTCCTCTACCAGTGTACTCTATGTGTCCTAATGGACCCTTTATATCCAAAACAGAACCAATAGGCAATGAATCTAAGTGTTGAGACATTAGGCCACCACTGGGGTATTTTGGATGAACACCTTTGAAGTAAATCTTAACCAATAGATCATAATATCCCTTTTCATCTACACTGCTTGTTGGAGTGAAAGCTCTCATGCATAACTTTTCTTCAATAGTGTCACATAAAAACAAGTGTTTCCCAACTGGCAAACCCAAGAGTTGGTCTTCACAAGGTAATGCAAATCGAAAAATCCTAACATTGTGGGAGATTGATTTTTTTGACACAAGCTTACATGAAATTTTCTCACGTGGGTTAATTAAAGCCACATTGTTTTGCATTTGTGTAATAATAACTTTGTTGGTGTCTTCAACATTATTGCCATTGGTTTCAGTGGTCACAAGCTGGCCGATTAAGTAATCGTCAAGCATTTTCTTTGCTTTATCAGAGTGGATGGCTTCAAACTCTTCTGTACAATCAGTGCCAGCGTTGATCAAGATGCTATCGACGCCTCCTGGGTGGTCTTTGAGGTAATGAGTGCAATCATAAACTTGACCATTAACGATGATCCAAGCTGAATCGGAGTTATTATGTTTTTTCACTTCAAACATGGTGTAGGTTTTTGAGCTAATATTAATGTTTGTGTGCAATGATGAGGAGACAATATTATTCTTAGGGTTAGGGTTTGGGTCAGAGTTTGATGGTTTTTGATATATTTGTTCTTTTTCTTTGATCATCCAACCACCAGATTGGTTCCCAGGTTGGGTTGGATGCTCAAACATTATCCCAATCTCTCCCTTTTGAGGCTTGTGCACGTTTGTTTTCACTCTGAACCAACAATTGTTCATCATGCCCTATACATATCAAAATAAATTGTAGACACAAAATTAATACTTGTTTAGACATAATCATATACAAAATTAAATTATTAGGGGTTAAAGCAAATTTATTAGAAAGTCTAAATTCGATACATCAAAGTATTGAAAATTCATTTTCACATAATCTAGTTATATGACTTTGAGGTGATTTTTTATTTTGGCCTTTGATTGTCTATTAAATAAAAAAACCTACCTAATATTGGGTGTCTAATATGGACCTCCAAAAAAGGGTCCAAATATGCTCGTTAATTTT
The DNA here is from genome assembly GCA_946800305.1 of Medicago arabica. Lineage (NCBI taxonomy): Eukaryota > Viridiplantae > Streptophyta > Magnoliopsida > Fabales > Fabaceae > Medicago > Medicago arabica. The sequence goes on from OX326967.1 coordinate 41,557,353, forward strand.
TTTGTAAAGAAACTAGTAACATACGGTGCATCCGCACGGGTACTGGTTGATCGGAGATGATTTTTAGTAGTTTGAACTCGTCATTGTGTATTTGTAAACAGTCTTAATTTATACCATTTAAAAGTTAATTATTATTAATTTTATAACATAAAAGGGAAAATATTTAATATTTTTTTTTAAATTTACTAAAAGTAATAATGGTTTTTCTTTAATTTTTTTTGGGAGATTCATATTAGATAAACTCTACAATATTTTTTAATTTAAGGTGAATATTTTTTATGGTGTGCAAGTAAGGGCTTTCGTGCGCCCCTTGACCTGGGGTGGTCTTGATCATATACTATACCATTAAATACTACTTAATTAGTTTAACAGCAAAACAAGTTTCATCGTACAGAGAAATTATTATTTATAGTTTCCTTCCATCTTGGCACACTATTTTATATGTCTTATGTCCTTGTCTCATCCTTCTGACTTTTTGATATCGATGGTTACCACTTACCATATTTGCATTTTTTTTTAAGGATGCCATATTTGCATTTATATATCGTGAAAAGGTACGAGGTGTGAGATAAGAAAATAATTAAAAAAACACTGGTTTGAGAGAAATAGTTTTCTAAAATAAGAACCTTTTTTTTTTTGAAACATTCTAAAATATAAACTTCAAAACTAGTAGATTCTAAATTGTGATAGAATATACTTACCATAAGATTCCAATTAAGATTTTCAGGTTGCGTGTTATTAGCCAGGTCCCATGCACGTACAGCGATCTCTTTGGCTCGAAAAAAGTCTAACACTTCAACCTCTAAAGACCAAAAGCACCAACACCAATATTTACCATATTTGCTTGGTTTCTCTTGATGCTCCAATTTGCATACTTGCCATGTTTCGCCACCGTCCATCGTCGCCTCAACTCTTGTCACCTTTCTCCCACCCCCTTAACATTACATAACATATCAACATATAAGTTAGTAATATCTCTGCTTAATATATGGCATGAAATTAATGGTATATAGAATAAAACTCACCAGAATATGCGTAGCCTTTAAGTAAATAAGGCATCTGAGTAGTGTCTGAGTTGACGGCCAATATCTCACCGTGGCATGGCGATGTTATCACGGAGTTTATGTTCAACTCGTTGATAATATATTCCGGCTTGTAGAACCAAGCTAGTACAATTTTGAAATAATTCCAAAATCAACATCAATATTTAATTTTGTACATTAATAAAAGAATGGAATTCATTTTTGAAGGAATATATACATTTTACTTCAAAAATGTATATATCTTCTACTAGCTAGTACTGTAACGTGCAATGGGGAGAAGTTTGTCAAAATAAGTTATGTTAGTTATGATTTACAATTTTTTATATTAATTTTATGATATAATAATTAATTAGTTGTTCTTTTATGAGCCATATACATTTTATATATCACTTGATGTAATTTATTCATTAATTATTGATATAGTTTTTATTTGGGTCATACTAATCATTACTCCTGAGACACTAGTTAAGGAAGCAAATTTTTTTTTTTTTTTGAAAATATCACTTTGTAAACTTTTGAGGAATTGACTGCACAACGTTTCAATTCAAATACTACTCCTATATTTAATTCCTTAACTAATGTCTCTACCCTAAGGGGCACTTTATTTTCAATTTTATTTTGCTTTTCTTATTTTCTCGAGAATGGTAATATACCTTCTTTATTGGCAAGCTCAACATCAACTTGCGAGGGAAGTAACCGATTATCATGGTAATGGTAATGGTTATCAGATTCTTTGGTTGTTACTATGATTCGCTTCAACCATTTCACCATTCTCCCTGCAGTGAAACCAGGAACGATAACCCGTACAGGAAAACCATGATCAGGAGCTAAAACCTCACCATTTTGCATATAAGCCAAAATGATATCGCTTGTGCGATCCAATGCAACCTCGCTGAGGATACTAGTTCCATATTTTGATCCACCACCACCTGGAAGTTCCTCAGCACCTTCAAAGCATACATAGAGCCCCCCACTTTTAAGGTTAAATATTCCACAACGCTTGAGCACGGTTCTTAATGGTACACCACGCCATACTGAAGTGGAAGTAGCAGATGGACCCCAGTTAAATCCAATAGTCTGCTTCACCATGTTTTGCTCCTTGCGACGATTCGCAGAGCAAACGAGCGTGACAGGAAATTCACGGCTTGGAAAGTCTTGGACGAGTTGGTCCATTGTGAAACTAGTTGGGGTTTTGACCAGACCAGTTACTTCGATGGACCAATCATCCCAACAGGCTTTGGGAACATATCCATGATTGCGAACATAGTGGAGTGGAACGGGAGTTATGAATCCGTGGTGCATGAGGCTTTGGAGTGGTGGCTCTGAGTTGAAAGGGTGTTTGCCGGTGAGACGGATCAAGGAAGGGTTTCTTTGAATCCAATGATCTAAGGTTCCCACATCACGGGGGTCTAACACTGAGGATTCTACTTCAGATATTCCCTTTAGGATTATGCTTTTGACCATGTTCAAGTACTTTTCATCATCTTCTTTGTTTGAAGAATCTGTTAGCAATGATATTTTTGGGCGAATTGACTTATAGGGTTTAACAACACCGTATTCAAGGTTAGTGTTGTAGGGTCGACGATTTTCAATGGAAGTCGACATTGAGGGAAAATTATTAGGACAGTTTTGTTCAAGGTATAGTATATTTTTAGCAAGACTCCAAGTGAATGAATATTAAAGTAAAATGGAATCTTGGTTTGGGATGAAAAAATGGAAGGAGTGAGGGGTTTTTATAGAGGCATCGTGGTATCATGGTGAGAATGGGTCAAGGGGCTATAGAGAATCAAATTAATCACGTTTTTAATTCATCCCACATAAACGCTGTTTCGAAAGTGATTGTTTTCGTCAAACACTTTACAATTCTTTTTTTTTATTTGTACACATAATCTAAGTACGTAATGGCCACGTATGTTTCGTGCTCTTACGTAAATTCCTTCATGACTTTGAGCAAGTCCTTTCCAGCATATAAGCCAAATAATTGAAATGTACAATAAGAGGTTTTTTCGATAAAAGAAATCTCGTCGATATAAACAAGTTTTTTAGGTTACATTTGAAGGATAGTAGTGAGTAATTTAGCCATCAATAAATTAAAATTAGTCATTTAAGCAAATTTGTAAGTAAAGCGGAAGTTGGTTTATGGGTACCACTTGCATTTTTTTTTTGGTACACCACCATTTTCATATTTATTTGACTAATTTTAATTGGTTGATGAGTAAATTTCTCAAAATTCTTCAAAGTCTAATCCTCACCTAAATTAAATTAATTGGTTGATGAGTAAATTACTCAAAATTCTTCAAAGTCTAACCCTCACCTAAATTAAATCATGATATTGGGGTGTATTATATGAATTTGGTTCAAATATGGACTTAATTTTAGTAAATTTTAATTAATAAGCATGTGTTTGGTACAAGATGCTAGATGCATGGTGATGATCAAAATTGCAGTGACTTTTCATGTCAATGCAGAAGCTAGCATTTGTTGCTTCTCGCAATCACGACGAAAACACATCACATCAGGGACTGAGAGAAATATGAGTCTAGGGTAGAAAATGGAAAACCAAACACACTAAATATTACATCAATTTTTTCAATTTTTTATTATTATTAAAAATGGTAATGATCAACCTCTAGATCATTTTTGAGAACTATATTTGATGAATCAATAATATTATCATTATTTATGATCGATGTTTTTTTTATTAAATTTTGATTTTGATTAAAACTAAAAATATAAATGTTTGTTGCTTTCAAGTTATAACAAATCAAACTAACCATGATTATCTATTTCAATGACACCGATGATATAACAAAAAATATAATCTTTTTTAATGACACCAACAACAATCTTTATTATAGATCCTTAAAAAGACAATTTTTATTATAGAAAAAGCTAAATCTAGTAAACTTGAAACAAACACACCCTAAGAGTATAATTGAGATAATGAAAAAGTAAGTATAAATATACTTATCTAGTTTGTTACACTTTTAAAGTGATAAAGAAAAAACAATCATATATATATTCATATCGTATTTGTTATATTTTTTAATATTTAAATTTATTCTTATCTATTTGTTACTTTATTTGTATTGAAAATTGAGGACATTTATGGAAAGAGAAAAAGTCAACCCAATAGAGCTGAAAGAGGTTATTTTCTTTATATATAGTATAAATATATAGTATACATATAGGCAAAATTACCCGAGTGCTCTTTTATCGTATTTATTTGTATCAATTTAGTGTTTTATCTTTTTTGCCCCTTTCAAATCTTTTATCTCTTGAAACATTTGCAAGTTGTTGCTTTTTTAATTTTCATTAAAATTTGTTGATGTGGCTTGCCACAAATGGTTATTAGGGTTGATGTTTTCTTGGTTTTGATTTGAGACACTAAGACTTAGTGTTTTTATTCGAATTTTATTGGTTTGATGAAAAAGATGATGACGAAGATTGAGGAGAATGATGGTAAAGATGATGAACATATGAAGAAGAAGATGAATATTTGTTTTTTTCCTGAGTTTTATAACAATAAATATTATATATAAAACCATTGCTAATAATCATACGTGGCGAGCCACCTCAACTTGTATTTAATAAAAAAAATGACTAACTTGTACACGTTTTAAAAGAAACAAAATTGAGCTCAATAAAACAAAAGATAAAAGATTCATGTGTTAAAAATAAATAAGATAAGATAAATGATTGAATGAGACAAATAAATAAGATAAAAAACTCATAATAATTTTATCTCATTTAAATGCGGTAGAAAAACAGATAGACGGATACATTATTAATGTCCACCTTTTCGCTGGTCTATGCGATGTTTCAATTTTTATTTTTTTGGCGTTTTTCATATGCTAAATATAAGCATTGATTTAGTCACAAACCCGTCAATCATTTTCATCATATCTGTTTTTTCTAAGAGAATCATTTTCATCATATGTTGACCTTCTCATTTTTTATCACCCAATAATTACATATCCTTTAATTGTAAAATATGTTCTCATTCATGGGTTTTTTAATTGTTATCTCTCATCTCTTTTTACATAGATAATGTGAGTTTATTAGTATGTTATTCATTATATTAGAAAATATAGTTTGAACTTTCTTCTCAAACTCTTTGAGTGTTTGAGTTTAAATTACTTGAGCTGCTCTTGTAAACTAGTAATTATCTCTTAGAATCTCGGCCGGGTTGGAGCTGCATAAACGTTCCTTAATAAATTATCATATCTATTTCACGTGTGATTTTGGATTTTATAGATTTAGACTCCGTTTGATTAAAATGTGATATAAGCAAGCTAGCTTTTATATATATATATATATATATATATATAGGATCTGCTATAAACGTTTCTTATGACTTACACCAAATAATACCCGTTGATTTAGTTTGATCTAAAAGTTTAAATTATTTGCTAAAAGTATTCACTAAAAGCATCACATCACATACATGAGATTGGCAACTCTCACGTTGTAATTTCTGCCTCCGTCCTCCTTTTGTTTTTCTAAAAACTTGATGATGATTCTTCTTCCTTATTAAAACAAATAATTGGAAAAGAAACATGCTTTATCTATTAACATTTGTCATAGGCTTGACAATTAAAAAATTGGGAATCATGGTTAATTGGTTATCGTTAATTGGGAATCATGGTTAATTTGTCATAGAATTGCAGAAACTAATTACAATGGATCTGGCCTCTCTCAAAGATCAATGGATCTGGCCTCTCCCAATCGTGTTTATTTGCAGAAAGTAATCATAAATATATTGCACAAAACCGGTCCATGGTCATGAAAAGAAAAGCTAAAAGGGTACTAAAATATTAATTGAGAAATATTTTTTGAAATTAGTTTGGATTCATAAAATTGATTCAATCTCATAATTGTTCATCAACAGGTAAATTTGAGAGGAAAGAGAATATCGCTCTTGTGATGAAATTTGAGAAGAAACATTATATCGCAACTTTCACCAAAAAGTTAGGCTGAGGAAGGGGAAGGAGTTTATTGTGTGCCAATATCCAATTTTTTTAATCATGACCGTAAGATTAACAAATTTTAATGGTTGAGATTTAGTGTTACACCTGGTATTAATGGATCCTGCCTCATATATATTAAGTTTTTAAGTCTCTTAAGCCATCTTTTTCTAGTAAAAAAAGTTAAGTCTCTTAGGTCTCTTAGGCCATTTTTTCTTCCTAATTTTTTTTGTTGTTTCTCTAGTTTATTTATAAGATGATCGTCTATCTTATCTTATATATAAAATTTCTTAAATCTCATTAGACAATTTTTTGGAGTCAAAAAAGTTGTTGCACATTTCCTTTCTAATTTTTTGTCATTTCTCCATTTTTTTAGAAAATGATCGTGTATCTATCTTATATATAAAAGTTTTTAAATGTCTTAGACAACTTTTTGGAGTCAAAAAAGAAGTTGCATATTTCCATCCTATTTTTTTTTTTAAATGATCACATATCTTATCTTATATATAAAAGTTTTTAAATCTCTTAGATGAATTTTTAGAACCAAAAAAGTTGTTGCAATTTAAAAAAAAAAAAAAAAAAGTAATGCAAGTTGCAGTACATCATATCATTAACCAAAAGAGTAGATACAAAAGTGAAAAGGGGACTAGGTCTACACCTTTTCAAAAAGAAATAAACCTATAGTTAGGAAGCCCAAGTCTATTCCTAATATATTCAGCTCTAATACTGTCAGGCATATAGGGGAACCAAACCGGTGAAGATAGAGTTATATACCTATATTAGCTAAGTCATTTGCACAAGTGTTTCCTTTTCTATAAACGTGACTAACAAAAAAAATTGTTGTACTTTAAATTACTTCGGGGGTTTTATTATTTATCTTTTGGAAGCATTACCAATGATTTTTTTCACAACAAGGATCGGACCAATGGTTAACCCTATTTTTTCACAACAAGGATCGGACCAATGGTTAACCCTAACCCCTTATCTTTTTACATTAGTTTTCAATGTAATTACAAAACACATCCAACAACTAGCACCAAGATGTATGAGTTTTACAGATGATGTAGTCTTGATTGGAGAGTCAAAGGAGGAATTGAATGAGATGTTGGAGACTTGAAGATAAGTCTTAGAAGAGTATGGCTTTCGTTTGAGTAGAAGCAAGACATGATATATGTAATGTAATTTCAACAAAAGGAAAATTAGTTCGACCTTAGAAGAGAAAGTTGGAGATCATATCATACAATTTACACAATTTAAATATCTTGGATTCATTCTTTCAACAATTATTTTTTTGGGTCCATAGTATAAAATGGCCGAGAAATAATTAAAAACATATGTAAATCATCGTATTCAAGTTGGATAGTTGAAATAGAGAAGAGCCTCAAGTGTTTTTTGTAATACAAACGTACCGTTTAAGTTGAAGTGAAAAAGTACCAGACAATTGTCAGAACAACGATGTATTATGGAACAAAGTATTGAGTGGTTAAGAACCAGCAGAAGAATAAAATAAGTGTGCAAGATGAGAATATTGCGTTGGATGTGTGGTAAGACTAGATGAGATAAGATTAAAAATGACAACATTATAGAGATAGTTGGGGTAGCACCTATAGTATAAATATTGTGGAAAATGAGTTTAGGTGGTTTGGACATATAGAGAAAAAACATGTAAATTCTATAGTAAGAAGAGTATATCAAATAGAGGATAATCATATTGCAAGAGGTATAGGAAGACAGAAAAACCATAAGAGAAGCTATAAGGAACGATTTATAGATTAATGAGTTTGATCTAAATATGGTTTATGATATAACAATATGACGTATTGCGGTCCATGTAGTCGACCCTACTTAGTGGGATAATGTTGTGTTGTTGTTGTCGTCGTCGTCTTTTGGAAGTATTAACTCATGCTCAACAACAACTATTATTTTATTTCATGATCAACTACCATATTTATTAGTCAACAAGATTATCAACTTTTCGTGCATCACACGAGTCCAAATACTAGTAGTTGGTAAATGAAAAGCTAGTTGGTCGATTGAAATTAATTAAAGTGTAAAATAACATAAAAGTATATGTTAATTTGTTTTTTTTATTTACGTATAGAAAATATAACATTTGTTTTAAATCATTAATCTCAATTAAATCGACTCTAATTAGAGGATTTGATAAATACATGCTTTATGAATTCAATTGAAATTTGTTTTTTGGTCGGAGAGTTCAATTGAGATTTGTATGTTTAACTAATCAATTAAAATTTGATATTATATATTTGGTGTTAACCCTTCAATTTTTAAGAGAAAGAGACTTTGTTAAATTGAAGTTAAACTTGATCTATGATTAATTTACATAGAATTTAAACTCAAATTTTTCTGACCAATTCGTCTTTGGTGGAGTTCATTAATTACTTGAACTAGATTGTTAAGTTTGATGCTAATATATTTGTTTAATAGGAATAGGAATAGTAATGTTCACCTAACGGTGTTTTTTTGAAAGAACAAATGTGAGTGTTATCACATTTTTTTTCTTCCTTAGATTATTATGCATGCATGCTAAAATGGCCAAATTGTTTCGAAAGTGCAAGTTAAATTTCCCGTTATCACCACTATTCACTATGCCGATACGTAGAAGGTTATGGGAACGATAGAGACCTGAAGAAGGTGGTTGTGGCCTGTGGGAATAACATGCCGTTTTAGTCGATAGTTTTCAATTTAGAAAAGAATAAAAAAACTATAATAATAAAGTTATAATTGAAATTATAAAATGTAAAGACTATAAATTATAAACTCAAACAATACTTGAAATAGTATCACAAAAAAGGTTACAAGTCATTGAGAGAAACTTGTTTATCAACCATTTTAATTTGACCAATAGATTGTTTATCAACCATTTTAATTTGACCAAACAAGTTTTAAATCTAGCACAATAAGTTAAAAATCGGTTCATTCGTGAGATTCTTATTTCTTCCTTCTCTACAAATGAAACAAAACCATGATATCCGCTTAATCATATCAAGCATTTCCTCAATATTAGCTATTTTCCCATTAAAGAGTGTCATTACACTGCAACCAAATAGACTATATCGTAACTAGCCAAATTAAATGAGATATCTTCTCCCGTTGCATGTACATCTCTAAAGAGTATAAAATTTTCGATCATTTCAACTCCCCCACCCTAAAGCATACAATTCCATCCATTTGAAAATGTGATCCCAAATAATACTTGTCTTTGAACAAGATATGAATAAGTGATCGGTGGTTTCAATTTCTATAAAATTAAAACAAAGTACACAACATTGTTGATGGGCGTCATGAATGACTCCACTCATCCGATAATTCCACCCGAGTTGATAGTCTATCTTGTAATAATCTCCATCCAAACACTATTACTTTTTATACAATTGAAGTATTCCGAAATCTTTGCACCGTTGTGATGAAATCATCGTCAAAACCTTCCCAGAAATCAACTTTTTATTAAATATCTTTGAGATTTTTTAGTTTAGGCAAGAATGTACTCATGAGGTTAAATCAATCATTCTCTTGAATGAAACTTTTATGCCTTTTTCTTAAACTCTTTTAAAAACTATTTGAAGATCATTCTCGAATCTTCATATCTTAAAAAGCTTTGATAGAATGACATTGTGTGAATCCCCGTGAGCTTAGCTCAGTTGGTAGGGATATTGCATTCTATATGAAGAAGCCAGGGTTCGAACCCTGGACACTCCACTCCTCCATAATTAAATTGTATGAGCTCTAGCCACTAGGTTACTTGACAAAAAAAAAATGACATTGTGAACATGTTTTGAGATTCTTATGAAATGTATGTGTAACTTGTTTTTGAGGTGTATTGCTTAAATAATTACACAAGGTATGTAACACAACTCAATGTCCATTTTGTCACATGACTTAAAGAGGAATCGTGTGTAGTTGTCCACTATGAACCTGTTGTTTTTGGATTTTCAAACTGTTGTATTTGGATTTCCAAAATCTATTATCTACGGAAGTTGTTACTAGGTTGAGTCACGACCATGACTCTTTAAGACGTTTCGTGACACTGTCTAAAATTGTGCAAGGCAGACTATCAACCACGCCACCTACAGGATAAAACAAGCTTAGCTACAACTGTTCGATTAACTACTGCACTGTAGAAAACCGTTCGGGAATTACACCTCTAATATGGTACCAAGACCATTATTTTAATACCGAAACCACTTTAATATGGTACTGTTACCACTCTATAATGGTGCTGAGACTACTCAAATATGGTGTTACCACCATTCTAATTATTAACTTCTCCAACTATGATACTATGATCACTCAAACATGGTTTTACACCATTCTAACGTCTAACTTCTTTAAGAGTCGAAGAAGAATATATTTTAAAATCATTTGTAATTTTGAAGGGACATTATACCGAAAAAGGGACTATGATCTTAAATTATTATTTATTCCGAACGACAGAAAAATATCAAAGGGACTATGAACTTAAGTCCATTCTTAATTCTGAAGGGATATTGAATCGAAAAGGGACTATGGTCTTAAGAACACTCTTAATTCCGAAGGGACAGAAAAAGGAGATGGAGAGAAGAAAGACTCGAACACAAGTCAAGAAAGGGAGAAGAGAGAAAGAGTTCCCGACAACTTAATGAAACTCTTTGGTGTATTTTTTGAACTGAGTAGAGTTCTCTATTTATATAGAGATTGTGTAACTGTTTTAGCAAAAATTGCACCAGCAATTACTCTAACAGATAAGATCAAAATGAAACTTATCCATTAATCAGTTCAACAACATTTGTGGATAATATAAAAAAGAAACAAATCCACAAAAGTGGAGGAAACAAATTCATTGGATTTGAATGAAGGACATTCACAAGTAAAAATAATAATTACTATTATTTTTATCATTATCAAGTATTTAATTAAATACCGCAATTTAAACACTACTAATGTGCATGTTTTTATTTTATGTGGGATCCCCACACTCTATTTTTTCAATTCACGCAACATTAGATCAAAGTGTAATTACTTGATGTTTAATCTCCAATATCACACCAATGTTCCAACAGAACCTCTTATCCCCCATATCTCTAATTAACCCTCTTTCAGATCTTTAATATTCTTTTTATATCTTCTATGAGTTTTGTGATGCTACTGTTTTGGTATTCTTCCATTGAGTAGACACTTATATGAGACTTCTTTCTTATCTACTTATGTGAAAACACTTAAGGGCAAATATCAATAGATCATAAAAATAAAAATAAAAACGTGAAAGCTATGTAGATAACGTTATATTGGTGGATCTTAAGAAGAAAAAAAAAACGTTATATTGGTGGAGTGTAACAAACCCGTCACATAGCTAATAACCATTGGCGATGTCAAAAAAAGATAAAGAAGCTATAACATGATTGTTTCCTAATATAGTCATAACTAAAAGAAAAATATGTAATGACTCTTTTCAAGCTTACTTGCTAGACTAGATGGCGTTTGAACATTTGAAATCAAACTCACCATTGCATGTCTATATGCATTCTAGCCAACATAGTGCAAATTCCCCTCTTAATTAAAATACAAAATGATCTTATTAATTATTTGACTTTTGTGTATTGTCATTTACTTCTCAAAGAAACCGCGTTAGCATTAATGGAAAACGTGTTATCTCAAACCTTTTTTTTATAGGATGCTATCCTTTTTTACTTAGGCATGATAGGATGTTATCAAAAAAAGTCATATTTTGTACAACACAATTTACCTTTTTCTAATAGAAAACAAAAACTAAACAAATTTTTTGTATGTGTGCATGGAAGTAGAAAAATTAATGAAGAAGAAAAATTACTAAGGTTTCGTTGCTTTAAGAAAATCAAATTACTAGTACAATACTTTACACCTATTGCAAGCTACCAGTAAGAATATAGAGTTAAATATATTTTTAGTCCTCACAAACTCACAAGTTTTCAAGTTTAGTCTCTGTAAAATTTTAATGGTAATTTTAGTCCTTCATAATTTAGTAATTTGTAAGAATAGTCCCTATTTTGAAAACTTTTTACATAAAAAAGGCTTTTTTAGTCCTCCAAAGTAGTCCTAGTAAAATGCAAATAGGGACTAAAAGTGAATAAAAAATTTATAAAGACTAAACTTGAAAGTTTGTCTTTTTGTAGGGACTAAAAACATATTTAACCCAAGAATATATCATTATATAAGCAGCCCAAGCCATTCTCACATTCCCATAACCCAAATTCAATTTACAAAGATGAAGATGAATCACATTATTGTTTTCTTTTTTGTTCTCCTCTCATCATATACCTCACATGTTTCTTCTTCTGCCAATGATTTCTGTGTAGCAAACCTACTCAACAATCCAGACACTCCCTCAGGCTATCCATGCAAATCACCAACAGTTGATGATTTTGTGTTCTCTGGCTTTGGACCTGGAAGCTTAAACAAAGATTTTAATGTAAAATTAACCAAAGCATCTGTCATTGAATTACCAAGTCTCAATGGACTTGATGTCTCTGCAGCAAGAGTAGACATTGGTGTAAATGGATCTGTTCCGATGCATACTCATCCCGATGCAACTGAATTACTAATCATGGTTCAAGGTAAAGTTACAGCTGGATTTATTAACCTTACAGAAGTTTATGTCAAAGATCTTAAGCTTGGTGATATTATGGTTTTTCCTAAAGGACTAATACATTTTGTTGTTAACTCTGGTGCTGAAGAAGCTATTGCTTTTGCTACTTATAGTAGCTCAAAGCCTAGCTTTCAATTTCTTGATTATGTACTATTTGGAAATAACTTACCTACTTCTATAATTGCACAGACTACTCTTCTTGATGTTTCACAAATTAAGAAGCTTAAGGCTCAGTTTAATGGCACTGGCTAGGATTTCTTATGACTATCCACTTCTATGTAACCAAGTGTGTTTGGTTATTGCCAATTTTCATGTTAATAATACAAGAAGATAGTATGGTTCTTATCTAATCTCAATGGTTCTTATTCTTATTTTCATATAATCTGCTAACTGCATAGAAGAAACTTAGTTATATAATCAAAAAATACTGATAGATTGACATTATGAGATAACAAAAACCTACAGGATACATGGATAAATTGTGTGTGATTCTAGTAGCTTGAAATGATACAATATTTCTATTTCACTTTCTTCTTCTTTATGTGTGGATGCTTTTCTTTCAGATTAAACCAAGGAAAGAGGAAAACCTGTGATAGCATTTTTTAATGATTGACTCTGTCAAAACAATATTCCAACTCACCCTTGTTAGCTTTGCATAAACTTGATTTCACTTTGAACCAGCAGTTATTCATCATGCCCTGAACAAATGCATAGTAAAAGCTTGTTAATTTAGATACTTTATTAAAGCAAAGTTTTAATGTGATTTTTTTTTGTTGGTACAAAAAAGCCCAAGAAAAAGAAAACTAAGCGATTAATCGAACATTTCGAGGCATGCAAGCGCCAGAAATATCATCAAAAAGGAGACATTGAAGCTCTCTAGGAGGAGTCTCAATTATATGTAAATCAAAAGTGTCCAAAGATAGACTAAAATTAGCTAACCAATCTGCTGATCTGTTTCCCTCTACTTTTATATATTAGTACGAAAATTGAGGAGTATATTTGAACCAAATTTTAGACCATCAACTTTTGTTGACTTAATTTTTTCTTAATTTTAATTTGACCAAACAAGTTTTAAATCTAGCACAATAAGTTAAAAACCGGTTCATTCATGAGATTCTTATTTCTTCCTTCTCTACAAATCAACCAAAACAATGATATCCGCTTAATCATATCAATCACTTCCTCAATATTAGCTATTTTCCCATTAAAGAGAGTCATGACACTTCAACCAAATAGAGTACAATGTGGCTAGCCAAATTAAATGAGATATCTTCTCCTGTTGTATGTACATCTCTAAAGAGTAGAATTTTTTTGATCATTTAATCTCCCCACCCTAAATGCATTCAATTTCATCCATTTAAAATGTGATCCGAAATAATACTTGTCTTTTGAGCAACATATGAATAAGTGACTGGTGGTTTCAATTTCTCTAAATTAAAACAAAGTACACAACATTGTTGATCAGCGCCATAAATGACTCCACTCCTCCGATAATTCCACCAGAGTTGGTAGTCTATCTTGTAGTAATCTCCATCAAACACTATTACTTTTTATACAATTGAAGTATTCTGAAACCTTTGCACCGTTGTGATGAAATCATCGTCAAAACCTTCCCATAAATCAACTTTTTATTATGTATCTTTGAGATTTTTTAATTTAGGAAAGAATGTACTCATGAAGGTAAATCAATCATTCTCTTGAATGAAACTTATATGCATTTTCCTTAAACTCTTTTAGAAACTATTTGAAGATCATTCTTGAATCTTAATATCTTGATAAGCTTTGATAGAATGGCACTGTGAGCAGGTTTTGAGATATCTGTAACTTGTTTTTGAGGTGTATTGCTTAAGTAAATACTCAAGGTATGTAACACAACTCAATGTGCATTTTGTTACATGACTTTGTTTAAGAGGAATCTTGTGTAGCTGTCCACTACGAACCTCTTATTCCTCATATCTCTAATTAACCCTCTTTAATTAACCCTCCTTCAGGTCTATAATATTCTTTCTATATTAGTGTATTAAAAATATATCGAAGTAATAAAAATTATAAGTTCGTATCTATAGGGTCTGTTTCAATTTCTACTCGACAAAAGCGATAAAATAAAGGATGTATTAAATTCAATGGTGCCCTAGGCAATTGATTTGATAAAATTAAATAACATAAAATAAAGATTTGTTTAGAAAATATAGATAGAGATGAGACTAGGTCTTTCGAATCCTCTGAGTTCCCCTAATTGGTATACTGCACCTATTTCTTATGAATGATCTTCTAGTTCCACGATGGTTAACAAAATAGCTCTAATCAATCCCTTGACTTAGGACCCTCTTCTTAAATTACAGCTCCTAATTCCTTAGGTGGTCTAATATTCTTTGAAGGTTTTACGAACGTTAGCTTAATATCACAAATAAACGATTATCCATTCCTAGACTAACCATGTTTATTTCAACAATTCAATTAGGTCTAAGTTGAAAGTTATGGTCAGTAGTCATTCATTCTCACGAAATCATGTTTATATTTGATCAGGATATAAAAAGCATTAAGAACAATTGAATTGAATAAAAACTAGATTATCATTCACAATAGATAGAGTTTCACAGCAATATGTTTCAATTAGGGTTACACAAAATCATCTCAGACCTAATCAATAGAATTAGCTAGACATAGTAAAAGGAACAAACAACCTAGTAAAGAAAATAAACCGATAGAATTCCGTCGTTGTCGGTGATGTTCCTCAATTTCTTTTAATCTCCCATGTGCTTAACCTTGATCGTCAGAACTCCCTACATCCCAAAATGCGATACGGCTTCTCTAAAATGTCAATGAATCCTCACAAGCCGTAATATCCCTTTTACGTGTGGCTTTGTGGCTTTTATATATGAATGTTGCTCTCCCCCTGCACAAAACACTCGCACCCTACATGCTTTCCAATTTTACCCTTGCGCATGTTAAGTAGCGCAACGCAAGTTAAGTAACGCTGCGCAACTTAACTCCCGCAACGCGAGTTAAGTTGCGCATGGTTACTATTTTTGTACAAAACTCATCAGTCCATACTCCAAACACCATTTTCTTTCCCTCCACCTTTAGAAACCCAAAAAGTGAGATTTTTGGGGTCAAAATCCTCATCCTAAATCATTGCAAATCGTCAAGAAGCAAGTTTCTATGCTCATCAAGCACCAAATATCAGGTATTGTATCATCAAAACTCATCTCATTTTGCTGGTTTTTGTGCTTGGTTCGTCTGATTTCGTAGGCAATAGGGCAAGGTGCGCAAGTTAACTTGCGCAGGCGTTAGATGCTGCGTGACTTAAGTCACGCACGTGTTAATGTGCTGCGTGACTTAAGTCACGCCACTGTACAGTCCATATTTTTGAATTTTTTGCGCCACTTTTGTTCTTGGTTAGCTTGTTCCACAAGTAATTTATTTATTCTCACTTTGTAAATTATTTTATAAGAAATGTCACGCTTTCTTTGTCTCTTGTTTCATCATGTAGCCAATAAGCAATAGTGATAATAGGTAAATAATACATTACTTGACTCAAAAAACTAAAAACGACAATTTATTTAAAACGACTCTAAATTAAATATTAAACTAATAAAAATAGACTAAAAACTTAACTAAAAGTACTCTAAAAATAGTGTAGTACTGACTGTTATCAATATCTTCTTTGAATTTTGTGATGCTACTGTTTTGGTATTCTTCTATTGAGTACATGCACTTGAAAGAGTCTTCTTTCTTATCTACTCATATGAAAACACTTAAGTACAAATATCAATAGATCATTAAAAAAAAACGTGAAAGCTAAGTAGATAACGTTATATTGGTGGATCTTTTAAACAAAACAAAAAAACGTTATATTGATGGAGTGTAAACCCGTCACATAGCTATAACCATTGGCGATGTCAAAAAAAGAGAAAGAAGCTATAACCATGATTGTTTCCTAATATAGTCATAACTAAAAGAAAAATATGTAATGACTCTTTTCAAGCTTACTTGCTAGATGGTGTTTGAAGATTTGAAATCAAACTCACCATTGCATGTCTATATGCATTCTAGCCTACATTGTTCCATTCCTTGTAGCTTAAGGTAGATTGCCTCAATACGGATTTGAATATTTGTATACCGATGCATTAAAGCAAGATAAGATGAGATCGCATAAGCTAATCAAAATGTCATTGAAAATACCTGGTGCTGAAAAGTTTTGTCTAAGTTTATTAAAGCTATATTATATTTACACCAAAGGCAACGTTTTCAGTCTATAATAACAGTCAACCTTGTCATCAATGTTTTATATTTCATAACTTATATATGCCTAGAATGCTATCTGTACATGAATGAAGAAAGTATGAAACACTATTCTCAATGTTAAGAGGCTCAAAACAACATACCATTTCCCAAATTGTTTTCAAAAAGAGCAACATTGTTCTCAAAATTTAGACTATGTTTTGATTGTTGTTTTTAAGTGATTTTGTTTTCATATTAAAATTCAATCTATTAATTTTATCCTACCTAATCTATTAATTTTGATTTTATAGCAGTGATTTTGATTTTATAGCTTAATTTGATGGATTGAATGATCTGCTTTTATTTTTGCAATTTTAGATTCTTCCCAAAGCAAATACTTTCATGTGTGAGTTCATTGCAGCACAATTAAGTAGGTCTCTCTCTCATGTTTCCTTCTCAAACTCATCATCATTTCCAATTATTTTCCTTTATTTTGAAATATTTTTGCCTAGTAGCTACATCCTAATCTCCAATGTGTTCATCCAGTTAGTCTTATTTTGCTTTAGATAACAAGTTATAGATTCTGTTTTGGTGCTATTTAATCATAAATCCCCTTGATTTGTTGTTGGAACAATTGAAGTTCCAGTGTGAAGATTGAGAGAATGATTGTGATGAAATAAAACAATGAGGAAAAATTAAAATCTTTTTTACAAGGAATGGAAATGAATGGAATTAAATAGTGAATCATGATAGGGTTACTTATATAGAAAGCAATTCAACTAACTATCTCAACAAACTAGCTAATATCTCTTACTTGTTCAACATGTCACTAACTAAAAACAGTTATCTGAACAATATATATTGATTCACCAATCAATTCACAGATTACTTGTATTACAAGTGATTATTCTTAAACATGATAGTCAATAATTCGTTTTTATCTTCATGCTTTTGCTATGTTCTAGCTATGCGCCACATTCTGGATTTCATGGACTTATATGGCTTCTCAGTTAGCATCAAGCAAATTATACCAAATCAAGAGCTACAAGACAGAAGAACTATAACCATAATGCTGTTAAAAAGGACTTCAATGCTATTTTTTACTGCAGTTTCCACTAACCTGCCAAATAGCAGAAAATTGTTTGCAACTTCCTTCCTCTGACAATTGTATTTCAATTAGTTCTAAAAAGTTCGTTGATAATAGCATTTCAATTTTATTTCTAAACATTAAAATTTATACTTTTGATAATTCGACATACCCTTCTAGACCGACAAAAAATTCTGAGCCTTAATAAAACTTATATGCAAGTCATGTGATTTTGAGGAATATCACTTGAGAAACTTGGATACAGAGAAACTAACAAAATTATTTATTTATGTACCAAAATATGTTCAGATATCATACATATAACGTCGTACTCAGCGACTTTAAAAGAGTAGCAAGTTGTTCGTAACGTCGTATCCCAACTTCTCCAAATTGGGCTTTACTGCAAACTGAACCATAAGTGGTGGCCCACATACCAACGCCAATGTTTCTTTGAGAAGCCAGTGGAACATGCTGCTTCAAAATACTGTCAGATAAGAACCCTACACTATATTCCCACCCTTCTCTTTTACTTTCTTTTACAACATACCACACTTTGAATCGTTCATGCTTCTTAGCCCATGAATCCATCTCTTCCCTCAACAATATATCATCGTCACTTCGATTAGCATACACAACATGCATTTCAGTCCGATCTTCTGTGTCTTTTAGAATCGCTTGAACCACTTGGTAAATTGGTGTTATCCCAATTCCACCGGGCAACATGGCTAGTCTCTTTGCAAATTTGTGTTTACCATGAACCATAAAGTTTCCTCGGCCCGTATACTCTATGTGTCCTAATGGACCCTTTATATCCAAGGTTGAGCCAATAGGCATTGAATCCAAGTGTTGAGACATTAGGCCACCATTAGGGAACTTTGGATGCACCCCTTTTAAGTAAATCTTAACCACTAGATCAAAGTAAATCTTAAAGCTACACTAACACTACGCAAGGGTGTAACTGGAAGCGTAATTTCCTTGACGGGGGCCAAATTTGTGGTAACACTAACAGAAGTGTTATGCATTGAGATATTTGGTGACGAATTGGAGGTGTAACCACCACTGGTTATGAGTTCACCTATTTGATACTCCTCAATCATTTTCTTGGCTTTGTTAGAGTGGATGGCTTCGAACTCCTCTGTACAATCGGTGCCAACATTGATGAGGATGCTATCTGCGCCACCAGGGTGATCTTTATGAAGCAAGTGCAGTCATAGACGTAATCGGTGCCAACATTGTACTCTTTCCTTTCCCTTCCGCGAGTTTT
Source organism: Medicago arabica (assembly GCA_946800305.1). Classification (NCBI taxonomy): domain Eukaryota; kingdom Viridiplantae; phylum Streptophyta; class Magnoliopsida; order Fabales; family Fabaceae; genus Medicago; species Medicago arabica. Next base: position 41,576,560 of record OX326967.1, read on the forward strand.
TGTGCGTCTTGCATATCTCGTCGAGAATAAATTTTGCCATTTCAAAAAAAAAATGATCCTTGCTGATTCAGCGTTATTATGTTTTTTGACTTCAGAAACGGTGTAGGTTTTTGAGCTAGTGATCATGAAGGGTGAAGAGAGACTCTTCTTGAGGACTGAGTTTGAGTCTGATGATTTTTCCAACTGTCCTTCTTTTGCCATCCAACCACCTTATTGGTTCCCTGGTTGAGTCGGGTGCTCAAACACTATTCCAATCTCACCCTTGTTAGCTTTGCATAAACCTTGATTTCACTTTGTATCAGCAGTTATTCATCATGCCCTGAACAAATGCATGGTAAAAGCTTGTTAATTTAGATGCTTTATTAAAGCAAAGTTTTAATGTGATTTACTCCCTCTGCTCTTATATATTAGTACGAAAATTGATATATTTGTACCAAATTTTAGACCAGATACATTAACTTTTGTTGCTTTAATTTTTACTTATATATTGCATCGGAGCTTGGTACTAAGTAATACTCTCTCCGGTTCTATTTATAAGAAAATGTTGACTTTTTAGATTCATTGAGTAATTAATGTATTTGGTATAGAATATAGACCAAATATATCATTTATGCAATGAATCAAAAAAGTAAAATGTTTCTTATAAATAGGACCGAAGGGAGTAATAAGATTTGGGATATGTGTACTTGTCATAAGATTCCAAATGAGGCTCTCAGGTTTGGTGTTGAGGGACTCATCCCAAGCTTGTACAACAATATCCTTGGCTCGAAGAAGGTCCAACAGTTCAACTTCCAAGGACCAAAAGAACCAGCACCAGTCCTTACCGTACTTGTTTGGTTTTTCTGAATGGTCCAATGTACTGCTCTAAAATGGGTAACGATTGGCATTTCGACATTATATATTAATTGTGGTTTACCCTCTGTAATATAGGTCATTTCCAATTTTACATCCTGATTTTTGGTTTGAAGGACCTATAACGGGGGTAAATCAAAAAATAATATTTTACAGGGTGTAAAACCGGAAATGACCTATATTACGAGGGGATAAAACACTATTAACTTTTATATATTTTAGGCTTTTATACGTGTTTAGTCCCTGCAAATAGGGGTCATTTAAAAATTGATCCCTATATTCTTTAATCTTGGCCTGCAAAAATTTAATCACTTAAAATCTTGTCTCTCTCCCCACTTAATCATTGCCAAATCACTAATTACAGGGGTATTTTTGTAATTTTATGTTTGTAATTCCAGTGACGTGGCAGTAATTAACTAGGCTGAGGGACCAATTTTTAAGTGATTAAATTTTGGCAGGGCAAAATGCCATGATTAAGGAATACAAGAACTATTTTTTAAATGACCCCTATTTGTAGGGACAAAACACATATAAAAGCCTATATTTTATTATGAACTAAAAGAACTTGAAATTGGTACGGATAAATCAAGATGTGGTTGTTTGAATTTGATCACTCACGGGTTACCGTGTGCGTGTACGATTGCTTTGAAGATCAAGAACGGCACCGCCCTCCGTTTGGGTGAAATCCACACTCACTAGAAGGGTTTGAGGTTCGAGTTCGAGGTTGACCCGAAACTTCATAAAGCAGACATCTCTCTGTTGACCCGAAGAGGTTGGGATATTTTTCAGGTATTTTTCTGAAAAACTTGTTACTTTAGGTTCTGTCTAGGATTTGTGTCCAGAAACCTATTTCCCTCTATGTGATCCACCGCCATGTATCGATCGGGTGGTGTGTCTGGCATATGTGAATGACAACCATTTTATGGCATTGGATTTGAAGGATGGTTTTCCGATTCATCCCACTTGTCTCTGTGGAGACGACACTTTCGAGAGGATGCACAAAGTTGGCCTGATATATATGCCAGCCGGATGACAAATTATAATGAGCTAAGTCGGGTAGCGGGTCAAGAGGTGATAGGAGATGAGGTAGAATTGTACATTATTGAAAATCTTGATCCTGATGAGAGGGTTGGTCCTGGTCCTGGTGTGAAGGTTGAAGTGGATGATAGTCTCATTGATCTTTCGACGTCATAGATTAGATATACATCATTAGTTTAGTTGAAATGTATATCATTAGATGAAATGTGTAATGATATAAATTCAACTTCTTTTTTTGGTATAATGATATATATTATATATAATCATTTTTTGATATAATATTTAAGTTAATTGTCGTCTATTCATACATGTACAATGATTTATTGAAAAACAATGATAAAAACCACAATGACATGCAAATATGGGCTGTTCTGTTTCAGTTTTATGCACTGACGCGGTTCGGATTATACAATCCGAACGTGTTCGGATTATAAAATCCAGATTAATTCGAAGGTATTTTTGAAGAAAAAAAAAAAGGAAGCGCGAGATTTCCAAAAGTAATACTAAAAAAATATGTAACGACTCTTTTCAAGCTTTTACTTGCTATATGGTGTTTGAACATTTGGAATCAAACTCACTATTTCATGTCTATATGCATTCTAGCCAACATAGTGCAAATGCCCCTCTTAATTAAAATACAAAATGATCTTATTAATTATTTGACTTTTGTGTATTGTCATTTACTGCTCAAAGAAACCGCCTTAGCATTAATAGAAAACGTGTTATCTCAAACCTTTAATCATAGGATGCTATCTTTTTTTTCTTAGGCATGATAGGATGTTATCAAAAAAAGTCATATTTTGTACAACACAATTTACCTTTTTCTAATAGAAAACAAAAACTAAACAGAATTTTTGTATGTGTGCATGGAAGTAGAAAAATTAATGAAGAAGAAAAATTAAAAATTACTAAGGTTTCGTTGTTTTAAGAAAATCAAATTTACTAGTACAATATTTTACACCTACTACAAGCTACCTAGTAAGAATATATCACTATATAAACAGCACAAGCCATTCTCACATTCCCATAACCTAATTCAATTTTCAAAGATAAAGATGAATCACATTATTGTTTTCTTTTTTGTTCTCCTCTCATCATATACCTCACATGTTTCTTCTTCTGCCAATGATTTCTGTGTAGCAAACCTACTCAACAATCCAGACACTCCCTCAGGCTATCCATGCAAATCACCAACAGTTGATGATTTTGTGTTCTCTGGCTTTGGACCTGGAAGCTTAAACAAAGATTTTAATGTAAAATTAACCAAAGCATCTGTCATTGAATTACCAAGTCTCAATGGACTTGATGTCTCTGCAGCAAGAGTAGACATTGGTGTAAATGGATCTGTTCCGATGCATACTCATCCCGATGCAACTGAATTACTAATCATGGTTCAAGGTAAAGTTACAGCTGGATTTATTAACCTTACAGAAGTTTATGTCAAAGATCTTAAGCTTGGTGATATTATGGTTTTTCCTAAAGGACTAATACATTTTGTTGTTAACTCTGGTGCTGAAGAAGCTATTGCTTTTGCTACTTATAGTAGCTCAAAGCCTAGCTTTCAATTTCTTGATTATGTACTATTTGGAAATAACTTACCTACTTCTATAATTGCACAGACTACTCTTCTTGATGTTTCACAAATTAAGAAGCTTAAGGCTCAGTTTAATGGCACTGGCTAGGATTTCTTATGACTATCCACTTCTATGTAACCAAGTGTGTTTGGTTATTGCCAATTTTCATGTTAATAATACAAGAAGATAGTATGGTTCTTATCTAATCTCAATGGTTCTTATTCTTATTTTCATATAATCTGCTAACTGCATAGAAGAAACTTAGTTATATAATCAAAAAATACTGATAGATTGACATTATGAGATAACAAAAACCTACAGGATACATGGATAAATTGTGTGTGATTCTAGTAGCTTGAAATGATACAATATTTCTATTTCACTTTCTTCTTCTTTATGTGTGGATGCCTTTCTTTCAGATTTAACCAAGGAAAGAGGAAAACCTGTGATAGCATTTTTTAATGATTGACTCTGTCAAAAGAAGATTTGATATTAAGAAAACAAGATTTTATGATATCAAGAAAACAGCTAAAAACAGCTAAAACCAATTTAAATGTCATGTTTTTTCTGTCTGCTGATTCGAGTTTAGATTCAGATTGAGAACCATTACCGAAATCTGCCAGTACTGAATGTTCCTTAACATTATAATTGTCATGGTTGAATGGCTGATTGTTCAATTCCTTGCAGCTTAAGATAGATTGCCTATAAAAAGAATTTGAATATTTTTATACCGATGCATTGTAGCAAGATAAGATGAGATTGCCTAAGTTAATCAAAATGTCATTGAAAAAACCTGTTAATTTTACTGTGCTGGAAAGTTTTGTATAAAGTTTATAAAAGCTATATATTTACACCAAAGGATGGCTGACTGCTATGCAACTAAATGGACCATCTTTTAAGCCAAAATGACTCTAAATGAGATTTCGAACATCATTGACAAGACAATGATTTTCAGTCTTTTCCAAAAAAACAATGATTTTCAGTCTACAATAACAATCAACCTTGTCATCAATGTTTTACATGAATGAAGAAAGTATGAGACACTATTCTCAATGTTAAGAGGCTCAAAACAACATATCATTTCACAAATTGTCTTCAGAAATAGCAAGATTGGTACTCATGTAAGAAAAAAAATCAGTTTCTAATAGGGGTGTTCGTAGGTGGGTTTGGGTTGGGTTTGGCCAAACTCAAAACCAAATCAAATATGATACTCCGTTTGGGTGAGGTAAAATAACCATCTGCTATATTAAATGACAAGTCATCAAAAATTTTGCGTTGGGTTGAACTGTGTAATGGGTTTCCCAACTTATTTTTTTATTTTTTTAATATTAAATGACAAGTCATCAAAATTTTGTTTTAAAATAGTACTCTACTTTTAAATTTTCTTAAAAAAAATGTTTAACTTAATTTACTATAATTTTATGCATCATAAAATATTAAATAATAAACTTCATCATAAAATACTTGCAACAAACTAAAGTTGCATGACATAAAATTGCATTAATATCAAAATAACCAAAAAGTGCAACATATTAATTTGTAATTCTAGTATGTTTTGATTTTCAATATATAGGGTACAATGTGTATGTTTTGGAAATATAACTTTCTTCAACCCTATGAAAATAAATATAAAAAATATTAACATTATTGGGTAAGTGAATTTTTTAGGTTTGAGTCTGGTTTTACCCGAAACCCATTTATATTTATGGGTTTTCCATTTTTAAAAATCAAACCCATCCAATTACCCAACTCAACCCATTTTTTTAGGTTTTTTGGTGGGTTTGATCGGGTTTTCTGGGTAGACCCAACCCATGAACACCCCTAGTTTCTAACATTGAGAAAATACCACTATCCGAGTTCCCAAAATTTAGACTTAATGTTTTGATTGTTGTTTTTCAGTGATTTTGATTTCATATTAAAATGCAAGCTATTACTTTTATCCTACCTAATCTAGTAATTTTGATTTTACAGCAGTGATTTTGATTTTATAGATTAATTTGATGGATTGAATGATCTGCTTTTATTTTTGCAATTTTAGATTCTTCCAAAAGCAAATACTTTCATGTGTGAGTTCATTGCAGCACAATTAAGTAGGTCTCTCTCTCATGTTTCCTTCTCAAACTCATCATCATTTCCAATTATTTTCCTTTATTTTGAAATATTTTTGCCCAGTAGCTACATCTGATTCCCCAATGTGTTCATCCACTTCCACTTGGTCTTATTTTGCTTTTTATAACAAGGTATAGATTCTGTTTTGCTGCTATATAATCATAATCCCCTTGATTTGTTGTTGGAACAATTGAAGTTCCAGTGTGATGAAATAGAACAATGAGGAAAAATTAAAATCTTATTAACAAGGAATGGAAATGAATGGAATTAAATAGTGAATCATGATAGAGTTACTTATATAGAAAGCAATTCAACTATCTATCTCAACAAACTAGCTCACACCTCTTACTTGTTCAACAAGTCACTAACTAAAAACAGTTACGTAAACAGTATAGACTGATTCACCAATCAATTCACAGATTACTTGTATTACAAGTGATTATTCTGAAACATGATAGTCAATCATTCGTTTTTATCTTTATGCTTTTGCAATGTTCTAGCTATACACCAAATTCTGGATTTCATGGAGTTTTATGACTTCTCAGTTAGCATCAAGCAAATTATACCACATAAACTATAAGACAGAAGAACTATAACCATAATGCAGTTAGAAAGGTCTTTGATGCCATTTTTTTCTGCAGTTTCCACTAACCTGCCAAATAGCAGAAAGTGTTTGCAACTTCCTTCCTCTGTCAATTGTATTTCAATTAGTTTTAAAAAGTTCGTTGATAACAGTATTTCAATTTCTTTCTACGGATATAAATTTTATTTCTAAACGTTAAAATTTATACTTTTGATAAGTCGACGCACCCTTCTAAACTGATAAAAATTTCCGAGCCTTAATAAAACTTATATGCAAGTCACATAATTTTGCAGAACATCACTTGAAAAACTTGGATACAAGGAAACTAACAAAATTATTTATTTATGTACCAAAATGTATCCACATATCATACATACAGCGTCGTACTCGGCGACATTAAAAGAGTAGCAAGTTGTTCGTAATGTCGTAGCCCAACTTCTCCAAATTGGGCTTTACTGCAAACTGAACCATGGGTGGTGGCCCACATACCAACGCCAATGTATCTTGAGAAGCCCGTGGAACATGCTGCTTCAAAATACTTTCAGTAATGAACCCAACACTATATTCCCACCCTTCTCTTTTACTTTCTTGCACCACATACCACACTTTGAATCGTTCATGCTTCTTAGCCCATGAGTCCATCTCTTCCCTCAACAATATATCATCCTCACTTCGATTAGCATACACAACATGCATTTCAGTCCGATCTTCCGGGTCTTTTAGAATCGCTTGAACCACTTGGTAAATTGGTGTTATCCCACTTCCACCGGCCAACATGGCTAGCCTCTTCGCAAATTTGTGCTTGCCGTGAACCATAAAGTTTCCTCTACCCGTATACTCTATGTGTCCTAATGGACCTTTTATATCCAAGATTGAGCCAATCGACATTGAATCCAAGTGTTGAGACATTAGGCCGCCATTAGGGAACTTTGGATGCACCCCTTTTAAGTAAATTTTAACCACTAGATCAAAGTGTCCCTTTTCATCTACACTGCTTGTTGGAGTGTAAGCTCGCATGCATAACTTCTCATCAATAGTTGCGCATAAGAATATGTGCTTCCCCACAGGTAATCCCATGAGTTGTTCCTCGTAAGGTAATGCAAAACGAAAGAGTCTAACGTCGTGAGAGATTGACTTTTTAAAGAGAAGCTTGCATGAGGTTTTCTCACGCGGGTTTAAAGCTACACTAACACTACGCAAGGGTGTAACTGGAAGCGTAATTTCCTTGATGGGGGGCAGATTTGTGGTAACACTAACATAAGTGTTATGGATTGAGATATCTGGTGACGAATTGGAGCTGTAACTGCCACTGGTTATGAGTTCACCTATTCGATATTCCTCGATCATTTTCTTGGCTTTGTCAGAGTGGATGGCTTCGAACTCTTCTGTACAATCGGTGCCAGCATTGATGAGGATGCTATCAGCACCACCAGGATGATCTTTGATAAAGCGTGTGCAGTCATAGACGTGGCCGTGGACAATGATCCATGCTGATTCAGCGTTATTATGTTTTTTGACTTCAGAAACGGTGTAGGTTTTTGAGCTAGTGATCATGAAGGGTGAAGAGAGACTCTTCTTGAGGATTGAGTTAGAGTCTGATGATTTCTCCAACTGTCTTTCTTTTGCCATCCAGCCACCTGATTGGTTCCCTGGTTGAGTCGGGTGCTCGAACAATATTCCAATCTCACCCTTGTTAGCTTTGCATAAACTTGATTTCACTTTGAACCAGCAGTTATTCATCATGCCCTGAACAAATGCATAGTTAAAGCTTTGTTAATTCAAATACTTTATTAAAGCAAAGTTTTAATGTGATTTACTCCCTCTGGTCCTATATATAATATAAGTAAGAAAATTGAATCAACAAAAATTTATATATTTGAACCAAATTTTAGACCAAATACATTAACTTTTGTCACCATAGCTAGTATTAAGTGATAAGTTTGGGGTATGTGTACTTGCCATGAGATTCCAAATGAGATTCTCAGGCTGGGTGTTGAGGGACTCATCCCAAGCACGTACAGCAATATCCTTGGCTCCAAGAAGGTCCAGCACTTCAACTTCCAAGGACCAAAAGCACCAGCACCAGTACTTACCGTACTTGTTTGGTTTTTCTGAATGGTCCAATGTGCATACCTGCCACGTTTCACCGCCGTCCATTGTAACTTCAACACGTGTCACCTTTCTACCACCCCCTGCACAATCATCAATAATTGAGGGCTACTCTCTTTGTTTTCAATGAAGCTCAAAGTCAAATACATGTAGGGACTATACAATCTTGCAAGTGGCAAGCTACTATAATTCTGCATGCTCCAAATTCTGTTTCACGTTATATATCAACTCTAATATGTCACAGCTCGGCACTAGAAACTAACTAATACATATACATACATATATATATATATAAGACAAACACCAATTAAGTTCCAATTTGAATCTGCAACCATAACATATCAATGCTTTCCCTTTCAGATATTGCTGGTTATGTTAAAAAAAATTGATAGTATATTGATACGTAATTGCCAACAACAAGTGTCCCATACATTATAGTATTAATTTTAAATTGCAGACAGGGACAGCTTAAAAACCAGCCTCTTTAAAAATAACCCTGTCCTCTTCATAAAAGTTGAAATAAACACAGTAAAAGAGGATTAGAGCGTCTTTAGATTTAAATTTTGGGGAGCCAAAAGTGATTATGAAACTTAATAAAATTCAGTTTAGACTTTAGACAAGAACTATTTTTGACTTAAAGTTAGGTCCTAAACAACAAGCCATGATGGTGTGGGAACAAACAAAAATGATTTTCCTCTAGTTGCAATATTAATAGTATAAAACTCACCGGAATATGCATAGCCTCTAAGTAAATAAGGCATCTGAGTAGTGCATGAGTTGATAGGAAGTATTTCATCATGGCACGGTGATGTTATCACAGAGTTTACATTCAGCTCATTGATAATATACTCCGGCTTATACCACCAAGCTGAAAAAGAAAATTATATAGATTAATCACACTTATATAAAATAATAATAAAAATGTCTCGTAAATACAGTTCAATTGATAACTACAAAGACGTTGATATGTATAATAATGTATAGGTCCAGTTCGAACCAAAATAAATTACCTTCAGCATTGGCAAGCTCAGCATCAACATGTGAAGGAAGCACTCTATTATCATTGTAGTGATAATAATTATCAGATTGTTGAGAAGCAACAATAATACGTTTCAACCATTTCACCATTCTTCCTCCAATGAAACCAGGTATTATAATTCTAACAGGAAAACCATGATCTGGTGTTAAAACGTCACCGTTTTGCATATATGCAAGAATGATATCACGGGAAGGATCCAATGCAACCTCCCTTGTGATACTAGTTCCATATTTGGATCCACCGCCACCTGGCAGTTCCTCAGCACCTTCAAAACATACATAGAGAGCCCCACTGTTACGGTTCAAGATTCCACAATGCTTGAGCACGGTGCACAAAGGTACACCGCGCCACACTGAAGTGGAGATACCAGCTGCACCCCAGTTAAAACCAATGCTTTTTTTTATCATGTTCTGTTCCTTGCGCCGGTTACCCGCGCATACGAGGGTAACCGGGAATTCATGACTTGGGAAGTCATGGATTAGTTGGGCCATCGTGAATTGGGTCGGGGTTTTGACCAGACCTGATACTTCGATGGTCCAACTATCCCATTGTGCTTTTGGGACAGGTCCGTGGTTGCGGACATAGTGGAGTGGGACAGGTGTGATGAAACCATGTTGTATTAGTTCTTGGAGTGGTGGCTCTGAGTTGAAGGGGTGTTTGCCAGTGAGACGGAGCATTGAGGTGTTCCGTTTGATCCATTGATCAGAGGTTCCAGCGTCACGTGGATCAAAGATCGATGGTTCTAGTTCTTTGGTGGTTTGCTTCGCTTTCATAATGAGGCTGATGTTGAAGTTCTGAATCTCCTCCTCCTCGTCTTCGTCTTCGCTAGAGGAATGATAATTATGAAATGGCAATGGCGGTTGGGGAGATTTATTGAAATGCATGACATCTGGTGTTGACCTGAAAGTGTGGATTGGACCTTTTTCAAGGCCTGTCCAGATGCGATTATCTACAGAAGCCGCCATTGAAGAAAATTGGTTGATGACTGATGAGGTAATAGTAGTGATGAAAGATGATTTGTTTCTAAGAGAATGAGATGAGAGGAGTTGATTTTTGGATATGGAAGATGAGGTGAATTGATTTTGAGCGGGTAATGATGGAGTGAATGAGGGAATATATATATATATATATAGAGAGAGAGAGAGAAGTATACTATATGGGATTGGATTATGGGAGAGAGACGTGACCAAGATATACAGAAAGGTCTTCAAATTGATTTAATTAATTGCTACTTTGCAAGTGAATTATATTCTATTTATTTATTTTATTGGATTAGATTAGTCCCCACACCTGTTTACACTTTTTTGTACAACAGTCCCTTGGTTGGACATGTATTCAAAGTAAACAAGGCAGCTCAATCCCCTGATTCAAGCGAAAAACTTATAGATTTCCTTTGGTGGATAACATGGGCTGTTGGATAGAAAATAGGAGGGCACACTAAAGATGCATTCTAGAGGGAATGTTTCGCTACAATAAGCATTTCCCAATTACCATTAATCAACGTAGGATAGAACTAATAGTCATTTCATAAAGTTAAATTTCTTGGATTATTTTTGCCAACAGGGGGGATTTGTTAGGTCGAAACTCGAAAGAGTCTAAGTTGCGGATATCTTAGGACATTATTTTGGCTGTCAACTATCCTAATTAAGGTGGTTTTATTAGCTCACATTTTTATGCATGCTTTGGGAAAATTAAAAAGAAAGGTTAAAGAATTACACGCAACAAATTTAACAATATTTTTTCGAGTTGAACTGAATTTGAATCTTTTAGGCAAGACCTCGATTAAAAATGTCCAACCAAGTTTCTCAACAATATTAATTGATGGTTAAATTGGTGAATATTTTACTCCAACAACATAGTTAAAAATAATCGAGGAAGAAGAGTCCAGCTATATGTTGCATTTTGTGGTTGTTGGATATAAAAACTCACAATTCTCCGATAATTATTAGCTAAAAGGTCTGACCAATTGAAACAAATTCATGAACTTGTTAAAGATCGGGTACTTCCAAGATTCCTTTAATTTATCGGTATATACATTTATATATATTTACCATGTTCAAATAAAAAATAAAATGAGATCATGAAAAAAATCTCACTCAGCTGAATCGTCACATTTGTTTAAGAGCAACCATACAATTAGATTGAACATGATATCTTCATCCAAAATTTTAAGATATCATATGGACTTTTTTGTTCAACTTACCATAACAATGTGATCGGTGCATGTGCAGAGATGTAATTTAAAATTAAATACAGAGGACAACCAATGTGCTATAGTAGTACTACTAGTAAATTGGGTAATATTAAAAGACTAAAAGGGGATGGAAGGACAAATACGAAAGTGAGAAGTGGCGCATCGTGACTCTGAGCAAAACAGGGAGCTACTTTACGTAGCAAAGGCAAGACTCAAGAGACATATGAATTCAATGGGTCATGATATGTATTTGGAATTTGGCAACAAAATGTGAAGGACACACAAGTCTCTAACTAGGGGCGGCTACTTGAGAACTGAGAAGGTTAATACTATCTTGTTGGCTCTTTGATGAACCTTGGAGTCACTGCTATTTTGGTGGCTTTCTGTGCCACTTATATATATGTCTCTCTATCACACAATCTCAATTACGTCTTAGCTAGATATACTCAATAGAAAAAGAATTTTTTTAACTTTCATTAACAACTGAATTTGGTAGGAACTTTTTTAGATAAATTGCTCAACTCTTTTTTATAATTTAAATTTAAGAGTATTTAAATATAAGTATAAATAATAGATAATATAAAAGTGAAATGAGAAAATTAAATTATTATACAAATAGAAGTAGAAGATATATAGACAAATATGATACAAATATAATTCAAAGAAGATATATTGTCGAATCCAATGAGCATTGTATTATCACGTAACTCCAATTTTTAACCACATTCTAAAAACAAATGTGATTCTTGTTGAATGGGAGTCTAAAGTATAAAATTAGTTTAGAATGGTGATGCATGTTCGTTCTTCTAATAATTTAAAAACAAAACCAGATGTATATTAATTGTATACGTATAAAATATTTAAATCTATATATGCTATAAAATCATATTTTAATTCTAAAGAAATACAATAAAATGGTGAAATTTATAAAATATGTATCCGACAAAATATATTGAATGATGAAAACCATTACCCAAATGTTAAACCGTGTTATCGATTTTAAGTTTGTATTAATTAATAGTTCTTAAAATATCTTAATATGCTTAATTTAAGTTTAAGAACTCAAGGCATTGCAGCAGCTTTGGATCTGTTTTGCACTTTATTTATAGGTTGCTGGGTTTTTACGGTGACCCCTTGTTATGTAGCGGATCATTTTAATCAATTCAGCTATGTTGGTGTGGTGGTGTTAAGGCACGACAATCAAACATGTAGGTGTTTTGGTTTGCATGTTAAGTCACTTTTCTTCATGTGGTTGAAGGCGAAATTTGCCTCTCTTCCCTTAAACTATATGGATGGTGGCTTAGTCCATTTATTATGTTGGGCATTGGCTAGTAGTTTTTACTTTCTTTTCCTTGATGCTTTTTTCGGATTTTCCATATAAATATTGTTATGACTCTTTTGTTCTTCCTTAGTACACCTTGTGCTAGAAATGATATTTTAATTTAGTAATATATTCAATTTTAACCTCTTACAAAAATACAAGAACTTAAACAAAATCAGTTCCAACCTTGTTAAAGAAAAAAATCGGTTGCAACCAATGTTAAAAATCATTTTGGATATATATATCATTTTGGCTCTCCTAACCGTAAATAAGCACACTAAATGTCCCCCTCAAAATTAATATTTAAATAAATCAAGAATAAAAGGAAGGAAATAAAGAATTGAACAACAGAAAAGATTCGTGCGACAATTGTCTTTTTCAGTCCCACAAATTACAAACCTAGGAACACTTCAAACAAACCACGTCTAATTGGTGGTTCTTCGTAGGATTTTTCTTGTCCGTTCCTTATTTCTTCTTCTTTTTTTCAATCACATGTCCACCTACCATTCCTACGCACGTAGTGACTATGCTTTATAGTACTATCTTTGTTTGAATTGGATATTATAAGCGCAGTTATATAATGAGCTAGAGAAATAATCAACTCTCATTAGCCAAAAAATCAATTCTTCAATGAAACTTTAAAAAGGATTAGTGCTTACATATATGAACCACCCACAAACACATAAAACAAACATAATACTCACTCATACCAGTAAGATGATAAGAATGTTAGATTTTGTTTTTTTTTTTAATAAAAGGGGCCTAAGCCCGAATGTTATTGATAAAACAATTATTGTTATTTTTTTCATTTTAGGAGTTTTTTACACGCCTTATTCGAATTTTAAAATCTGAATTGTTTCAACACTTTTTTTTTTTAGATTTTTATGGGGTGTTTATGTCATTCGGATTCCATAATCCGAACTGTGTAGAGCGCGCGAGAAACTCATAGGATGGTAAAAGAAGCGGTCTAAAACAACCACCATGAAACCAAAAAAAAATTATTGTGTTTTAAGGATTTGGGGGTTTTGGAAGCATAAAACCATTCCTTGTTCAAAGATCAGTGAAGCGAGTCTTGTTGTGTTTGTGTTGTTCTTTCTTTGTTTTTCTCAATAAATGATTCTAAATTCATTTGTGTAGATATTTCTTCTCTATTCCCAATTTGTTATTTTAAGATTATAAATTATGGTTTATGCTTCTGCTGTTTTGAATCTAGATTATATGGGTATAAATATTTGCCTACAATGAGTGGACTAATACTAGGTGCAATATGAAGGACATGAAATATCACTGTCACAATATGGACCTTGACCCATTGATTTTTAGAAGGTGCCAACCATGGTGTCAAACATAGTAGAAACGTCTCGACTTACAAATAGGGGTATGTTAATTCGGGGACTAAATTGTTATTTTATTTGAAATGTGAAGGCCTATTTTGCCAATAAGTGAATGGTTTAAAGGTCTAAATTGAAATATTTTATTTTAAAGTTTGCTTGAAAAGACTTATGAACTTTGGGGACCAAATGTCTACCTTGATGTTTTGGGTGCAAGATCACCACCAATTCAACCACCTATAAGAGCACTAGCACTCATGAGTCATGAGAGGACCTGAACAAAATTGTGGGAAGAAACCCATAATGAAATTCCTGAAGAAAAAAAAATGGGGGTGGGGGGAACCCATTAAATTTCAGAGGAGGAACGGAATTGGGAAAAAAGGTAGAAAATAATTAGGGTTCAATTACCTATGAAAATAGACATGAAAAGAATTATCTCCTAAAGTTTGCAAAAAAAACATCATTGAAAATAGACATGAAAAGAATTACTTTTTCCGTCTAACCCCCTTTGCTTTTTTTCATATTTCTTAAGAAAAGTTGTTAGTGTAATTAATGTGTCGGTTTTGTCTGTTAATATTACTAAATTGTCCTTTGTTTGTATGTGTATTAAATTTGACTTTTCAAATTTCAAAATAAGTTAATAGTATTAATTAAGGGTATGTTTAGGAAAAAAGTAATAAATGTTTCTAGTAATTTGAAAAGGGGTTTACAATTAGGGACAAAAATAAAATCAAATGGGTGCTTAGATATAGAGACGGAGGAAGTATTTCTCAAAGTTTGCAAAAAAAACATCATTGAAAAAGATAGAGTGGATCATCAACTTCATCCCTGAATTTGCACGAATCGGCCAAATTCGTCCCTCAATTAAACGAAATATCAAAATAGTTCCTAAATTTGTTAGACGTCCATCAAAATGGTCTCTTCGTCCAAATGCTCTGTTACATGCTTTGTTGTCTTGTACACATATCAAATTAGTCTATGCTTATGTAGCATCTGACATGTGAAAGGCTAACGGTCACGTCAGCACCGTTAACACTCCAATGGGACGGAGGGACTAAAGTGATTGACATTTTACAAATTCAAGGATTATTTTGATATTTCATTAAATTGGGGGACGAACTTGGCCGATTCGTGCAAATTTAAGGACAAAGTTGATCATTCACTCAAAAAGATAAAGGGAGATTTTTAATAGAAAGTGAAGTTACCATTGAAAAATATATATATTTTACAATAGTATTGTATACACCGTTGTGACTTAATATGATGTTGGATACGATTATGCGCTACCATATAAGTAGTTAAAAGTCGCGACATATTCATAAGATAAATGATATTTGTACAACCATTTAATTACAACTTTTGTGACAACTTTTTCTCTTAAACTCGCATTGTATTTTTTACTTTATCTTTATATTACTTTAGTTTTTGTGTCCATACCTATTTGTCTTTGTATATCATTGATTGTCACAAAAGTTATCCCACACATGAATGTTCAACTAATATAACTCTTCATAAACCGATAGAAGTAATAGAAGGTGGACGTTGCCTTACTGCAAACAATTCACAAAGGTATTTTGAAAATTTTAGGGGTAGATGTCATGCCCTACAATTTTGGGAGGCAATTTAGCAATCCAACCAAAGTTTCTTTCAAATATAATTATACCATTAAAAAAAACTAAAAAAAATAAATTATAACAAGTTACTCCATATATATGAAAATGTTAACGGGTGCTCCGAGGCATTCTTTAAGGATCATAAATGGTAAGTATTTATGAAAATGCATGTATTCAATGCATTGAAATGCTTAAAGAGTACCTGAAAACTAGGGGTGAGCACAAAATTCGAACCTGCCCACCAACCGATATATCCGAGTCACTCACGGGTCCACCGGACGCGTTAAAACGGGTCTCGGGTGAAGAAAGACTAAAAAATAGGGTATGTGTGGATTTAGACGGTCGGGTCTAGTTTTTACAAATCCAAAACTGTATAAACCGAACCTGACCGACCTAAACAAAATTTACTCCACAAAGTCTAATCCAATATACATATTCATATCTGTCAACGCCTCTATTCTCCCAGTTCAATAGTTTTCTTCTATTTCTCTAAATTCGAATTTCGTCTTTGTCTTCCTCTCTCTTGCGATTGAATTAACATAGATATTTTTTTTTATTCATGTTGTGTGAGAGCACCTCCTACATGTAAGCATCTTTTGTTGATTTACTATGTAGATCTACTTAAACATGCAAACTTTTCTTTAGATTTAGCCATGATCTACTCATAGGTCCAGATTTGTCCACGACCAAGATGCAATATTTTAATTATGAACACCTGATATTGAGAACAAGAAAAACAATGATAACCGATCTCTGGCCTTTTTCTTGTTAAATTTTTTATAACGTGATATTTTGATGGTTGCTATGATACTCTTATCTACGGCCTTTTTCTTCTTAATTTATTGATGAAAGTCTTGTTCCAAAATAGCCAAATAAACTTGAGATGAATAAATAAATATTGGAGAAATAACCAAATCAACCCACCCGATCAAACCGAGACCCGTCTAAACCGAAACCCGCACAAACCGTATTAATTTATGGGCAGAATTGGGTCTTTAAATTGGATGTTCGGTTTCATACATCTTACCAAGTTCAAGCCCGAATCCGCCCGAACCCGACCGAAAACACTCGATAACAAAACTCTAAAATATATTATTAAAAAAACAGAACTTTGTGAGACCACATTAAATGTTTTTAGACTTACTTAGATGAAAAATTAACATATTGCTAAAGAGCTCGTAAGGACTAACTCAACAGATAAATATCAATATTGTTAGATTGTGAACCTTCATTAAAATTAAAACTCAAAACCTTACGATTGTGCGTGTGAGTTTCACTTGAATATTATATGTATGCATATATTACTAAGGATATGTCAATTAGCTGGTACATCTTAAATTTGCAACTTTTTCTACATTAGGACTCAACAATTGTTTAAACATTTTCTTTATATGGATCATTCCATTGACTAAACATTTTTTTTGTTTCTTTATATGGATCATTCCATTGACTAAAATTTGTTTTTTTTTGCCATTCCATTGACTAAACTAATGGCCTAAAACTTTTTCATTAAGAGGCCAAATCAAAAATATATTGAAGAGGACAATCAAAACGCAAGAAATGCTATGATTAAAAGGATATAAAAGTAATTAAAAAAACATAATTCTTAAAACAGTAGGAAAAACTTTTTTTTACGTGCGAACAAATTATTTTATAATGTCATTTTTATAAGTCAATTCTTAAAATATCTTCACAAATATCTACGTGAAATGATTTAATTGGATTTACGTGAAATCAAATTATTTTATAGTGTCATTTTATACGTTAATTCTTAAAATATCTTCCACAAATATTTATATGACGTGATTTAATTGGACAAATATGTAAAAGAAAAAAAAAACAAGTATGGTCTGTGCATAGCAATTAAAAGAAAATGGCTTTTATATGCGTTTAGTCCATGTAAATAAATGTCATTTAAAAATTGATCCTTGTGTTTTTTAATTCTGGTATTTTGTCCTGCCAATTGGATGAAAATTAAAATTTCGTCCATCTTCCCACTTAATCACTACCACGTCACTAATTACAGGGGTATTTTTGTAATTTCACGTTTATAATTACAGTGACGTGGCAATAATTATCTGGAGTGAGAGACCAATTTGTAAGTGATTAAATTTTGCAAAGGCAAAATGTCATGATTAAGGAATAAAAAGATCATTTTTTAAATGACTCTTATTTGCAGGGACTAAACACATATAAAAGTAAAAAGAAAATTCACTTATTTTAATTTTAATACTAGTACAATAATTATCGGGATATTTGTGAATATAATAAAAGGTCTCAATCCCAAAAACCAGTCGTATCAAACAATTCATTGTTGGATGCACAATTCAGTGGCATTAAATATCCTTGAGATAAGTTTCTGTTCAATTATCAATTCATGATTGCAAACCCAGTTCCAAAAAAAATCAATAGCATGGCCACATCATCATCAAATTCATCAAATGAGAAGAAAAACACCAACACCAATGGGGTCATTATCAAAGTGTACGTGGAATCTCCTAAAACTCGTTCCACAAAGAAAACAAAGCCACGTGAAAATTTTATAAATGCAGAAACTCAGGGATATGAACATGATCGTCGTGCTTTGCTTCTTGCTCATTCTCGATCTCTTAGAAAATCAGCCTCGGAGAAGGTTCCAAATCCCATTATTCAATCAAATTCAAGACCTAAAATTAAAAAGGTAAATTCTCTTCTCTTTTATCTTGTCCTAAAAATTGGTTTTATGTTGATGGTAAAGCAAGGGATGTGAGATTATCAACATATATTATAGGATGACAAAAAAAAAATCGTATATACTAGTGCCGGTAGATTAAATAAAACTACCCGTAAATGAATGGTATAGAAATGGATGTGACATTCTCACAAACCATAACCTAATTCCCTGAAATTTTTTTGTTTATCATATGATTTAGTAATTTTTTGTTGTCAAAATGATATCAACAAATACCTGCATATAATTCAAAATATGGTAATTAATACTCATGTAGCGGGGTATACTTTAAAATAATATGTTCTATACTTGTATATAGAGGATACCAACATGGATAAGGAGCATGCACATATATCATTTGAATGAGGTGAATAGTGGATGACTACTATTCGTGCATGAAGATAGATAATCATTGTCAGCCCTACTTACGCCCTAACCTACTGGTCCGTAGCTCAAATAATCTTGATAAACTTTGTTATCTAAAGATTTGGGTAGACTTAACTGACTTGTATGTGTGAGATATTACAAAATTGAGTTGTAACCTGTAAGGTGAGATATAACTTTCATGTTTTCAGGCCATGTCTTATCAACCGGTTCGAATATGCTCGTGCTCGCCGTCAAAAGAAACTGTTCCAAGCTTAACTATTCGGAGCAGAAATGAACCCAAAGATAAAAAAGTAGACAAGCAATCCGAGAAGAAAAAGTCCAATGAGAAATCCTCTCCCCAATTTCTGGTAACACGTTGAAGCCTAATGTTTATTTCACTATTTTGATTTGGATTTGAATTGCTTGATTTTTGTTTATGTTTGGTTTTAATTAATTTATATATGCAGGGTAAATGGAAGAGCATGTTGAAACAACTATCATGCAAAGAAATCTAGCGGTAATGAAGAAGAACATTTTTGTATTTCAATACCATTTGATATTTCTTTTCTCTTCGGCTGAAATCTCAAGCATAGGCACTAATATAAATAAGGTGGGGAAATGTGTATATTACTAATTAATGTATTCAATTAGTTGAAAACTGGTTGTATTAGATCCGTTATTATCTTAAAAGATTAACGCCATCGTCCTTGTGGAAGATTTTATTAGGACTAGGATCGTAGAAGTTCTTAGTTTTGTATTAAAAAGATGTCACTACGCGAAAAACAACGACTGTGTATGACTATTTTCTCTAGCAAAAATTACGTACGTACTGTTGTAGAATTGGATCATCTCCAACATGCATCCCTCTCTAACAAAATAAATGTGAGTGAAGATTAGAGAAAACGATAAGGTGATTAGGAGAGATAGAATAATTAAGAGGCAGATAGAAATGAGATGTTAAGGAGGAATTTAGAGAAATGAGTTGCACTAGTAGGTAACTATAACAAACTCGAATAGACACAAAATCAGCACAATGCAAGTACACAATCCTAACTCACTGAACCTTATGAATAAAAGAATTTGTCATGGAAGTATAATTTGCTTTGCAGTTGTTATCAAAAGGTACAAGAAAGAACGGTGAACTCGTGGAAATTCTAATTGTCTTGTCCATGTTATCAACGGTAGAAAAATTTGTACTACTAATAGGTGATTATAAGTGTACAACAAACTCAGGCAGAATTCAGGCACGCAAATTCAGGACAATGCAATAAGTACACAATCCTACAATGCAATAAATCAATCTTATGAATAAAAGCATTATGATATTTAGAAAACAAAAATCATGTTATTGTCTTGAATAATGTTTGGTGGATACCTCAACAAGTTTATACAAGGATTCTTTGTTGCCCTTCATGTCTCTATCTCTCTCATCATTACCCTCTCTCATCCTCGTCTCTTCATTTTTTTATTTTCAGTTACTCTCCCCTCACAAAACCATCATGTTTGGCAAGAGGTGCGTATATACCTTGAGAGAGAAAGTGATAGGGAGAATGATGAGATAAATTGACAATATGATAGGATGAGAGAGACAGAGATAAAATATTGTGTTCAATATGTTCAAAAATTTGGAATGTCTAAATATCATTGTTGTACTATCTTATTTAAAAACGTGATGGTTATAACGCTTGGAAAGATAAAACCAGAGATTAAAAAAAAAATATTAACATTTACATACCTATTATAGTTTTTTTTTTTTCACTCAATATACCTAGTTATACATATACGTGAACTAGATCTTATTCGACTATTTTCCAAAGCCCTTGCTTTCTAAAATGCACTCTTCACTATACAAGATAAAAAAAAAGGGCCAACTAAAGCAACATCTGAAAGACAAATTAACAGTCCGTCATAGGACATAGGAGCCGTATGATCGCATCCAAAGCACGCCTCTGGGGTCCTAATCACTAATCAATACAGACTTAAACCAATGCTAGCCATTTTCAGTAGTGATCATATGAATCATGACCATGATATAATAGGCTAACGAACAATCAAACACCGAAGAGTCAAGTATATAGGCCATGATTTGAAAGTTTAAAACTGTCTAATAGGCCAAGATAATAGGAAAGAAAGAACAGAGTCTTCAATTTTGGAGTGGAAATGGGAGCCCAAGGGGTCTCAAATTATTAAGCAGGATATTCTTTAAGCATAACGTTCTATTATAAATGGCAATATTCATATACTACTGTTAAGCAGGACAATTTTTACCCCAACACTGTCCAGATTCTCAGAAACATCTGAAGGAAAGTTAAACTACCTAATCACGTTAACCAAACCACTTGCAATATCAATAGTGACACAAAGGACAGGACATGCAGTACTTTATAAAGACATTAAATTTCTTAATACTGTCAAAGATGAATCGTTATTATACAATAATAATTCAAACTGTACAGTAATAATTCATCATAGGAAGAACAATGCATCACTTCAAAATGAAATTATTTGGAACATCCTCGATGCCCATGATCACCTGTTCAATTCAATTCAATTCACCACTTTGCATGACCCAATGACAATAAATATGACCTGAATCTCCTAAACCTAAAAATAGGAGGCAACGAGCAATCTAAAATTGCCTTTTGTACAGTCTATTTGAAAACTGAAAACAGGGAAAATAATGAAATACCATATTAATCTATAAGTGATTCATGGATGGTACATAGCTAGAAAGTGGGCCAACCGCTTTACTCTCCCAATTAAATTAAATAATGCTCTGGCATGGCAACAAAACAAGCCAGGTCGAGGTCCTTGATGTACAATTGAAGAAGAGCAACTCCTTCCCCACATTTCTGTAGTTCTTCTCTTAATTTACCGGCCAGCATTCAGTACCCTATGCCTCCGTCGTCTTCTAGATCTTTCCAACAGTATCCTGTGGAATCCACGTCCAGAGAGAGCAGCAGAACCTGTAGATGCAACACTCCGAAAACCAAAGTCATCGACGTCAAAAGGATCCTGATTATACCTGATAAAGCTGCCAGTACCACCCAAACCAATGGAGCCAAAGAAATCACCATCATCCTCCCCAAATTCATCATCAGAATCAGTTTCGTCGCTGTATAATCCACGGTCATTTGGCTCGAGCACATAATCACCCAGTACCATAGCCCCTGGAGTTGAAGACAAAATTGTGCTGATCACATCACTCCGTTCTCTTTCACACTCGAATTTTTTCCATTTTTCTTCTCGTACAGGGTCCACTTCTCGTGGTCGCGAACATGGATGCTTAGATCTAACATGCTTCCTAAGCTCCTTGTAACTCCCTGCAAAAGAACAGCCATCTTGCATACAGCTTCTTTTCTTGCCATTCAGAGACTTCCGGGCTGCTTCAACCACGGTCCAACCTTTCACCTGTCGGCGGCAAAGAGGACAAAGAAGCTCAGGAACTTTTGCATTGTCACTACGGTCGCCAGAATTAGAATCGAAATTCGAATAGTCTGTTTCTTGCTGCGAACTTTGAACAGAAGTTGCTTTTGTATACGCCTTTTTATACTGTTCAAAACAGTTAGAATAGCGACGGCTAGTAGCACACATATAAGGGCGACATCCCTTGTTATACGATGAACAGAGGAGTAGGATAGCATTGTGGGGAACCTCCATACAGACTGAGCAGGTAGCACCTTTCCAATCTTTCTTTTCTACCGCTTTAGAAAACCTCTTGACATTTTTCATATTTTTTCTTGCACAAGATAAAAGATATGGGGTTTCCTTGTGACCTCGAGATTGGGACTTGCACCGCATCTTGCCAACTTTAGCCATTTAATACTGAACCTGAGACTGATAAGAAGAGAAATATATATTAAAAAGAGAGAAATTCAAACACAAAATGAAAATGGTGCCAATTACAGAACAAAATAAATCAAGTGCCTAACTCTGCAGTACATTTCTGATGTCATATCATTTAGATCACTTTGTAGTATGGCTAGCCCCAAAAATGCATGTAAAAAGATCGAGCAATTCATTTATTATCTGCAGCTCATGTAGAACATTTAAGTCACAAATGGCAGTACTTTTGTAGAACTACTAAAATACTTTGATCTTTTCTCATGGCAGTTAGCATAAATCATCTGATACATAGCTTAACTAGTATAGACACAACCCCGATGAAACTCGGTCAAAAACCCATCACTATGTTTATGATGTAATGTTGACTAACATAGTAACATGTTATTTAATATATATATATATAATGCTCCTTCAGATGCGCTTAGTGAACATGTTAGAATAAAAAATAACCAGGAAATCATGTTTTAGTGTACATGTTAATTAATCAAACAAAAAATAGTTTCAAAATAAAAAATTAAAATATATCAGCGAAAAAATAAATCAATGAAACCAAAAATATAATCATTTAAAAAAACACATACATACTATATTCAATACTTGGTAGGAGAAATAAGAGTAAGCTTTATTACCAACATGAACATTCATTGAAGTTAATTGACAACGCCCACAAAAAAGGAAAACATTTCTAACAACTAAACAGAATATTAGACTGATATATGAATCATGACAATTTAAACTTTGAAACGGGTAGAGCACAATTAAGAGTTGTACCAAAAAAAAAAAAAACTTCTTGACTTCTGCTACTTATACCCTAAGGGTCCAGGGTGATAAAGACTTAGACTGTTCCCAAACAATAGGAACATTAATCATCTCAATTGAGGTTAAAGTAGTGATTTTTAGAACCCAGCCTCTATTGAGATTGCATGAATATGCCAATAAGTGTTTTGGACGAGTTTCAATGAATTAATTGTATGTAGAGAAGCCAGAACCAGCAGTATTCAATGGCCTTAGTCAAAAATTTCTACATATGATATTAAGCCAATCAAAATAAACTATGAGTCTTATGCAATCGGCGCAAGGTCATTCAATCAATAGCACATATCAAATTACTGACAAAATAATATAAAAAAAATAATGTATTCATGTTAACGAATCTCATTGTTGAGTTTGGTTAACTATCATAAGAAATCTATTACACCGTCTTGAAACAGAAATGGGATACAAAATCACAGATAGGCACAGCTTCAATAATGGATTTCCAGACACAACACACCAGGGTAGAATATAGTTAAGTGGAATTCGGAACACTTCAATTACAAGGTAAGTTGTAATATTTTGAGTCATGACTAGGGGAAAGGAAAGTAGTTTAACAAAGACTATACAAGGCAGATAATATGGCATAGAGTTAATGGCTTTTCATTTTGAATTTTAAAGTTTAAACACCCCACAAGAGATGTATAAATTACAACATCTTCCATTCTATTTTTTAAAAGAGATGTATAAATTATAACGTTCTCCATTCTAATTTTTAAAAGAGATGTATAAATTATAACGTCCTCCATTCTATTTTTGAAAATTAGACTCCTGTCACTTGAGAGAAGAAATGCACCACACTTTGGTACTAATTAATGTAAAGGAATTTCATGGTGGGGATGAGCAACCATGTACAAGTTTCCATGGAATATTTTTCCTGTACCTACAATTTTCAGTGTCACTAAAAGCTAATTTTGAAACTTCAGAAGATCTACAATTTTCGGTGTCACCAAAAGCTAATTTTGAAACTTCAGAAGATAAAATGAAGCTTCAAATGCACTCATTATGGGTGCTTTGTTTCAGCTTTTAAAAATAGATTGTGTTAAAACAATCTAGAAATTTTTTAGAGATTTTAAAAAAATATGAAGCTATCTTTGTTTGTTTGCTACCCACAAAAATCACTTTCAACTATTTTTGTTTGTTTTTGAAAAAATAGATTTTGAGAAAAGCTAACCTTAATAGCTTTTGATTTTAGAATCAAAAATGATTTTCTTTCTAAAAATTCTAAACAAACACTATTAAAATAACAAAACTGATTTATCTATCTATATAGAAAAATAAAAATAAAAATAAACTTCTAAAAAAATGCATAAACAAACTCGCCCTATGTCAGCTTCGGAACTCCACCCGAAGTCTTCATTGCAATAAGTCACAGTTTTCATCAAAAAATAATAATTAAGTCTCACAGTTGATTGCAAGGGTTCAAAAATAAAATGGAAATAGGGAGAGTGGGTGGGAGGAAGAGACAGAGGTACAGAGAGAGGCTAGTGTGTAAAGTATACTCATCCCAAAAGGATTAAAGTTTTTAAAAGTGGAAAGGAGAGCACTGCAAATTAAACATCTCTCAAAAGAGAGGAGTTTTCTTAAAAATGTAAAGCCGTGTGGGTAAGCAGATATCAAGCAAAGAGTTAAGAACTATTGCACACACTCACAATGCAGTGCTAGCATTGCATAAAGTTCATGAAAAATATATAAGTAAATCAGATTTTCACAATGAAGTGCTGCGTATTTTTTTAAAAACGTTCAATTTTCAATCAGAAGTTCAAAAATAACATCTCAAGGGTAAATAAGTAGTTAACGTGAAACTCAATCACTCAAAAGCTTAACAAATAGTAGAGTCTACAAATACAATTAACCGGTCAATATCACATTCAATCTGATGCACAAATCCAACATTTCCACAATGATGCACAAGAACAATTCATCCATATTTTATTTCCAACAATAAATTAAGATCGACAATACAGAAATTGAGAAAAAAGTCTTCAAATTCAGTTGTAGAAAAAACAAAGTAGACATAATTTCCCTTACAAAAAACCTAATTGGCACTTTCAAAAAAATTGAATCGTCCACACAAATCATATTGTTCAAAATTCAGATTCATATTCTCAAGTACTTTGAATCCTCATAACAGTGAAAATGAAATACAAAGTTATCAATTCACGCTCAATTATGAATGCAATTTAGACCAAGGAATTAGATCGGTGATAATTCAAAAATCGTAACCGGCGAGATCTCACAAAAACACAATCAAAATTGAAAGAAAAAAACAAAAACAAAAAACGAAAGGCGAAAGAATATGCATATAAGAGATCGGAAAATGAAAGAGTGTATGAAAAGCATGGATGGATGGATCGAAAGAGAAAAGGAAGAGTAGAATACCTGAGGAAGTGATGAACAAGGTTAGAGAAAAAAATGAATTGGATTGGATGGGATGGGAGGAAGGGAAATCGAAGAGAGGTAGCGATCTTGACGTTCACGTTCTCTTCAGAATCAGAATCCGGAAAAACATAAACTGTCTAGGGTGACGTGTGCGGCAACACCTAACCCCTATGCTACGCAGTGTTTGTTACGTTACGACGATGATGCGATCCAAATGGAGACTGCTGCTGGGTTTTGTGGGCTTATCATCAGCCCATTAACATTTTACTATATTGGGGCCCACTTTCTACTCTTTAATTAATGAACATTTATTTTTATTTTATTTTTTTAGAGCTTTAATTCAATTTATTTATTTTTTGAGAGAGGGTTTAATTAAATTTATTTCTTTCCCTTTTAAAAAAGTAATATATATATATATATATATATATATATATGTACAGAAAATCATGTATTATTGTTAATTTATATTTGATTGGACTCCTTAATCTTTTATTTGATAAGACCAGCATAATTTGAATCAAATGCTAATGTAGTAAACATAGTTTTTTGTTTTTTACATTGGCATCTCTCTTTTGTTGTTAATTCTTTCACTGATGTTATATTACATTAGAAGTGACCAACCTTAACTTTTCAAAACTCTTTCTTTTCTTTTTTTATACAATACAATTTTAAGATGAGGGGATGGTACATCAATCTAAAAAGGAGAACGAGAAACCTTCAAGTTTAAAGAACAATTCTAGAGGAATTTTATTTACTTTCCACTGGTATTGGTTTAAGATTATGTAAATTCCACCATTTAAAAAAAAAAAAAACAAGGTTAGTAAACTCGGTTGCCTCATTTGTAAGTTCTATTTGGACGGGACTGTATGGCTGTCCAATTGCTTTACGAATTTTCATGTTATCACCTTGAAGGCCTAACAAAACTACAATGTAAAGTAAAATATAAAGGTATTTTATTTTTCGATCAGATATTAAGGTGATGTTTCAATTACTTTACAGATAAAAACAATGAGAATATAAAATAAACTCCTTTTCTGATAAATTAATTTCCATAAAAAATGCTTTCTCTAGAAGACTTTCTTAAAAACTTTTAACATTCATCGTAGTCAACGTTAGCCACAATCATTCTTTAAGAATTAAGAACAAAAAAAAGGTGTATATTGCTTAAAGACTCCTAAGTCCTAACACGGCTAAGCATTGTGATTTCCTATAGACCAAGTATGGACTTTTTAATTTCTCAACCAGTACCATAACCAAATTTCTCAAAATTTGAGTGTTTAATCAAAGAATACATTTCTATCATTTTTATCCATTGGTCTTCATAAGATCAAATTTTCAGACACTGCAAGGCGTACATTCAAGTACTTTTGTGATATAAACAGAATTACTGCAGTCCCGGAGCGTTAGGATAACTAATAAAGCATTACCCAAAAACAACCGAAATTTGTCATGCTGCGTGAGTCGGTTATATGAATTGAACATTTCATTATATGCAACCAATTTTCGAGAGAAACATTACACATGGATTCAAAAAACAAAACAAAACAAACCAACAAAATATGAAAAACATAACTTTGAAAATATAAATATACACAAAAATGGCATGCTAATAAATAATATTTACAGTAAGAATGGTTATTTGATCCTAGGCACTGTTGTTCAAACATCTAAGCCCTGTGCATTTTTTTTCATCGTTAGCTCATTTGACGGGAAGACGGGGGAGTTAACTTTTCAGCTTGACCTTGACATTGTCTTTGCTTCAAAGGACAAATCATCATCTGTGGAGCTCCATATCAATTGTTCCGAAGCAGTGCTTAAAATCTACTTGAGTTAAAAACAAGCAAACTCTGAATGGCACAACATGAACAAAGCAACAATTGCTGCAAAAATGGACCTCGGGTCAACTCCACCAATTTTAAGAGTGAAAATTGGAAATATTACTTCGCTACATGCAGTGTAATATGCAAGAGTAAAATAATCAAATAAACCACTGAAAGAGGTAAATTCAATCCATGTTAGGTACAATGATTTTCCCAATGGATGCATACAATATATTTCATCACTTCAAAATTCCATCAAAGAGTGGTTAAAACATTTCCTGCTTTATTCCTTTTCATAGTTTATCGTTATTCTCGCAACAAAATTCACCCCCAAATAAGAGTGAAATCACACTTGAACCCCACCCAATTTAAATATAGAAATTTTATGTGCAACAACAAAACCAAAACTCAAATTTCAAACATCTTCGCTATTTTTTGTCCATGTCATTGCTCAATAGTTATGAATAGGAATTCTTTTGAAAGGTACAAAAACAGTTTACTATATGATTCCAGTGTCATCGTGATATAAAGAGGAAATCAAAGCATCAAGGTAAAATGCAATGTATAAATATTCACCTTCATTATGTTTCATAGTTGAAGATGACAAAGTTTAATCCCTTCTGCCATGAATGTAAGGAGATGAAGACTGGGAAAGTGGCCTTTGGAGAAATGGATGGTTTAAGAGTTGAGCAGCAGTAGAACGATCATCAGGATTAACTTGAAGGCACTGCATGATAAAATCTTTTGCATCTCTTGAAAGACTATCAGGAATAGGAGGTGGCTCACCTTTTCCTATTCTAAATAATGCCTGCATCTGTTATTAGAAGATATCAATCAAAAAATCAAAAGTCCAGCTTTAATGCAGTTTTGGTAGATATTATAGATAACTTTTAATATTTCATGGAAAATTATCCATTTTGTTTTTATAACTATAAGAATCAACCAACATTTCTATGTTATATAGGAAACACTAGACATAGAACATGAACTAAACCCACAATTTAATTTACAAATAAATAGCAGGAAAATTAGGTATTCGGATCAGAATGGGTAGCCTGAACTGTTTAATAATGGTTAACAAAATTCAAAGGCAAAAACTTCTGTAGAGGCAAACATAGGAACCAAAAAAGATTGTGAGTAGAATTAAAATCCAAACTGAAATTTTGAAAATTGAAGAAGCTCTCCCTTGAGAAAGAAAAGGGAAACATAATCAGGGGTTATACAATCCCCCTAATGGGAGCAAAAATAATATGACACATACAGGTTCCAAATCGGAGTACGGAATTTGGCCCGTTAGCATCTCCAGAACAGTGCATCCCAGACTCCAAATATCGGCTGGAAGCCCGTAACCTTTGTTCTTTCCTCTCACAACCTGCATATTCATGATCAATAATTAGAATAGCTCATTCTTCACGTGTTTAATCTCAAAAATCCTAGCATAATGTTGTTATATTTTCTGTCAGAGGTAGAATACAGTGCCATGGTGGAAACAACATTAAAACTTGTGTAGCTAACATAGTTGCTTCAAGAACTTCAACTAGGAGACATCGTGAGCGAGAAATTAGTATGAGATAATCAAGCTTCTCTACATATTTCTCCCAGCTTTGTTTTAAAAGAAAGGATGAAATGGCAAATGCATATTTTGGCCGACATTTTATGAGAAAAAACGGTCCTTTTTAATTCTCGAGAAATCACAATTGGTTATCAAACTTCAACGACCAAATAATGGGTATATTTACTAAATCTCTTGGGGGATCTCAGTTTGAATTTATGTTGATGAACTATGTGCATATGACATGCATGTTCCAGCTTGTGGAAAAGTGTGAGAATAGCAACTCATTCTTTACACATGTGTTGCACCAATGGTGTATAGAAATGTGATTACTATGCTCATGTACATATAAACAAAACAGCTGTCTTAAGTACACACACTTCTCAAAAACTCTAGTTTCACTATATACAATTGTTCAATAGCTATGCTATCAAGAAATTAACAGATTAAACACCAAAACCGTATAATTTTAGAAAGTTTAAAGTTTCTAGTTTCAAAAGCCTCTAATTGCAACATAAACGCAATTTAATGTCCCACTCCAAAGGTAGCCCTGAATTTCATTTTATTTTGGTTTAATATGGCAGGAATAGCTTTAGCTGTTTTGTTATCGTCAATACCAATTCTAAGTTCATGACAATAAGTTCTTGAAACAGATTACACATGATCAATACATCACTGTCAATAGTTATATCAATTTGTTCATCACATTGATCAAGTCTCATGGAAATTAAGTGGGACAAAGTGGGAGAGAATTGTATAAATTCAACATGCAAGAGTTACATTGTGTCAATTTATCTAGTAACCTATTAACAGAGCCCAACATGATCCCATGAAGCTATATAGATTACTTTTGTGACGCTATGATAATATCCTTGAATTCTACGTGGGAATACCACGAACTTCACAGATAAGTAAAAGCATTTAGTGTTTTAGACCCATAGCACAATAAATTTTCACAGTTTAGTATAGTGTAATTTCATTTAACGTGTTCAGTCCTCAGCTGAAGAAGAGTAGAAACTCAAGCTAGAGTTCTGCATCCAGGGTATTAACATAATAACGGTTGATTAAATTTTCATCAAAAAAAAAAAGTTGATTAATTTATTTAGAAGTCGGAACTATGTACACTCCATGAAATAAATTTGAACGTTTGAACCATTAATCAGTATTTCCTTTCATAAGTTAAGATTGAAGGCAAACCTCAGGGGCCATCCAGAATGCTGTTCCCTTGCATGATTTAACATCGTTCAATTTGGTTGCCTGAAAAGCAATTTATAGAGCATTATCAGAACACTGAAATTGCAAGTAATTGCACGTTGTTTAGATATCTATAACTGAAATTAAGATGTTGAAGAAATAAAAGCCCTGGAAAGAGAAGTATAAACTAAGGAATACCTTTGCTAACCCGAAATCTGCAAGTTTGACAGATCCACTTGCATGCACCAATATATTTGCACATTTGATATCCCTTGAATTGGAGAAATATAGTTAGATTATATTGATAATGATTGCTTCATCCTAATTACATAACTGATACAGGAATGCAGAGAAGATCTCAAAGACATGATAGGCTTAACGATTAAAATCTTCAAACTGAAAATCCCAATTGCATTGTAACTATTCAAACTCTTGCACTTATTCTGATATTGATGAACATGATGTTCCTTCTTTAATCATTAGAAAATTCACATCCAAAGCTCAATTTCTACCACAAAAGGCATTTGTTTGAAGCAAGAAAGGAATGGCAATGGCAATCATTGGATGAAAAATCATTCTTTTTCCCTTGGGAGTATTTGAAACAAGCTAGATGCATATGGAGGGATAAAAATGAAGCTATATTGCCACAGGGAATAAAGACACATCTAAATAACAAAGCTCAACTCTTTCCTTTTCTTTTGGGTTAAAAACAATAAACACACACACACACACACACACAGAGAGCAACCAAAACTGAAAAATTTACAAAGAATATTTACATTGCAATGATGAGACATGAAGCAAAAGTGAAAGTTAATTTTAAACAAAGGAAAGCAAGTACCATAGACAGGACTCTTGACAGCACTATTACAGAAATGGGAACCATACCATATGATGCAAGACCAGAATTAACACAGAAAATCGGTAATCATATATGCATAAAGGAAAAGAAAAGTAAATTAGAAAGGAAAAATATGTGAGTTACCTGTGAACCACATTTTGATCATGAAGGTACTTCAAACCATGCAGAATCTGTCTTGTATAGGCAGCTACTTGGGAATCTCGAAGAGTATACCTCTGATAGAGGCTTCTAAGAGAACCTTTGGTTACAAGCTCAATAAAGATATGAAGCTTAGATTCATCCTGCAATAACATCAAGCAGGGTATATAATACAAATTTTATTTTGGTTCATACTCTGTTGGATGAACAAATACAGACAACGAACACTGCCGCTCAAATGAAAATGTTTAAAATGATAACAATAAGGTGCTAATATGTTGCAAAAATGTTTAGTGTCTGGTCTGAATCTTCATCTTGGCTAATTATTGTAGTATTGTACTCTTGTGGATCCTTTGTAGTTCAAGTAATAGACTACATTTCATTGCTTATCATCAAGATTGCCTCGTGAGTTTACTCAACTATCATCAAGATTGTCTCTTGAGTTTACTTAATACAGTAGTAGGCAAACGATAAATTAAATTAAGATGGGTTCGTAGCTCCGGTCCAAACCACATTTCATTGCCTATAATCTAGGTTGTCAAACTAGAAAGTCTTCTTAATTTTTGGAATCACTATAAATTGACACGTAAAGTTGTAAGAATTTACTTAATATAAAATTTAAAAAAATTGTAAGCAACCTATAAATTTAACTCAGACGGTTTGATAGGTCCAGACCCGACAACCAACATAGCATCACAATTCAAAGTTTATGAACAAATTCAAATATCAAAATATAGGTTTATGATTCAGGATAGAACAAGAGTATAACAAGTTCAAAATCGACAGACTTTTTTCACAAAACATTTTACTTATACTTTAAAATATAGTAAAAAAATTGAGATGCATAAGGACCTTTTAAGTCTGACTTAATCTGTAATGCCATTATTCAACACAAACTCAACAATGTTAAACAACAAGAAAGTACCAAAGTGAGCATGAAAGAAGACAAGACAGAACAACATAGATTCTACAATGGTAAACAGCAATAAAAGATCAAATTGCACTTATAAGTAACAGAGAATACTGGACAACAAGAAAGTGCCATACCATTTCAGTGCCATAGTATTGAACTATATTATCATGTTCAAAACGACTCAAAAGTGCAATTTCCTGAGAGAAAAGAGAATGAGTAATGTGAGAAAATAAATATAGTAAGAGGACCAACAACTTCTCAAACAATTCGACATGTTGCATAAAATAGGACTATAGTTGTGTAAGAAAACTTATTTATTCTTTATCAATGAATGCTCAATATTGGAAAAGTGAAGTGTAATAAGTGATGAAATAAAAAAAATAAAAAAAGTGTAAGCCCGTCACCTGCTCCAGTTGATAGACACTTTGTTTTCCCTGCTCCCCTTGATCAAGCAGGGAAACTTCTTTTACAGCAAAAAAGAATCCATCGCTGCAGTGATTCAGAAGATATGAATAACAATGTAGTGGTTATCTTATAGCATAAAATAGGTGACTAAATAATCAGTACAATCATCACACTGAGAAAAGCTTTGACTTGAGCTTCATGCAGAGAATCCAAAAGAAACAGAAACTAAATGCAAATAGGGGTGGGGAAACTTGGAGCTATAAAGCTCGCGCCATGGCAGGATCCAGAGAAGGGACAAACCCATTTGCCAGAGACTGATCCACAACTCAAATTTGTGACATCTTAGTCCCAGCGGCATAAACTTCAATTATTGCATCACCCTTTCAACTTGAATGAAAACATTGGATGATAGCTTAAAAAGATACCAAATTTGAAATAATCTTTTGAGACGTTAATTTTGAAAGAAAAAAAAATGTAGCTCCCTAACCTCATTATGCTTTCTGAAGTTTTCATTTAGTATAGTTTTAAAAAAATTCATATTGCCTATTTAACTGAAGCCGTCTGTATCACTGAATCTATTTCAAGCAGGGACAACCTAATTCACCATTCAGTTAAGGGGAGTTAAAACTCCGATACATTTCCTGATCAGGATTAACAATAGGGCATTGATGTAATTGCACTTCAGAAATCATCTTTGTCAATAAAAGTCTACTAGCAAAGTTTGCTAAAACAGAGCATTAGAGGGGTGCCTCGGAGGCACAGAACTGCCAAAGGTTGAAAAGAAGCAAGGAAATTCAGCCTAATAAGTAAATAGAAAGGCATCACACCCTTTGAAATTATGGTTTTCATCTCACGTCAAACCTAGAACATGGAATGCATAGGGGTGAACCTCACACATAGAACAAAGGGTGATTATACTTATACATAGGTATACTAGGAAATGTCACGTTGGATGAGCTGGAACAGTCCGATATAACTGTTAAGGAAGTCTTCGTGAAAGAAAGCACTGAAATTTGGAGGGTTCGAAAACCCTTGTGATCCTATTGTGGTCAAAAAGTAAATTGCATTAAAAGGCAAAATCATGAAAAGAATTGACAATGTTATCCTACATACTGTTAAGTCTGATAAACCTCGCCCCCTTCTACCCAAAAAAAAAAAAACTGCTACAGGATACAAACTAACCAGAGTAAAGGATTGATCACACTTACTCAGAAATTCCTTCATAGACAGATCCAAACGAACCACCCCCCAAAAAGCCACCCTTTTGCCAGCTTCCAGGCGTAATAAAACGATTAATTCTCCCGTTTGGAGATACATTATTCGACCTAGGCTCCGTAGCAGTACTAGAAGAATCATCTTCATTGGAAGTACTAAACAAACTCGATTCCAAAAGACCAGCAACAATCTCATCAATCCTTGCCTCTTCTCTACCAACTTCCTCACCTTCATTCTCCTCCACTTCCCGGTCAAAACCCTCTTCTTCCCCTTCCCCAACCGGAGCCAAATCCTTCAAAAGATCCCAAGTGGAACACGTGTTATCAACAACAACCGGAACTCTCATCCCAGGTGGCGGCTTAATCATCGGTGGACGAATTCCATTAATACCACCACTACTACTAACAACAACAACACTCTCATTGTCATCAACCTCATCTCTAACCCTAACCCTAATCATATCCCTATCTTCACATTTCTCATTCAATTCACCTTCATCTTCTAATTCTCTAACATGATTCACCTTCTTGTCCTTCAAATCAAGCTCATCAAGCTTCAAACTGGGAAGAACATCAGAATTGGATCGAATCTTCATAGCTTCCCAAGCAGCAGCAGGAATAGCAAAATCCTCTGGTCCAGAAAGTCCTAAACTCCTACAAATTCGATCAAACTCACCTTCTACTCCTTCAATACGGAAGCTAGTTCGGTCATATAACTCCATAGAACGAGTGTAAAGTGAACCAGAAGAATCATCGAAAGAAGATGAAGATGATCCAGCGTCGTAATCGGTGAACTTTTGAGCATTACGACGCTCGAGTTTAGGTTTTCTTCGAAGCTTATTTGAATCCATGGCGTTGTTTAGGTTGCTATGGTAGAAAATATGATGCATTGAGAATTAAAGTTTGATCCATGTAAAACTGTAACGGAAAGAGGTTGAGAGAATTGAAGAAAGTTGGAGGGAAATTTTGTATTTGGTGTGTTGGGTTTTGAGGAGCGAGAAAGAAGAAGTAGAGAGAGGTGAGCAGTGAAAGACTCTTGTTTTGTTGGTGGTGAAGAGGAAAAGAACAGAGATCACAAAATGCGCTGCCATTGCCATATGGACGACCAAACCAACGCTTTGCTCTCGCTGCTCCCGCGGATTATTTTATTTTATTTTATGTTTTATTATATAACTATTTTATAATTTCATTACGGTTTGTGGTTTAAATTTTGGTCACCACAAAAAAAAAACGATTAAAGTACTAACACAATCAAAACAAAAACGGTCAAAGAACACTCAAAAAAACTAAGCAATTTCACTTAAATGATTAACGAGGTCAATCATTGTTTATGAGTTTGATTTTTGTGTAGCCATTTTTTTTATGACATTTACTTTTTTGTAAAAGATCTCTAAAAAAGGTCGAGCTAACTTATTAGTAAATCGAAGATATGAATTGAATTCAAGATTACAAAAAGTGAATAAATCTAAAAAATAAATTTTTATTTATAATTGAGATTGAAGAGAGGAAGTGATAAAGCATTACTCATATACGTAATTGAAATTTTTCATGTTGCATGAGTAAGTTATAGGAATGGAACAATGGATTATATTAAGCTGAACACAGTGCTATCAGTAAGTATCTAGTTTGATTAAGTAATGAGTATATATCAATCATCCAATTATTTAACAACATTTCATATTTTTATATTAATTCATTTTAAAAATAAATGCAAATGTTAGATAAAATTTTGCTGGTACCCAACAGAAGTTCAAGATATCTAAGAATTTACTTTACATTAAACCATAGACCAAATTCTCAAAGAGAAACATCAAACATGGACTCAAACAAAGAAAAAAAACGTAAGAACACAGCTTTGAAATATAAAATATACACAACAGATGGCATGCTAATAAATTAATACGTACAATAAGAATGGTTATCTGATTCTTGTCACTGTTGTTCCAAAAGCTAAGCCCTATACATTAATTTTCATCGGTTTGCACATTTGAGAGGATGGCAGGGATAATCTTTTTCAGCATAGATTAAAACATCAAGGCACATTGCAAAGTTGATAACTTGGCTCTCTGCAGTTCCACATCACTTGATCCGAAGCTGTGCTTAAAAATCTACTTGAGTTACAACAGTTGCAATCATTGAAAGAGATAAATTCAACCTATATGCAAAGTAAAATAATCAAATAAATTTCTGAAAGAGATAAATTCAACCTATATGCAATCATTTTCCCATTGGGTGCAAAAAAAATATTTCATAATTTGAGGTAACAATAGTTTTTTATACGATTCCAATGTCATCATGGTAAATTGAGGAAAAGAGAGTATTAAAGTGAGATTCCATGTAACAATCTTCACCTTAATTATGTTTCATAGTTGAAGATGACAAATTTTAACCCTATCTGCCATGAATGTAAGGAGATGAAGATTGGGAAAGTGGCCTTTGGAGAAATGGATGGTTTAATAGTTGAGCAGCAGTAGGACGATCATCAGGATTAACTTGAAGGCACTGCATGATAAAATCTTTTGCATCTCTTGAAAGAAAATCAGGAAATTGAGGCCGCTCACCTCTTCCAATTCTAAATATTGCCTGCATCTGTTGTTAAAAGAGATCAATCAAAAAATCAAAAGTCAAAACCAGCATTAATGCATCTTTCATAGTTATTATAGATATAATTCAATGTCATGGAAAAGTAACCATTTTAAGAATCAACGGACATGTCTACGTTATTGGAAACACATGGCATAGAACATGAACAAAATCCACAATTTAATTTACAAATAAGTAGCCGGAAAATTAAGAATTTGGATCAAAATGGGTAGCCTGAACTGTTTGATAGTGGTGAACAAAACTGAAAAGGCAAACAGTTATGTTGAGACAAGTATGTGAAGGAAAGAAGAAGAAAAACAGGAGTGGAATTAAAATCCGAGCGGACGTTATGAAAATTGAAGAGCTCCTTCTTGAAACAAAAAAGAGAAAGATAATCAGGGATTGTAAAATCACCCTTACGAACACATGCCAAAGGTAATGGGAGAAAAAATAGCAATGATATGACACATACACATTCCAAATTGAGTATGGAATTTGGCCCGTTAGCATCTCCAGCACAGTGCATCCGAGACTCCAAATATCAGCCGGAAGCCCATAACCTTTGTTATTTCCTTTCACAACCTGCATATCCCAGATTAATAATTAATAATCATTGGAATAGGCTTATTCTTCATATGTGCAGTTTCAAAAATTCTAGCAAAACGTTGATATATCTTGTGTAGAGGTATGTATAATACTCGAATGTTAAGATTGAAGGCGAACTTCAGGGGCCATCCAGAATGTTGTCCCTTTGCATGATTTAACATCATTCAATTTGGTTGCCTGAAAAGCAATTTATAGAAAAATATCAGAAAATGGAAATTGCTAGTTGTTCCGATACCTATAACTGAAATTAAGATGTTGAAGAAAATAAAAGCACTATAAAGTAAAGTATAAACTAAGGAATACCTTTGCTAACGCAAAATCTGCAAGTTTGACAGATCCACTTGCATGCACCAATATATTTGCACATTTGATATCCCTTAAATTGGGGAGATATAATTAGATTATATTAATAATGATTGCTTCATCCTAATTATACAACTAATACAGGAGTTCAGAGAAGATCTTAGTATGAAAAGACATTTGTTTGGGGCAAGAAAGATATGGCAATGGGAAATCACGGAACGAAAAACCATCCTTTTTCCCCTAGATGCTTTTCTTCTTTCCACATCTTTCTTTAACTCTCAAATTTGGCCAAATATGTAGAACAGTTCATAGTATTTGGAATAAGATAAATGCATATGGAGCGATGAAAATAAGGCGATATTTCTCAAAAATGGGAGAAAGGGGCACCCAAATTACAAGAAAAAATACAACACATCAGGTTATTTGCAACGAATATATTGAATTACGAGAGAACAAGCAAAGCTGAAACATTTACAAAAATGATGAGATGAGACGGTAATCAAAAGTGAAAGTTCATTTGAAGCAAGAACCGTAGACAGGACTCTTGACATCATTGTTCTGGAAATGGGAACCATAACATATGATGCTAGATCAGAATTAACAGAAAATCAGTAATCATATAGGCACAAAGGAAGACAAAAGTATATTAAAAGAGAATGGAGTTACCTGTGAACCACATTTTGATCATGAAGATATTTCAAACCATGCAGAATCAGTCTTGTATATGCAGATGCTTGGGAATCTCGAAAGTGTACCTCTGATAGAGGCTTCTAAGAGAACCTTTGGTTACAAGCTCAATAAATATATACAGCTTGGATTCATCCTGCAATAACATCAAGAAGGGTATAAAGTACAAATCTCATTTTGAACCATGAGCTTACTCTGTAAGATGTACAAATAAAGCCAATGCCCCTCAAACGAAAATGTTTAAAATGATAACAATAAATAAGGGGCTAAGATGTAGCCAAAGTGGTTTAGTTTCTAGTCTGAGTTTTCATCTTGCCAGTTATTGCAGTCTTGTACTCTTGTGGATCGTTTGTAGCACATATAATAGACTACATTTCACTGCCTATCATCAAGGTTGTTAAACTCGAGAGTTTACTCAATAAAAAATTTAAATATTTTGTTGGAGCTAACTATAAGTTAAACTAAGAGGAGTGCATAGCTCCAGTCCAGTCCATACCACATTTCATTGCCAATCATCTAGGTTGTCAAATTCGAAAGTTTTCGTAAACCTCTGTAAATTTGGCTCATAAAGTTGTAAGAGTTTACTTAACATAAAATTTAAATATCTTGTAAGCAATCTATAATTAGACTAAGATGGCTTCATAGGTCCAGTCAACAAGCATAGCATCACAATCCAAAATGAATACATTCATAAATCACACTACAGGTTCGCAGTTCAGGATAGGAAAAGAATATAACAAATTCAAAATAGATAGACAAAAAGATAAATTTTGGGGTTCAATTTTACTCAAAAATGATGGTGGGACTGGGTTTTGCTTGTTGGAGCTGGATTCAGCGAGGTATAGTTAAGTTTCAACTCATCAGAGTCGAATTCATACACCGTGCTGGCCTGATAGATTCATTCAACAATGACGGGTTTGTTTGTTCATGTTTTCTAACTCGTTACTTCATTATGCTAGGAGCTATGGGGTCGAGACTCAATACAACATATTTCACGTCTTTTGCATATCGGTATAAGTCGGGATGCTAGATGCATTTGTTGAGTGAAGTGCAATGACTTTGATGTTAAGGTTTTGTACACTATAGAGCCTTATCATTCCACTGATTCATTTTTGGGTTTTTTTTAACACTGAACTATTGTCTAGTCATGTCAGAGGGAAATGACCATTATGTTGTGGACAATTGTCCCCAAACTCGTGTATGTGACTCTATACCAGTCGACTCGAATTTACACAAATGATTTGCAAGCAAGTTAACTCGATTCTGATTCTAGAGTCGTAAACTCACTCAATTCCGTGAGTTAACTTAAGAGTTTGACAGCCGTGCCTATCATGACGGTATGTACAGACTTCAGACTCTATCCACACACACTTTACTAATATTGCAAATAATGTGAAAAGTTTGAGATGCATAAAGACCTGTTTAAGTTTGACTTAATATGTAATGCCATTGTTTGTCACATATTCAACACTGGTAAGCGACAAGAAAAGATCAGAATGAACATATAAGTAAAAGAAAAGACAGGACAAGAATAAAGTACCCTTTCAGTGCCGTAATATTGAACTATATTATCATGTTTAAAACGACTCAATAGAGCAATTTCCTGAAAGAAAAGAGAATGAATGATGTGAGAAAACAAATATAGTAGGAGACCCATAAAGGATACAACCACCTCTCAAACAATTTGACATATTACATGAAATAACATTATATTTAAGAAAACTTCTTATTTGTTCTTCATAAAAGATTGCTCGATGTTGGAAAAGTAAAGTATAAATATAATAAGTGATGAGCAAATAAAACTGTAAGCCTGTCACCTGCTCCAGTTGAGAGACACTTTGTTTTCTCCGATCCCCTTGATGAAGCAGTGAAACTTCTTTCACAGCAAAAAAGAATCCATCACTATAGTAATTGATCTACCTAACTATATTTGATGATTTTTCCATTTCTAATTTACCACTTAATTTGAAAGTTATACTATACTGATGTTCCTTTTACATTAGTCATTAAAAATTGTTGACTAATGTTGAAAGGAAGCATCATGGTATTTTTTTATTCTAATATTGTGTGGTGATTTTCAAAGTCCCTTTTTATGGTATGAAACATTGTTGTATTATTGATTATAATGTAACGATCTATAGGAAAAGTTTGTTACATTGTAAGCTGGTTTTTTCTTTTAAACAACATTGCAAGCTGATTTGTGAGGTCCCCTTTTTTGTGTGAGTTTATGGCGCCGTTTCCGATAGGAGACTTGAATAGGTCTCCCACGGTAGGAGACGTTAAAAAAGATTGATTTTTTTTTTTTTTGTATAACAAAAATGATCCATGTCACTATTAGATTGATGAAGAACACTAGAATTTATTCACACTTTCTTCAACCTCTCAACCAAAACAACCCAGGAGAAAACACACACTTTCTTCCTCTTTCCATTCTCTCCTCTCTTCTGCCGCCGTAAACAACCCAGAAGAGACTCCATTGTTTGGGAACCCAAACAGAAGGATCTTCAAACCCTCTTTCATTTTCATCCAACATTATTTACAAACCATGAAATAAAAATCAATTAAATCTCCTTCATCGGATTCAGTGGCTCTATTCAAGATCTGAACATTACTTTTTTGAGAGAAACGTGAACATCTAATTAAGAGTAGCATGGTGAAGGAAAAAATGGATGTTTACATGACTGGAAAACTGCA
This sequence comes from Medicago arabica, assembly GCA_946800305.1. Lineage (NCBI taxonomy): Eukaryota > Viridiplantae > Streptophyta > Magnoliopsida > Fabales > Fabaceae > Medicago > Medicago arabica. The sequence continues at coordinate 41,617,411 of OX326967.1, forward strand.
TCGACTTCGTTGATGTTATGTTACTTTAAATGGATGAATTCATGTTAAATGAATCAAAAATGGGTTTAGCTTCTTATTAATTATATCCTATGTTATTCTCTGCTATGAATTCAATTTCTTGTTCTGGGTTTTTTTCTTCCAATGGAATGTTTAGAAAATTAATTGAAAATGGGTTTAGCTTGTATATGAATCAAAAATTGAAAATTTAAACCACAGTTGTTGTAGATTTGTAGAGTAATTGAAACCATGTCACCGTAAATTTACATGATTGAAATTGGTATATTAATGTTCTGCATCAATAAGTGTGGGTTTTGTTTAGTCACCAGCGCCTGTTAGGAGTTTTTCTTCTACTGCCACTTGCTTTGGCCTTCCTGTAATTTTGGACTTTTGTACTTCTTGTGCAAAGTTTCATTTATGTTATATGCTGTTTCAAAAAAATAAAAAAAATGTTGATTTTACGACGAATAAGCAAATAGAGAAATAACCGGAAGAAAGAATGAATGAATGGAGAGAGATTTGAGAAGTCTGGTGTGATGGGTGTTAGTTATTTGATGAAAGTTAACGAGAGGAAGACAAGAAAAATAATCAAGTGTGAGCATACAGGGAGGGGAGAGAGAAGGATGATGGAACATAGTGTAAAACAAATATAGTATTAAGAGAATATGATGATAATACTATGGTCTACAAAAAAATATCAAGTACATCCAACGGTTGCCATCAATTTTGTAGACAACCAAAAAAAAAAAAGTCAAGTCTCTTACCAGTGCCTATGTCGTGAGTTTATCTCAATGAATTAATTTTAATCTTTAGAATAGTTGAAATTTGGCGTCGATGTCAAAATGCGATGGACCAACATAGACCAACTCATTTTATATAAATCAACGAGTTTTTGTTTGCTTGTTTCACATATCACGAGTTCAATCAAAGGTCATGTATTTTGAATATTACGTTGAAATAATGTGATGAGTATCTGCACCCTTTGAAAATTTGAAGACCAACATTTTCATCATTATTACACGTTTTCCAAGTGTTTACCATAAAAAGTTGCTTCTTAACATCCTAAGTTTCTTTTACATTTTCTTTCTTTTAAATTCTTTGCTCATAAATGCTCCGACTAAAAAAAATTATTCATCAACCATGATTGATAGGATGCTATCCAACAAAAATTTATGGGCTCATGTAACGTCTCGCGTCTCTTATTATGTTAAAAACCCTCCTGCTATTTTCTTTGGACCTCGCATTGGCCCTAGAGGTATTTCAGAGACGGTTAAACCTCATTTTCTCATTCAAAAAAACGGGATAATTTTCGCTCATTTATCAAACTATAACATTGTTTCTTACTCCACGACGAATAAATCGACCACTATAAGAATGCCTCTTACTACTGTCCCTTCTATATATTTGAACTAGCTCAACAAAATCGGGAAAGCTAAAAAGTCTTTGTCGGACTATCTCGACATCATTGAATTTGTCCAAATGTCCTAGCATCCTGTCAAGGTTGACATTCACATGGTGGCAACAACATCCTATTTCTGGAGTTTTACCACTCATAACTTTCATGTCTTGTATGGAATGTTCTAACAATGAGGTCTTGAGTTCTTTTGTTACTTCCGACAACCCCGTAAAAGCTTATGCTCCATGTGTCACTGTCATGCGACTTTCATTAAGCATTATGCCAAAATAAAATGTGATGGTCTGATCAGGAACATGTCGTCTTCCTTCATTATTGGTTGTCAACTCACGCGTTTTGTTCCCGTTCAATCAATATCTATAAATCACTAAACTAATTGGCAAATTTTTCCATAAATAGTTGGCCTTATGTCGTTTCATCCTTGCCAACTTTTACCACATTAAGGATAATCTCATCATCATGGTTAAAGTCGACGCAAAAAAAGTTAATATTAGTTGTCCTATTTAGCTCATCCGACTTTCACAAATGTTTCAATTTTATCGGATGTCACTAAAGGTACCGACTTTCCTGCTGGAATTATATTTATCTAAACATTTCATTGCCTAATTCTAAAATGCAAGAGGATTATATATTTTTTCTTTTTCATGCATTATAAAAAAAAGAGGAGAGTGAGAGATTTTGCTTGGATGTCTCTCACCCCCACCGTCCATCCGCGGTCAAGAAAGATCACAACCAACCATACCCCAAACGAGGATCGCACATAACAAACATTAGGTTTTTTCAACAAGAAAAGAAAAAAACGAAAGTTCAAAGAAAGATCGGCAAGGGTTAGAATTTGAGAGGCTACAACTAGGAAAAAGAAAAGTCAGAGTAACTAGAGAGGTATATCTCTTTTTATGGTACAAAATTAGAGAGGGATATTTCCTTTTTTTCACACACACGGACTTTTGGTCAATCAAACACATATAATATTATTTTCTCAATAAAATAGTAAAATGGAATAAATATTTTCCTAAATGAAAAACTAGTATATTTGAAGAGGGTGTTCTTGATACGTTTCATTCATTCTGAAGAGTATCCCAAAACTAACAAGAAAATTTTATACACTACCATACACCTTCTCTCTCTCTCTCTCTCTCTCTCATTCTCTCTCACACATACACACCACATCGCGCAAACAAATCAACAACAAAACAAAACCCTATTTTCCTAACTTCCTTCCACTCTCAACAACACACACACACACACACTCATTTTCTTTCTCTCTCAACGAAAACAAAAACTAACCTCATTCCCAAAACAAAAAACACTCTCCACAATTCAACAACACTTTGCTATAAAACTCGAAACGCATTCTCCCAACAACATCACTGCTATTTCAAAACGGTTATCGAAACGGTTGCGTTTCTTTAATCCTTATCATCCATTAATCAAAATCACTCACTCGCTTTAAAAAACTCTCTAGGGTTATCGAAACCATTTTTCTTTCTCTCTCTTTCTCTTTCTCGCTTTCGTTTTTCAATTCCCAAAATTCTCTCTCTGGAACCCTAGGTTTTGGAATAGTTTCTATTGCACGTGCGTGTAATTCTAGGGTTTCTCTTTCGAGACGCATTTTTCGCCCTGTATAGGGTTTTCAATCGGTTCATAAATTCGTGCTTAATTCTGTTGGATGGTTTCTTTAATCGATTGTTAAGAGTTTCGTCATTCTTTTCGTATTGTGCTTTTTCGTGTGATAATCGATTTTCTCTGCGGAGTGAGAGAGAGATTATGATTCTCTGATTTTTCTAGGTTTTGGTTGAATCAATCTTTCTAATTGAAGATGGAGGTTTAGAGAACCTTTTCCTTTACGGCATTGTCTTGTGTTTCGAGACTGCGGCGTTGTTGGAGCCGTTACAACCGTGAATTTGGGATTCATTTTTTAGGGTTTCTAGAAATGAGGGGTGAATAGTTTAGGTTAGTATTCAGAGTATAACAACAGTGTTGTTTTAGTATTGGGGGTGGTGAAGGTGGTTTTGCATTTTTTGGGTTGATTCTGATGATGTTCAGTTTTCATTATGGAAAAAAGTGAACCTACTTTAGTTCCACAATGGTTGAGAAGTGCTGGAAGTGTTGCCAGTTCAGCCCCCCATTTTGCATCTTCGTCTAATCATACCGGTAATTTCGACTTCCTTGATAGTTTTCGTGCTTTTCATGCTTTAATTTTTATCAATTTATAGTAGAATTAGAATCTTACATGTGAAATTTAAAACTTTGGAATGTATTTTTAAGTTAATTACACGAGAAAGTTATCTCTGTGAGGAAGGGAAATGATTATTTATTAATAGGTTTAACATTGTTGTGTAGATTCTCATAGTGTAGCCAATCATACAAGGAATAGATCTTCTAAGACAGCTGGTGATTTTGATAGTCCTCGTTCCGTGTTTCTTGAACGGACATTTTCGTCAAATTCTCGGAGGAGTGCTATCAATGGCTCTGCAAAGCATGCTTATAGTAGTTTCAACAGAAATCATCGTGATAAGGACCGTGATAGAGATAGAGATAGGGATAGAGATAAAGATAGATCCCATTTTTTAGACCCCTGGGATCGTAAATGTTCTGAACCATTGGCCGATCTCTTCGCTGGAAGGACAGAGAGGGATACTTTGAGGCGTTCTCATTCATTGGTCTCCAGGAAGCAGAGTGAGCCTGTGAACCACAGAGGGACAGTAGATACTAAATCTGGTAGCAATTGCAACCAGAGCAATGGCAATGATGTGCTTTCTGGGGGAAGTATTGGTAGCAGCTTTCACAAAGCTGTTTTTGATAAGGATTTTCCATCACTTGGAGGAGATGAAAGGCCAGGTTCAGCTGAAATAGGCAGAGTTGCATCTCCTGGTTTGGGTGGTACTGCTAGTCAATCTCTACCTGTGGGCAGTTCATCTTTGATTGGCGGAGAAGGATGGACTTCTGCACTAGCAGAAGTACCGTCTATGATTGGAAGCAGTAGTACCGGGTCTCTGACAGTGCAACCAACTGTTACAGCAACCTCTGGGTCTGTACTTTCAAGTACATCAGTTGGTCTTAACATGGCTGAAGCTTTGGTGCAGGCTCCATCTCGTTCTCAGTCAATTCCTCAGGTAGCCGAGCTAGCTGTTTCTGTATCATTCTTTTAAATATAACGATTTCATTTATTTAAATGACCAGCTAATAATGTGTATATCAATTGCAGGTTTCGGTAAAAACCCAAAGGCTTGAAGAACTTGCTATTAAGCAGTCAAGACAGTTGATTCCAGTGACACCATCAATGCCTAAGGCTTTGGTGAGTAAACTACCTTTTGAAATCTATTTTTATTGGTTTGAATTGCGAAAATTGGTCTGTTTTAGCTTTTACCAGGGCATAGCATTTCCTGAAGTGGTTTTGCACTTGCGTTCGATCAATTTCTTTTTCTTGCTATGGGGTGTTATGCAATGGTAAACAACTGAATTGAATTAGAAAATTTGAGAAGTACCAGAAGTTTTAAAATCAATGCTTTACTGAGGGTGGGTTTCTAGGGAGGACACTAGACTTAGAATGAGCAAAATGTCAAAGAAATTAACGACATGAAGTTTGTTAGTGTTTATTTCTTACTGCGTTTATAATGCATGTGGAAAATGCAAATATCTTATCAACATGATGACTGCAATGTGTGCCTCTTTTATTTTATTGCTTCTTGCTTAAATTTAAGGTTAGAGTGGTATATATAGAAGCCATAAGTTGTTTACTATTTATTACCCTCTCTTAGCCGCCCCTCTGTCAGTGGCACATATTCGGCATCCCTCTTTTTTTTTTATTGTTTCATTAAACTGCTGTATTTATATTCTAACATGGATTTAAAGTAACAATCTAGTCTGTAAGCTTTAACAGTTTGATTTTTAGTAGCAGTAGTATCAGAAGCTTGAACTTTTGCAGGTTTTTCTTTCTTAGGTGTGAGTTTGTTGCCTGAATTTGAATCATGATGCAGAACACTTGTATAACCAGATGGTTTTTGTTTTAGCGATTCTTGCATGTATAATATGCACTAATCAATGTCTATGAATGTGTGGTTAATTCTACAAATGCTACATGATTTCACCTTTTTTATTACGTTCACATTATAGTGCATTTGATGGACAAAATGAAGCCACATAGCCTGTTGTGTTGTATTCTTTTATGTTTTCATCTATATAGTTGAGCCAAAGTTTACCATTTTTACATCCACGCTCTACTTTGGTTATTAGGCAAATGGAAAACAATACCTGTATGCTTTGTTTTGTGGTTTCTATCCTGTCTACCAAAACACTAATCAGTGGATACTGATTTTTGCATGCTCAAGCTGGTTGGGTTGCCGACCCACTGTTGTATAATTATGATGGGTTTGGATATATGTCCTATATTAACATTGAATTATGTAATATTATCCTTCCCTTTTGTTCTTTGCCTGTGGATGCCATTGAAATTTTTCTCAGGTTTTCTTTGTATGTCATAATTACTGGAAGTTGTTATACTTATAACATCTTATTTGTTGCCTTCATTTTGATTTTGTAAATGATTGGTTTTTTCTTAAATATTTGGTGATTTTGGCATATTTTCAGGTTAATAATTCTGAAAAATCTAAGCCGAAGGCAACACTCAGAAATTCTGAGATGAATATGGTTGCCAAGAGTGTGCCACAGCAACCCTCTGCATTCCATACTGTTAATCATTCTGTCCGCAATGGAAACGCCAAAGGTGATGCTCCAAAGACATCTGGAAAGTTCACTGATCTTAAATCTGTGGTATGGGAAAATGGTGTTTCTCCTACGGCGAAGGATGCTTCAACTCCAACAAATTATTCTAACAGCAAACCCGGAAATCATCTGGCTGTTCCTTCTGCAGTTGCTTCGGCGCCTTTGAGGAACCTCAATAACCTTAAATCCACCACAGAGCGGAAGCCAGCTTCTTTGGATCTGAAATTAGGTTCCACTGCAGATAAGAAACAGTTTGCTTCTCAAGTGAAGAGCCGACATGATTTCTTCAATCTCATTAAGAGGAAAACTCTGAACTCCTCAGTTCTTCCAGATTCTAGCTCCGTGGTTTCATCTGCCACGTCTGACAAATCTGGTGAAGTGAATATGGAAGCAGCTGGACCCCCTGCAAGTCTTCAAGATCTTGGAAATAGTACTGAAGTGACTAGCAATGGTAATGCCCATTTGGAGAATCACAGACTTCCCAACATCGGATTGAAAGATTCAACTCCTGATGAGGAAGAAGTTGCATTTCTTCGTTCTCTTGGCTGGGAGGAGGATTCTGGTGATGAGGATGAAGGCCTCACAGAAGAGGAGATCAATACATTTTATCAGGAGGTGAGCAACAACTACTTTTATCCCGTTTTTTATTGATTGAGATCATTATGAATTGGAAGTTGCTAAAAATCTCTATTAAGGGGAAACTTGGGTGTTGTTCCTTGTCTTTGGTCACCAATTATAACATGTCACATGGATTAAATTTTAGTTATATTTAAGCTCAAAGTAACCACTTTATACCATTGGATTGGATACACAGTCCATGTGTTAATTGTGAAGAGGAAACAGTAAAGACAGCACACAAGTAATTGCACCTAAGTTTTATGATTCATCTAATATTATGCCCTGTTGAAGGTAAAGGTTTCACTTCATTGCCATTTATAAGGGGGGGGGGGGGTTTCTTCATTGAATGAAATGGGTTCAAAACTACCCTTTCGGTTCAAGGCTAAACTGATTTGTAATATAGAATAGCAAGTTTGATGCTTGAGCAAGAGGCATCTTGTAGCAGCTCTGATTGATTTTGCTCTGGATAAATTTAATGGTGTTGTCAGTCAATTCATGTTGGTCTAAACTAAAACTTACTTTTTGTTGATTTTGTTTTGCAGTGCTTGAAAATGGGCACCACCACATTAAAGCTATGCCCAGGCATGCAGCCAAAGTTGTCCAAATTTTTTGAATCTTATGCTACTAACTTGAATGGAGCTACTGCTGGGTCGAGTACTTCCGACTCTGGATCTGAAGTTTGAACTATTGGTTGTATCATGAATAGATCTGGCTAGTAACATTCTTCTCTTTTGTTTCTATAGAAGGCTGGTGATTTGGGAGGGAAAAAAGAGGGTGGGTTTTGTTTGGAACCATGCGTTTGCAAATATTGCAATAAGTTACAGGTGCCTCAAGCCTGCCTGCCTGCTTAACAGGGGATTTTTTTTGTTCTGAGGCGTGGTAAAAGTAATAGGTTGGTTGGGTAGTGGTAGTAGCGTAGGGGTTATTTTGTCTGCAGGAAGGTGCTGGGCAATTTCATCTTTTGGGGTACTTTCATATACGTTTTTCTTTCAAGAGGGTTTGATTTTAAATGATAAAAGTTTATGACTTTTTGGTAAATTTACAAACAAACAAAAATTAAAAGTTTATCAATTTAAGTTCTTGTTGATGCTTTTTTTGTTTTGCTGTCATCAGTTCACTTTTTTTTTTTTTTTATCTATAATAAGTAAAAAGTTCTTCTGTTAAGCCCCGATCAATGAATCTACAAAACCCTTGAAATTGTATTTGATTCAATCCGGGTAGTGTAGACATTCCTTCATTACCAACCCCAAGCATTTTCAATTTCCCCTTTTATTTTATAGAAAATATCCCATTGCTGTCATTCGTCATTGAATCACATGAATCAATTTAGCAATAATGTGATAAGCAAACACATCATGCATATTCTAAGTCTAAATCTGTTTTCTGTCACTTTCTTTTCGTCCTTTTTCAACCTTTTCTTGGGTTAAAGGCAAAAAGATATACGATTATGTAAGTTAAACATTGGGCCAAAGACATTACCCCTAATACTACAAACATGCCCTCGTTTCATCCGTGGGACTAGAGGATTGTTCTGTTCTATACACAAACACAACTGGGTATTCGTTGTTTTGTTCTCACTATCATAACGAAGACAAATTAGGGCTTAGGCTAAGGGGTCTGTTTTGTTCTTTTGAAAAGAAATGCTTATTAATCATGCTTCTTTTTTTGGTCGCGAAAGGAACAATGCGATTTTACAGCTTTACACTGTAGGCCCCCTCCTAGTATCGTGGTATACATTTGGTCATACGTAGACTGTCTACGTTCATTTTGTGGGGCCTCAGTATGCCAGTACACTATCCTCAAGCCTCAAAGTGTACACCAAGAAAGAGAAATAAACCTAGTTCATTGTACACTCTATCCCCAAAATGTAAACAACTTGATTGTCTTGGTCTCAAGACGATTTTTTAATAGAAAACAAAGTAGTTCATTACAGCCCGATAGATTCGTTGAGTTTGTTTTTCAAAAATCAAATATAAATCCCATAAAGTATAGCCCGATTAATTTTCTAAATATAGAAAAAAAAACATCTGGTCCTGAAATAAACATATTTATGTGCGTTTTTAAAGGAAAATGCCATGTATCTCGAAAAAATTGGTCCCAATAAAATCACGATGATGGAATGAATAACAATACCATAATTTCTTTCCTTGACCCACGTATTCAAGGAAAACAGTTCGTGAAACATTTGGGATAACTTTCTTCGCTGTAAATAGCAACACCCAATTTTAAAACTTAAAATTGAGTTGTAGCATGTAAAACACTGCTTTTCAAATTACCATGCATGCAACACCCAATTAACACTGCTTTTTGGTGGAGATTATGTTTGTTATGACAGGTCAAAGACCTTTGGCTGGCAATTTTAATGATACGTGTTCTCAAAATGTGAATAAAGGAGGTGCTCATGTGAACGAACTTAAAGGAAGTGTGACATTTGGATACTATCTTGGCTCACTTGGGTGGCATGCAAAAGGATCTTGCAGATATCTCAGAGGTCTAGAGCCAAATGTTTTAATGACGGGGATAAGAATACTTCCGACTATTACATTAATTAAAGCCACTGTTAGGAAACGATGTAATTAGAGTGTATGTTAAAAAAGTTTGGGTGGTTGCCATCAAAATAAACTAAAATATATAAATCATTTTTAATAAAATTTACCGTTAAAAAAAATTGCGTACAACACATTTAAGTTGTAAATCAAAAATCGATCATTTAAAATTTAAATTATATAATATATAAAGTCAATCATTAAATACTTAAATGACACTTTACGTTTTCTGGGTAACTTGAAATCATCAATAATTGACTCAGAACTAATGCATGCACTAATTTTCCTTTCAACATAAACTGACATGATATCTGCTAGAAACTCATGTCTCATCTTGTTTCTGAATTTAACAATATATAATGAACAAGAATGATTGAAATTGACAAAGGAAGCAAAGTTAAGTATATTAGACAAGAAAAGTGGGTTTATTAAGGTATCATTGACAATTCTGCCAAATTCCAGGATATAAATTTTTTTTTTTTTTTTTAAGATGGGGTGGCCAAGGTTCCCCCTTGCCAACCCCTGGTTCCGCCATCTGGAATGTTGGGAATTTAGCTTGGATAGGATGAGAGTAAGAAAGTCTTAAAATTTCATCGAAGTAGGTAGTCCCAGTTATGTTGGAATGCCTATGCAGCGTTCATTTCTTTGTTGGAGCAATGACAAGCTTTCATTTTGAGATGGAAATTGCTATGTAGGTTGTTATGTTTTCTCAACAGTTCCTCAATTTGTTAGATCGGAAGATACATTTGAATCGGCATTTTTTCCATTGAAAATTATCTTCCGATTGTCATTTTTTTTAGGGGTTGAGCAACTTAGGGGCCTAAAAAGCAACCTTAGGAGATTAGGCTAGCTTGGGTATCAATATCACGATGGATTTTTTCATAACCATTGATAATTGAAAATTGTTGATCTGACATTCAATACTTCACAATAACACATGAAAATTACCTAAAAGCCCCCAGTGATAGTTAACTACCTTTGAACAATTCGGCGACAGTTAACTGTCGTTGGGCTAGCGGTTGTTAACAGCGGCAGTTAACTGCCGTTCTGTTATGTGAACAGAACGGAAATAGGAGTTTCCAAAACTCCATTGTTGCGTTTTTGGATTTCTCAGGTGCGATTTTTAGCCATTCCAAGTCAATTTCAATCACAAAATCAGGTAAGTGTTTATAATCTTATTACATTGGTTTTTTGTTATTGAATCGTTTGTTTTTTTGGTTAATGATTCGATTATAGATTTGTTAGTTTTTATGTTAATTTTTTTTATTGATTTTACGATGTTATGATAGTTTAGGTTGTTAGAATTGTTACGACATGATGTAGGTTTTGATCGCCAATTTGTTTATGTAGATAAGTCTCAGAATCAGGGAAACGTTGAGTTGAACAAAAAGGAGGGTGACGACAAGAAGAAAGAAAAATCACATATGAAATGACACGGAATCGATTGTGATGGTTCCGTAAAAAAGAAAAATTCAAAGGTGCCGGTGTACAACCATTACAGGATGAGGAGGAGCAGGAGGACAAGCTATTTTGGTCCTCAACCAAAAGCAGGTGCCGCAGGAACTGCCGAGGACAACCCGATTGACTTGTGCGACAAGGAAGATGACTGAATGTAATGACTTGTTTGCATTTTTATGTTTTTTTATATGTCGAACGCATTTTGCTACATTTTGCTTGACATTGTGGTGCTTTGAATAAAATCGCGTTTTGAATAATTTTGATTAAAAATTGCATATTCGAATAAAGACTAATTAAATCTAACGTGAATTCGAATAAAAATTACGTAATCGAATAAAGACTAATTAAATCTAACGTGAATTCGAAGAAAAATTTCGTAATGAATAAATAAATTATTGTTCCATCCAAAACAAAACGTATCATAAAGAATCAACTATATATGTTATCACATCAAATTCCATCATATAAGACGGGTCATCACATAAAGAATGAGGTCCATTCCGTGACACTCATCTTATATGATGGAATTCGATGTCATAACTTAAAAGTTACATTACATTTCATTACATAAAGTTCATAAATATGTCCTATCATTACATTACATTACGCTCGAGTTGCACCTTCCAACTACAACGATTGTCTTACCTCTGAAATGGTAAATTCAAACTGGCTAAACACCAAGACTTCAACATTCACCCGACACTTCTATTGTTCCATTCAAAAGATTAAATTCTTCTTAGGCTTGGTTTAAATGACAGTATCCAAGTGTCAAAAAAACGAGGTTCATTCCTTGACACTTCAATACCTTCATCTAAACAAGCCTAACAAGAATTTAATCTTTTGAAAAAAACAATGGAAATGTTGGGCGACTGCTGGAGTCCTGGCATTTAGCAAGTTTGAATTTCCATTTCAGGGTAAAACAATTGTTGTAGTTGGAAGGTGCATTCCATACCTAATCACGATCTTCTGGCGGAATCAGACTTTTGATGATATATTCAGTTGATATCACCAACGTTGCACACATATCGATCCACTTGAACATGCTGTGCTCCCAAAACATGCTCCTCACGTTTTCGTCGTTCATTAATTCCACCCAAGCGAATGATATTCTCCTCTCGTCGAGCGTTGGACGTTGAATTCATTCAGTTGATCCTTGAGACCTCTCAACGTTACACCAAGGCACCGAACCTTCAACCTCTAAGGTTCTCCGCCGTTGAATTGTGCATGAATGTCGATCCACCCGGCCGTTATTTCAAATCTACGCAATAAGAAATTAAAAATAATCAATAAAAAATTCATCAAACATTATTAGACAAACTCTAAAAATCCTAAATAAACCCTAAAAATTTTATAAAATTCGAAAAAAAATATAAATTTAAGCAATATAACTCCATTATAACAAGTATTCGTAATATTTGTTAATAGAGTTTCAGATCTATAACATAACTATATTAAAAATAAATAAATAAACCCTAAAAAAATTATAAAATTCGAAAACAAATATAAATTTAAGCAATATAACTCTATTATAACAAGTATTCATAATATTTGTTAATAGCATTTCAGATATTCAACATAACTATATTAAAAAAAAAATCATATATAACTAACTAAAATTTATGACAATAGCATAAGTGATAACTTACTTGTGATTGAGTGGAAAAAAATTGGATGATTTGGTAGAGTTTTTTGAGAGAGAGTAAAAAAATTAAATTTTTAGAGAGAAGATGGTGATGATGGAGTGTCTGGATTCTGGCTACTGGCTTGAATATGTATCTCACGCAGCGGCAGTTAACTGTTGCCGGTTTGTCCAACGATGGTTAACTACCGCTGGAGGTAATTTTGTAACTTTCATGTGTCATTATGAAGCTTTTGAAGTCAGAACAACAATTTTTTTGATAATTAACATCTCATTCCTACATCACTTTGTAATGTGACATATAAGGTGTTGACTAAGATTGTGGTTAATTGCTTAAAACCACTCATTCCTGAGAGGATATCTCCATGGAAAATATATAGTTGATAGCACGGGAAAAATCAGTATGAGAACTAGTTTTCCACTTAATTGATTACTTTCATGATGGCTTGTATTTCGAGTGTTAAGACAAATGTACTTTCATGATGGCTTGTATTTCGAGTGTTAAGATTAATACTATGTTTTATCTAGAAAGAGGACTCCGTTAAGGTGACCCTATGTTCCCTTATATTTTTTTGGTTTATGGATAAATTTACTTATTTCATTGCATGAGTGTGTCTCGTCTCATGTTTGCGATTTTTTTTCTCATTGGGCAAGGTGATAAGTGCTCAAAAGTACCGTAAATTACGGGTTATTCTAGGCATTTTAGTGACTTGTTTTGCAAGATATCTAAAGATAATTAACCATTTGTTGTAATTTTACTACTTATGCGTTATTGTCTTACTCCATTCAACTTTTGCAGGAAAATGACGAGCAAGGACCAAGAAATGACCTTCCAAGCCAAGCAGAACTCGCTTAAGCGAGATCAATTCGCTTAAGCGAGATTCATGTCGAGAAGAAAGCCTTAGCTCGCTTCCCAGTTTGCTCAAGCGAGATTTGAAGAACAAGCCAACTCGCTTAAGCGAGATCAATTCGCTTAAGCGAGATGTGTGTCGAGCGCAGCTTCAATCTCGCTCCTCATCTCGCTTCCAGCTCGCTTAAGCGAGATTCAACAATTCCAGAGGATAAGATCCACGTGGCATGACCTCATTGGAGAGTTTGAGATTCTTTGGCATCTCGCATCTCGCTTAAGCGAGATTTTGCGAATTCAGTCATATAAATTGAATTTTCTCTTCTTTTCAAAGGGACTTCTACTGTTTTATTAGATTTTCTGGTTTTAGAGAGAGAATAGGACATTTTCTAGAGAGAGAAACACAAAGCAAGGTAGTTAGGAGTAGATTCAAGTCAAGATTTGTTGAGACATCATGGATCTTGTCATAGAATCTTCATCTTTTCTTCATTTCTTGCAAAGCTATCATAGACATATGTAGCTACATCTACCCTTGTGGGTCTTGAGGTATTCAAACAAGCTATTATGTAATCTTTTGATCATTTAATAAATGGTTCTAGCTTATTTATTCAATATTGTTGTTATTCTTGTGTTTAATGTTTTATTGAGATTCAAAATGATATTGACCAATGCTTTTGGATTTGAAAACTAGAATAACAATCTATCTTAAGTTATCATGCTAGACATAGATGTTAATATTTGATAATCACTTTTAATCTAGAACTTAATGCTTTTGGGTCATTTAATCGGGCGATAAATCGTCGATTAAACGATCCACATGACTTTGTGATTGTTTAAACGTGCGAGAAATCGACATTTAAACAATCCATTAAAATTAACGATATCATTTGGACACGAATGATATTGTCGAGTGATTGTGATAATATCGTTTAAAAAGCTAGAATCCGTTATTTGATCGAGAGATTGCAGCTGTTACGCTTGGTTGATATCTCTGACCCCAAGCGAAATAGCCCTATCTCTACTCGTTTTACTTTTATGTCGAATAGTGAAAATAGTTTTTCACAAACAAACAATTTTTACCCAAACACTTAAAATGATATTTGACGTTAAAATGCTTATGAGACACATCAATCCCTGCGGAAACGAATCTATTATACTCACGTGTAAATAGTATATGACATGTAAAAATCTTACATCACAAGGCTATGGAGCATCAAATTAATTGTACAAATACTGCGTTAAAAAAATTTAGTGCTCTCTCTAATCAGGTTGTGAGTATAAAGGTTACAGCGGAAGATAGTAGAATTTCATGAAGTTAAGTGGGATGTAACGACTCTTCTGAAGCATCTTGTTGGCTTACGTATTCTTTATTTTTCGCTATACAATTAGTGCTTGTATTTTCAATATGGGGTGAACTAAGTGTAGTAGCAAGGATAAACTCTGAGCTAATGTTTTAGAAAATTGTTGCATACACTTCAAACAAGATTGAAAGTACACACCAGAAAAAGACATAAATGTCCGTCGGCAGTTAACTGTTGTCGGTTAAAATTCATCGACAGTTAACTGCCACTATCAATGAGATTATATTGGTAAATTACAAGTGTTTCTTAGCATTGAGTGAAATATGAACAACATTCTTCAATGTTTTAAACGAAAAGTATGACCGTGTTATAGTATGATGGTGTTATGGTTGAGAATGGTAGCATTGTTTCAAAGCTCACATACTCTTTCATTTAGAAAGAAGATGGTCTTTGTGATTGTGGTTTTGTGAAATCGTGTTGTAGGACATGTGCGTACATGGCTTAAGTTGTGGGGTGGTTTTGAAAGCTCGATGCTTAACAAAGCAAGAGGATTGTCTCGTGGTTGTATTTGGATTCTTAAAGCATCTAACATCCCGTTTTCCCAACTTTAAAATAACATAGATTAATCAGAATTTTTCAACTTAAAAACAGAGTGTCACATTCAACTTTACAAAAATCCAACAAATATAAATATAGCTAAATTGATATTTATTAAAACCTCTGTTTTTTATAAAAATTTAACAAACATGCAGCGGAAATAATTTCAACATCTTAAATAGATTCTCATAAAAATAGTTCAACATTGTTTGAAAGGAAATACGTAACAAGGAAACATGCAACAAAACAATCTTCATCCCGTTACGTATCAGATCATCATAGACGACACGATGGAGATTACTCTCAACTGCACTATTCTTGGTCACCTGCAAGTTACTCATACGAAGAGCAACATTTCCAAGCAGAAGGGGTGAGATTTCACATTTTATAATAATAAGCATATAATTCTTTAAAAGAATTTAACAACATAAATAACAACAAATTTAACAATGTTAAACAACAATTATACAACATAGATGCTTCACATAATTACTCATTAATCAACTCATTAAATATAATGGTAACTTGACAACACGACAACAACATCGACAACTCAACTACTTATGCAACGACAAGTTGACAACTTAATATCAACGACATATGCAACAACAACTTCATCAACTTGACAACTTATATGCATGTGGTACCAATCAGAGCATAAGCCCTCGTCGCTTTTGAGCATAGGCTCCAGGGCATAAGCCCTCTTCTTTAGGGGTGAATGACAAAGCATTCCAAGGCATAAGCCCTCTTATTTAATTGAGCATAAGCTCCAAGGCATAAGCCCTTTTCTTTAGTGATGATGCATGGACTCAACAAAAATACTTTGACGATCAACAACTTCAACGACATCGACAGACAACTTACAACTTAAACGACATTGACAAACTACTTACAACTTTGAGGACATTGACGACAACTGTGGTAACGACAACGACAACGACTTCACATCATAATTTCATATTCATCAATCATAAACAACGTCATATAACATCGTATTTAAACATCAACAATTCATCATATAACATCATATTCAAACATCAACAATTCATCATATAACATCGTATTCAAACATCAACAATTCATCATGCATCTTTGTAAAAACATAATAAATTATACATAACATATTTCCATGTCAAACCAAGGATACTAGAAAGATATCACAATTATCAACAACTTTCATATTTATACCAAAGGCCAATTTAAAACAGACACGTGTGAAAAAGACGAAAAAACATGAAACAGAGAATGTTGTCACCGTACAATTTCGCTAAGACCTCCTTGGAGTATTTTCATTATAACTCAAAAACTAAAAGTCATTTTTACGTCAAACCAAAACCACTGGAAATCTAACAAAATTATCTAAAACTTTCATGTTTACACCCAAGGCCAATTCGGTACCTATCAGTACCAGTTTTCGTTTCAAATTCAAAAAAGTTGTGCAGAAAGTCCATAAAAATTCACTGTGACCTACGTGTAGTAATTTGACCATAACTCAAGTTCTATAAATAGTTTTGACGTCAGACCAACGGCATTAGAAAAATAACATCCATACCTACAACTTTTGTGTTTACACCTAAGACCAATTCCGCACCGATCAATACCAGTTTTCATTTCAAAATTCGGAACAGAGATAAAAAAAATCAGAAAAAGCAACTTATATTATTCAAACTTCACATTCATTCAAAATCATCACAATCATCAACAACAACTCAATATAATTCATACCCAATTTATAATATGACATTAACAACAACAATTCATTTATCAACAAATTAACATACTCAAACATATCACTACAACTAGAGCACGAATTTCATCAATTAAATTGCAATTCAAAACCCTAACTTCTTTTCAAACTCTAACTTCTCTAATCATCAAAATAAAACAACAACAAACGTGTTAAACCCTATTTCAGAACCATATACTTATGATTAAAGAAGGTTAGTCTCACCCTTACCTTAGATTTACTTCTGAATTAGCAGCAGCGTTCTTCTCTCCTAAGGTCTTCTCCATTTTTCTCCAAAACTCTTGTACGTGTTTCTGTTTTCTAACTTTTCTATTCTCTACCTAATATAATAACCTTAATTTCTCTTACACCCCAAAACTACTATTTTCCTCATAATCTTATTTATTTCTAAATTAAATATATCTCTCCCCCACTTAATAATAATAATACACCAAATAACAAATATATCTCTACACAAAATAACAAATATATTTCTATACTAGATAACATATATATTTCCACACAAAATAACAAATATATTTCTACACCAGGTAACATATATATTATACAAATAAATACCAACATATAACATAACAAAATATCACTTCATCAAAATAAATCGACTAAATTATAAAAAGACATCTAATCTCAATAAAATAATAAATAATAAAAGTAGAGCGTTACAGAGCACCCCATAATTTGGCATTGTACGCACATCTTCTAGGACTCGTTAACAGAAGTAAAATATTATAATTTTCAATGCATTGAAATATAAATTTTCATAAAAACTTATCATTCAAGACTTTAAAAATGTTTCGAATACACAGTTTTTTTTAGATTACCCCTCTTGATTATGAGGTAATTTACCCCTAATGATATCAACCAATCAAAATGCAATATACATAAGTAACATTAAATGTCAAATAAATGAGTTAATTTTTTCTAAAAAAGAGAGAGTCTATTTTAATCCTAAGGTAATTTTTAATACTTTTAATTTTAATTTAATTATATTTATGTGTTCAGTCTTAATTAATTTACACTACATAGCTTATAACAATTAAAATTTCACATCAAATTTCTTTCACCCAGATGTCCTTAAATCCATCAGTTACATTAAAAAAAATCTTCCATTCCAGAACCCAGAACGTGGGTCCAAAAACATCCCCTTCATTTTGGGTTCGTGTGATCTCGCAATGGAAAGAAAAATGAAAAATAATTGGAATGAAGGGGATGTTTTCGTTCTCACGTTCAGGGTTTATAGGTTCTGGAATTGAAGAAATTTTATGAATATAACTGACGAATTTAAGGACACCCAGATGAAAGAAATTTGATGTGAAATTTTAATTGTTATAAGTCATATAGTGTAAATTAATTAAGACCGAACACCTAAATATAATTAAATAAAAATTAAAAGTATTAAAAGTTACCTTAGGATTAAAATTGACTTTTTTCTATTTTAAAAAATTGACTCATTTATTTGACATATAATATTGCCTATGTATATTGCATTTTGAATGGTTGATATAATGAGGGGGTAAATACCCTCTAATCAAAAGTGGGTAACGTAGGCCTCATCCGAAGACACTCGTTGACATTTATGTATCATTAAATGCATAACTATTTTATTTTTGAAGGGGGCGTTTGTTTCATGGATGAAAAATATATGCCTAAGAATAATGTTCCTAGGAATTAATAATTGGAATCTTAGTCCTAGGTACTTTAAAAAAAACGTTTGGTTAATATTTACCATATTCCTAATATTATTTATAAACATGAGGGCGTTTGTTTCATGATATTTTTTTTTGGCTTAAATGTAATTTTGAACCCCCTATTTTCAAATTTATTAACTTTTGATACCCTATTTTTTAAACCCACTTTTTTTACCCCTCTATTTAAAAAGTCAACTAAATTTTTTTATCCCCCTTTCCTTTAGATGGCATGGCATGTTCATTGTTGATGTGGCGCCTACGTGACATTATCTACATGCTCAACCATTTAACACCTCGTTTCATATTTCTTTTTTAATTAAAAAATACATATTACAATTATCTTAAAATTTAATAACAAATTCATATTAAAAAAAAACAAATTGGGGGAATAAAAACATGAAATTCCCAAATTGATATTGAAGAACCTAAAATATAAAATCCCCAAATTTCACATTTTCATTCTTCCTTCTTCCCACAACATTTTTCCTTCTTCCTTCTTCCTTATTCGCTTTCTATCTTCATTGTTCCTCCTTTATTCGTTTTCTGTCATCAGCGTTCTACCCTCTTCTTTGTTATCCAATCGTTCATTCTTCTGCTTCGCATTCGTCGCAATCTCAATTCCAAGAAAACGAAGATAAATTTGATGCATATGACAGAGAAGACTGAAATTGCAGTGAATGAAAAATCAATTGTTTCCCCTCCTTTCTTTGATTTGCTTTAATTTTATCATTTATTTTATTCATCTTTGATTCAGTTTTTTTGTTAGTTTCTAATATATGCATTTTGATTTGAGTATGGGAAGAAAAGAATGTAACCATTTTGTTTGGTTTGATGAAGAAATGTCACCTTGGGCTAAATAAATAATCTAGAAGAATAAAGAAATCAAGCTTAATTTAAGTGTTGTTTAGTTGTTGATCAATATGATCAAGTTTAGTTGAAGTGTAGTTTTGTTTAGGCTGAATCATGTGTAGCAATTAAGCTTTCTTTGTGTTGTTTAGGTTGAATTATGTGTAACCATTTGTAATCAATTGACTCTTTTATGTGTAATGGCAATATTCTGATGTTTGTGTCTCAGGTTATATGGATAATTTGCAATGGAAATGAAGCTTGGTGAATTTTGACAAAATAATGTCATGTGACTTTAATTTTGTTAGACATGATGCTATATTTTGAATCCTTTGAATGCAATTTTGATACAAATAAATATGCGTATTATCAGATTACAAATGCTCATGTGAGGGTAATTTTGGCAAAATAATGTCATGTGACTTTGAATCCCTTGAACAAAATTCCAGATTGTATTAGAGATGCTCTCTTTTAAGGAAATGCAGCTAAATTATGTTGCCGTGATTTTGGCTAGGTAATGCTTAATACCGACAAAGTATATAGTAATAGAATGTCTCAAATTTAACATGTACCAATTTAAGCTCAACCAAATGTAACTTGTATCAAATTTAACCTGTACCAAAAACCATTCCATATGATGCACATAAAATTATCATCCAGACTCAATTCAAATTAGCTAGTGCCAAGATGCAGTGTCATTATAACTGGTGCCAAAGATGCACATTATCATTACATATGATGATGATCACAAGTTTCAAAAATATCATTAAAATATCACAATATTCAAAATACCAAGTTTACATCCACTTGGATTTTATTTCATAATGCTAAAAGTTACTATGCTAAGTTACTAAAATGCAGTTAATCTAATTTTGTGAAGGTTGAGTAGGCGGTGGTGCTTGTGATCCCTGCACAATCTCGGTTTGTACCTTAGTTGTAGCCTTAGTTTTCTTTGGTGCCTTAGTTATAGCCTTGGCGTTCTTTGGTGCTTGTGACCTCTTTTGGTTTTGCCCACCCTTCTTTGATGTACCTTCTTCAGTAATACCCTTTTTTCCTTTTGTTACTTTCTCAGCAGTAACAGATGTCCCTTCACCATCCATGCCCTTTGGTTTTTTACTCTACAAATAAAATGAATATAAATTAACCTGAAATGCATAACATACATAACTTCAAAAATAAAAAATTATATGGTTTCATTACCTTGTTTCCACCCTTAGGCATAGCTATGTCATCTGCCCTTTTACCTTTACATGACCTCATATTGTGTCCCATGCCCCAACATCTTTTACAAGTAACAGTTGGAAACTTTCTTGATAGTAGGTGAGGGTTCCTTGGCTCATCATTAGCTTTGTTTCTCATCTTTTTTGGGTGACCAATTGCCCTTCTCATGACTAGGGGGCAATTGGAACATTATCAGACAACGACCATAATTGTGGCCCATTTGTTGGCAAAATGATATGAGAATAAGTTGCCATGAAAGTAGTTTTCCTGCATATAGCATAGTCATTTGTTACTTGCCAAAATTCAAAGAGAATACACAAAAGTATAGTTTATCATAATCATTATAAATTGTTGTCTTTTATATAGTCACTAAGCTTCATTTTTTTACCAAGAATTTTAGAACATAATATACAATTTTGTACTATATGCTTATAGGATGAAACAAGAACTGGGCTTTTTTACTAACTAAGTATATTTGAACAATACACATATGTGAACACAATATTCATTATTTAACTACCTAGATGATTATAGGATGGAAAAAAAAAAACTTTACCTATAGTAATACGAGACAAAATCCTCAAGGATCCTTTTGATTATACCAGATGCATGTTATAGCATAACAACAAGGCACGCCAGTTAACTACCATTTCCTGCAAGCACATGTTCTACTTAGCAAATTAACAATATAGGTCTCTATCCCATTTGTAACTCCAAATATAGCGAGATCATCATCAGAGTGCCATGTGGTTGTCCATCCCCCAGTAGCTATTTTGGATCTTTCAAGTGTTTGTTGAACCATAGGACACATGTTGCCTCGGTATCTTAGCATTAGATCCTTTTGATGAGCAATTATTTTGGTTAGATAATGCTTAATACCTTCTGAGAGGGTAATGACGAGTTTGCCGCGGATCTCCAATACGACCCTATTGAAAGCTTCACACATGTTGTTAACTTAAATATCACACTGTGTATCAAGCTTGAAATGGGACCTACTCCAACATGCTGCTGGTATGTCCATAAGATCTTTCCATGCAGCCTCTTTCATGCCCTTTAACCTTAGCATTCCCCTATACCAAGCCGACACTATTGTTGCCCTTGCAGCCATCCAAAAAACTTCCTTATATTCCAACCCAGGGTGATTTTTTTTTCCAATTACTATACAAGTGTTTGACACAAAGCCTTTGCTCCACATACGCACTAATGTTTTGTATTGCAGGTATTAATCCCTACAAAAATAGAAACAAAATCTTATTATCAACACAGTTCAAGTATAAACAAAAGAAAGTCAAGAATTATGAATATTTAATGACTATTTACCTTTTGCTGATCTGAGATAAAAACATATGGTCTCTGATTTGTATTTTGAAAGTCTTCCAATAAAACATCTATAAACCATTGCCAAGATTATCTTGTCTCTGCCTCAACCACTGCGTACGCAATTGGAAACATCTGATTGTTTCCAGCTTTTCCAACTGCTGCCATCAATTGTCCTATGTAGTCCCCTTTCAAAAAGCATGCATCTAAACCAATCAGAGGCCTACATGTTTGTGAAAATGCAGCCTTGCAAGCTTCTAAACATATATAGATCTTTTCAAACATAGGACCCACATTAGAGTCAGCACATTGAAAAACAATCGTGCTGTTAGGATTCGATTTAAGTAATTCATCTGCATAACTTCTTAAGTGTGCAAATTGTTCACGACCAACACCTTTTATCAACTCTTGTGCCCTCCTCTTAGCTCTATAAGCTTGATCTAGTGTTATCTTGATACTCCATTTGTCAATAGCCTTTGCAATCAACCCAACTGGTTTCATATCAGGTGAATGCCTAAGTGTATGCACAAACTTCTTTGCTAGCCATTCAGTTGTGGCTTGTCTATTAATTGGTGTCTTATAGCAGGTATGATCATCCTTCAAGCTAACAACTTGCCAAAATTGATTTCTAACACGCATGCTAATCCTCAGATGAAATGGGCAACCACTCATTCACTTAACAACCACCCTTTTTGCATCATTTTGTTTCATGAATATGTTTTTCTTTTTCATCATTGCATACTCTTTAATTGCCTCACTAATCATTTCCTTGTTGCTGAACCTCAAAACTAACTGAAACCTAACTCCATCATCGACCTTAAATAGTGGAAATTTCTCAATACCTTCATCTTGATCATCACTCGTGGAGGAGTGTTTAGCTGATCCGAGTCACTGTTTCCTTTGTCATCAAAATCACCAAACTCTGTGTGACTCGGTAGTGAGCCATCAGCATCAGTGTTTTAATTAACCTCAACACCAAATGTTTCCTCTGGAAATACAGTTGTCCAATCCATTCCATATGACTCCAAGTTATCGTCTAAGTCACTATAACTATCTTCCCCACTAGGAACAAAGTCAGAATCATCACCATCCATTTGACCTTCAACAGCAACATCAGCATCTCTCACACTTTCTTGATTTCGGACTTCAACATTAACTTCATCTTCATCAACCCTCACACCTTCATCATTTTGGACTTGAGCATTAACTTCATCTTCATCCACTCTCACACCTTCATCTTGCCTTCAGTCTCATTCATCTCATTACCTTCTTCAAGATCAAAAATCTCTTCCAAATCAATAGGGTCGTCAACTGAATGCTCCACGTACACGTATGCCTCGTCAAAACCTTTGATATCCTTAATGAAATTCAAAACATCAACATCATTGTTCAGTGATCTTAGGCCATATGCAAAGCTAAATTTAGGATTCCAATACCAAAGGCACCTGATGTTTTTATCCTTCGCTTTTAATCAAGTCAACCAATTGCTTATAGGATATGCAGTCCACATCCCAGTTCCACTCCAACTCAGATACTTCACCATTTACATACCATTTGATAGGTGTGTGAACAAGTTCACCTCTGTGGTGAACTTTTATCCTGACAGTTTGTGTTGGTGGTGGCCTGTACATAGCGTGAATAAAAAAATGGTATTAAACTAATGCAATTAAATCCTAAGTTTCATAAATGACAAACAAAATATACAGAACTACTAAACAAAACCATGCAATAAACAAAGCAAACATGGTGGTCCCATATGTATTAAAGTAACAACCAACAACAAAGAATTTAAGTTAATAGTGGTCCCAAAGCTATAAAAGAACACAACTTTTTTTTGAAACAACAAATATTACTCTCGTAGAGTAAATGCAAGACGCATAAACACTCGCAGAAAAAAACAAGGCAATACAATTGGTGCCGCAAATATACAGAACACCTCCCAAAACAAATAACTAAAACTACCCAAAATAAATGAGGTTGGAGTATACGAACGGGCAATGCACCAACCACATACCCACGCCTCACAATCCAACGGCAAAGGCGTCTCAGGAAGCCAATAAACACACCCATAACCAATTCCTAAGCATCACCACCAAGTTCACACCTAACACAACAATACTATGCCTTCCCCATTCCTAATCAAATGGATACTAATAGAATACCAAATAAACAAACAGGCCATGGTAGAGATAACTGTCAAAATGGCAGCACTGCATATAGTAGAAAACCATGACAGCAACAGAAAAGGCTGCGTAAAACACTCCAAACTCCCTAAAATAGAAACCTCCAAAGCCCGGCCAACACAACAAAACGGCAGCAACACGCCTCCTACAAATATCATTATCTCTAAAGACAAAGTCTTGGCCACATATAATTTGAAAACGACAACACCAAAATTTTAACTCAATTTCACAAAGAAAATAAGATGACAACAACAACAATATTGTTCAACGCAAACTTTTGAACTCAAATTTCACACACAAACAATGTTCACAGAGAAAAGACAACAACAATGTTCAACACATATAATCTGTTAACATCTCGTTTACAAAGAACAACGACAAAATAACAAGCGCAAAATAAGGTCGGAACTATTTTGATTTTGGCGAACAATGAAGAAAAACATGTATCTCACGATTACACAAAGAAGAAGAAGAACAGTGAAACCCATTTACTAACCTTATCACGTATCTCACTTCTTCCTTAGATTTTGGCGAGTTCGTCATGAATTCTTCGTTCTTGATCAAGAACGAAGAAGAATGGATGTCGAATCGAAGAAAACAAAGAAGATCGAAGGAAACTCGAAATCGACTCACTTCTTCTCTCTTCTCATTTTACTGTGTATCAATCAATTTGGGAATAAGAACAGATAGGGTTTCTAATTTTATTCCCAATGAAGATAGAAAGCGAGGGCGGAAAAATGATGTGGGAAGAAGGAAGAATGAAAATCAGAAATTTGGGGATTTCAGAATTTGGAGATTTTAGATTTTAGGGTTCTTCAATATCAATTTGGGAATTTCATGTTTTTATTCCCCCAATTTATTTTTATTTAAATATTAATTTGTTAATAAATTTTAAGATAATTGTAATATATATTTTTTAATTAATGCCATGTTAAATGGTTGAACATGTAGATAATGCCATGTAGACGTCACATCAATAATGAACATGCCATGTCATCTAAAGGAATGGAGGATCAAATATTTTAGTTGACTTTTTAAATAGGGGATAAAAAAGTGGGTTTAAAAAATAGGGCATTAAAAGTTACAGCATTGCTATATATCACGAGGGAATCCTCGCAAATATACCACGAAAGTCTATTTTATGATATTTTTATTTTTTATGTATAACATAATATGATTACATACATGATAAACCAAAAAAACACAGCATTGGATAATAATTAGTAAGTTAGTAACCGCTTTGCCACCGCTTAGTTTATCTTATCATCTTCTGAAGAGGATTGCATTTGTATTTGTATCACTTTTCCTTGCCATTATCTAGTATCTTCTGACTTCAAATGTGAATGTTCAGGAAGGAAGAAAAACACATGTGATGTCTAAACAAAAGCTCATCCACCTCACAAAAGCAATCAAAGATATATTTCATCAGGAATTTACGTTACTATAATTTTGTCCTTATCGTTTTATATGTTCATGTAATTTATATGTTACTGCTACCACCATATGGAAGGTGAATATCGTTTTGGAGGAAGAATGTAAGATAAACTAAGAGTCCAAAGACCAATTGAAAAGTGAAAGACATGAGAGACAAGCAAATAAATATGCAAGTTGTAGTGTACACTGTTTCGTGAGACTCTTGTGAAAAAATGTGTCGCTACAAGTAGCATTTTCCTAAAAGTTATTAAGTTTGAAAATAAGGGATCAAAATTGCATTTAAGTTTTTTTTTTTTAGAATTGTTTCCTGGTATTTAAAAATAATCTCAGGAATCCCGTAAGTGTAGCTCAGTAGATAGCTACTAGAAATAATGTTTGCAGAGGTCGGGGTTCGAATCCTGAATTTTTCACTTTTAAATTTAAAATGTGTGATCTAGTCAGTAGGCTATTGAACCAAAAATAAATAAAAAATAACCCCTGGAATATTTTCCCAAGCATAACTTTTCAGGGAATAAATTTTTTGAAAAAACGTTTGGGTAGCATTATTAATTTCCAAAAAACTTTTGATTTAAAAATAATTAATATATTTTATTTTTATATGTATACTAAAAAAAAAGATATTGCAATTTCTAAAATACCCCTTTGACTAAACGTCCTAATTCATTTGGTCCTATAATAAGACATCAGTGTTTGTGACTTGTGAAATTGGCCAACGATTGAAATCATGCAGCATCAGTGCTTATATCGTTTTATCATAAGAAACAATGGAAAGTGGAATCAAACTGGAAATCTAGAGTAAAGGTTTACTAAGTGGTTACTTTAAGTATTGACACCATCTTTATGGGAATGTTTTACTCTCATCTATTTCCTTGAGAATAACAACATGGAAAATGGGAAAAATGGGAAGTTATTCCTAGGGATGTTTTATACTTAAGAATTAATTTTCTAACTTTATAAGAGACATCGGAACTCATCTTTGTAACTTCCATAATTCTGGAAATAATTTTTACAAATTACAACCATGAAACAAAAACCTCTGACAGTATAAATAGATAGAAATAGCACTTTACTTTTTGGTCCTTTTAGTTTGATAGAATTTTTAAGTTAGTTTTTTAAGTTATGAAAGTTTTAATTTGGTTCTTTTAGTTTGATAGAATTCTCAAGTTAGTCCTTTAAGTTTCAAAAGTTTCAAATAGATTTTTTTAGTTTGACAGGATTATCAAGTTAGTCCTTTCAGTTTCAAATTAAAATAACCTGTTTGGGTCACCAAGTTAGTTATTTAAAGGACTAACTTGGAAATTTTGTCAAACTAAAAGGACTTATTTGAAACTTTTGAAACTTAAAGGACTAACTTGGGAATTCCATCAAATTAAAAGGACATAATTAAAACTTAAAGGACTAACTTGAGAATTCTGTTAAACTAAAAGGACCAAAAGTAGTATTTGGCCAAATAGATATCATAATTGTTATGCGCTTTTTATATTCTATAAGTACTTAATGATTTTCCAATTTTATATTCTATAAGTACTTAATGATTTTCCAATTTTCAATGCTAGCAAAAATGACACTCTATGTATAAGTAACTAAGCAAACGTTTAACTATTTATATATCTCTTGTGGGGTAATTTTGCATAGGTTTGTTGATAATATAGCAAATAAAATTATCTGAGTAGTTGCAATTTTGCATAGGTTTGTTGATAATTTTGCACATGTAATTATTAAGATAATTTTAACAACAAACATCAACGTCACTCTACACTAACGTTACTAAAGAACACGAATTCCTCTTAATTAAATAGTTGCAGGTGTGTGGGCAACATTAACCAATTATTCAAATAGTATATATTATATGTAAAGTGCATATAGTATTGGAAAAAAAATCCTTAACATAGTGAGGGCCAAGACCTACACTCTTCTTAGTGTAGTGCCGGCCCGTCCCTGGTTGGCTTCTCTATATGCCGCCAATTAATTTTGTGTATAACCTTTTATTGTTAGAGTCTTGTTAACGAGTTTTCTCAGATACTTTTTAAGAATTTTAAAAGAAGAAATTGTTCCATAAAAAAATCAAATATTTTAATTTCCGATACAATGATTACATAATTTTTTTGTAGCTAAGGAGTGATTGTTTGTTACTCCCTCCGTCCTTATATCTAAGCACCCATTTGATTTTATTTTTGTCTCTAATTGTAAACCTCTTTTCAAATTACTAGAAACATTTATTACTTTTTTTTCTAAACATACCCTTAATTAATATTACTAACTTGTCTTGAAATTTGAAAAGTCAAATTTAATAGACATACAAACAAATGACAATTTGGTAATATCAACACATAAAACAGACACGTTAATTACACAGACAAGTTTTCTTAAAAAATATGAAAAAAGCAAAGGAGGGTTACATATAGGGACGGAGGGAGTGATATTTTTGGAATCCTGCTCTTCACCCAGCACAATACACTTTCGCCCAGCTGAACTAACGAAAATGCTCCTGCGCAAGTTAAGTCACGCTGCGTGACTTAACTTGCGCACATTATAGTCTCTGCGCAATTTAAGTAGCGCATCATTACTTAAGTCATTTATCAGCAAAACAGAAACACAAACCCCTCATTTTCTAAATTTTCCAAAACCCGAAAATTTCCCCTCCAAGTGCAATTTTCACCATTCTTGCGTCATTCAAAGCCAATTTCTTCCACAATATCAAGTAAGTGATGATTATCCCACTTCTTTGCATTTTTTTGGTTGAAATTTTAGATTTTTTGAAGAAAATTTACATTTTTAGGTTTTTAAAAATTTGTCTTGCATGTTAGTTTTTATGATTGTTAGTGATGATTTAACTTAAGAATTGTTGTTTAGATGTTGTTTATGGTACAATTTGGTAGTTTAGGGTTTAGAAATTGTTAGATTTTATGTTAATTGAAAATTGCACTCTAGGTGTTTGATAAAATATGTCAATGAAAATTTGTTTGTTTTTTGGATTGTTAATGATGAAATTAGTTAGAATATAGTTTATTAATATTGATTATAGTATGTTTGACAACAATGTGGTAAATTACGGATTGAAATGACATTGTCGAAACTTTAGTGTTGTTATTGAATTGTTAAAAATGACACAATGTTCGTGTAAAATGTGTCATTGATTTTGTGTTTTTTAAAATGTTGTCTTGTGCATATATGTGTCAGAGGGAGAGGACTGACAGACTTAGGTTAGGGAGGCCTACCTCTACTGATAGTGCACAGAGGGAGAAGCAAGCAGTAGTCCCTCCTTTACATAGTCGAAGTCGAGGGAGAGTGGGGGGCACGAGACTTGTTAGTGTTCATGATGTTGGGCCCTCTTCATCACAAACTGGTCCATCCCAGGCGATGGACCCGACGCAATACCAGGTTTATCAGGATCCTCAGCCTCATGTGTATCAGTTTGAGGATCCTCAACCTCACCAGTATCAGTTTGAGGCGTATCAGCATCAGCAGCATCATCATGAGCAGCCTGTTGTTGAGCAGGAGGAGCAGCCTCATATTAAGGAGCCTGAGCAGCAAGAGGAGCACCAGGTGGGGGTCGTTTTCAGGGGGTGCCGAGGGTGGTGTACGAGGCCGGACCAGACGGCTATGCAGGGGGGTCTTCTAACCTCTCGGTTTTACCTCGCTTTGGTGGACATATTGCATGCAGGATATGGGTTGATGCCGATGTAAGTATATTTTAATGTTTATTTTACTTCTTTTACTATTTATACAACTTATTCTAATTGTTATTTTACTTATTTAATGTTAGAATTAAAATTTATGTTAGAATATATTTAATGTTAATTTTACAACTTATTTATTTAACGGTGTTGTTTGTTGTTTTTGTATTTCAGTTTCGGAAAAAGCATAGGGTGAAAGGTATCTCCCACGGGAAGAAGCTGAGCCTTAAAAACTTGACGGTGCCTCAGCCGGGAGCACAAAATAATTGGTTTTGGGTTGTACTGAATGTGTCCGGTCTAACTCCCCTCCTGAATAGTGGGTACGAGAGCATCTCTCACGGGCTCGTTTGTGCGATGTCAGAGAGATGGCATGAGGATGCCAGCAACTTCCATCTACCTGTTGGGGAGATGACCATCCCACTAGATGATGTGGCGTGTCTCTTAGGCATCCCCATCACTGGGAAGCTCCCTCCTGATAGAGAGTTAACCCGTGACGAGGGGATGGAGATGATGCAGGGGGATCTGTTTTTTTCCGCGGAGAATGCGGCTAGGGAGATGACCAGACAGGGTGGTCCTTATATCAGTTTTGGTGTACTGAAGAGGCGCTACGAGGAGCTCCTGTATAGGTGTAATCAGCTGGTTGAGATTGACACAGAGGAGGAGGAAGACGAGCGTGCTCAAGTTAGGCCGGCCTGCGTTAAGGCGTTTATGTTGCTCTTGCTTGGATGGACCATTTTTTCTGCAAGAACAGCAAAAACATTAATCTGTTGTGGCTGCTTGCGCTGCAAGATATGGACGACTTGGACGGCTAGTCATGGGGTGGGATGGGGCTAGCATTCCTGTACGAGCAGCTCTCTCAGACCTCCGATTCATCAGTGGCCTCCTGTGGTGGTTACATGACCCTGCTTGTGGTAATATTTATTTTTCTTCTTTTTAACTTATTGGATCGTAAATTTGTGCCTTATTTAACTTGTTTTTCTTCTTTTTTACCTTGTTTGTATAATAATTGTGTTGATTTATATTTGCTTCTTTGTGTTTGCAGTATAGACTTTGGCGCACTTCAACAACTTCATTATGAGGGTTCCTAGTGATGTGTACGACCAGACATTTGCCCCGCTTGTGAGTCGGTGAAAACCTCTGAGGGGCTTTACGGACCCTGGACACTACAAAGATGTCATTGATGCGATGGATGATTCGCAAGTCATCTGAAGGCCGTACGAGAGACGGCGACGCATCACACCCTTTCAGGACATATGCTAGTACTCGAGATGGATCATGGCCGTCAGAGACAGGATGGTCCATCACTTGCCAGAGCGGGTTCTTAGGCAGTACGGGTATGTTCAGACATGGCCCAAGTCTCCTACAGCTGTTGAGCTTACTGCGGCAAATGACGTGGCCCAAGCTTTCTTGGAGTTTGCTCTACATGTCCTCAGCCAGCAGCAGAGGGGTGAACCGGTGCCAGAGGACCAGCCGTGGTCTCATAGCATGAGGTACATGAGATGGTTCGTTAGAGTATCACATCCTATTGTGAACCCCCCTGCGACCAATCCTAATTACGCAGCTCAGGCACCTCCTCGTCCTGTCCCTCCTTACAAGGAGGTTCTTGTTGAGCAACAGTGGGTCAGACATCCTCTCAATCCATTCCAGGTCATCGGCAACATGAGAGGCAGAGTAGAGCATGCAATGGAGATTCCTGAGGTGGCTTCAAATACACTATTTTTAAGCATTTTAGAGGGTCTCCGGTCCGATTATACAGTGGTTGACCAAGTGTCGACTCCGCGGAGGAGGAGTAGGAGTCCACGGGAGTAGGGTTTTATGATATTTTCTAGGCTTTTTTATGACATTTTGAAGGATATGGTTGTAATCCTATGACATTTGTGTATATTTGACGCTTTTATGACGTTTTTCGTTATTTTACTCCGTTGTTTTTCGTAATTTAATTATGACATTTTGCGTTATTTTATTCCGTTATTTTTCGTAATTTAATTATGACTTGCTTGAATGAATGATGAAAAATGCATGCAATTGAATGAGTGAATGTATGAAAGAAGAAATGAAAGAAAAAAAAATAGGGAAAAGAGAGGTTTATGCCTCCTATGTGCACAGATTGTGCGCTAGTTAACTCACGCATGTGTTAAATCTGTGCGTGAGTTAACTTGCGCAGTGTCTAAGACGTGCGTGGCTTAAGTCACGTAGCGTTAACACATACGTGACTTAAGTCACGCAGCATTAGTTAACTAACGCATAATTTTACACTTGCGTCAGTTAACTATCGCAAAAGTATTTTCGTCTTGCCTGCATGGCAGGAGTGTTTTGTGTTGAGTGAAGAGTAGGATTCATATTTTTGGAGTCTCTACTTGGATGTTTTCCTCTGTAATTTGTCTTTTGCTAGCTTTGGCCCCGTCATCTATCAACATCAAAAACCATGAATGTGGCAGCTTACATAACAATGTGGTTTGACTTGGATGAGTGATCCCCAAACGTGTTATGTTTTTGGTAGAATTAGTGAGTCATTGAATAAATAAATCTATTAAATAGAGTTGATCGAGATTCTTACATATTGCACACCAACGAAATTTCCACATCCATTGCGACATATGAACTCACATCCTTACGGGATAACAATATCTTATAAGTGATTCAACATTCATATGCAAAACTTTACCTCTTCAATTATTACCTTACTTACACAAGGTCACTTGCATGAAAGGAAAAAAAAAGTTATCTGATTAATGAGGTACTGTCATGAACCATATTCAAAATCAAAATCTCTGATAGTTTTATCTTCTTACCCTCCAATTATTAGATTTTTAATGAGAAGGAAATTGTTAGGACTTAATAGAGCAGAAGTAGATATGGTTTTAAGTAGAAAACATGGACTAGATTACCATGGCCATCTCTGATGAGGCCACCACTCCCCAAAAATGAAAGGGACCATTGACGTTTACTTTGAAGGATATTGGAAGTGAATTTGTATAAATGTACAAAACTTATATGCTGCACAGTAAATGTACAGTTATTAATAAATTCTAGAATATTTTGCAAATGTATGACATTTTTACACTGTAAGCGCAGTCATTATTGGAAATATTTGTTCGAAAATTTGGCATTAATGGTGCTTATAACAGAAAATATTGTCTTTGTAATGTCACTTTTTTCTGGTACATCTATGTAATGTCACGTTTTCTATCATATTAATAGGTGCAGGCATCTTCAAAATTATGAAATTATTCAAATAAGTCAATGGATTTGATGAAATGATACATAATTTACTTTACTAGAGACCTCAAATTATTATTTAAAATTTTCAACTAAAATACATGTCTTTTACTTAGATATTGCTAACTTCGATTGAGTACATCGTTTCTGTTCTGGTTTGCTGAGTTCAAATATTAAGAAAGTGAAGAAGACCATCTTTGAAAAAACCATCATGCGACTGAAATTACATTGGATGGTGGATCTTGATCAATCATGTAAAACATGCAATATGAACCTACACAGTGGCTCGAGACTGTTAGGACAATTTACATTTACTGATTTACATCAAGCCAGCTATTTATCACCGCATTAATTAAAGAAAATGGCACATGGGCAACATAGTCTGGTATAATTTGAAGCTCCAGATCATAGCCTGGTCCATCTTATTCGGGATGTGAAGTCCAATAAATCAGTCCACTGCATGCAACGAAAATTAGGTTTGGCATAAAAATAATCGTCAAGCCATCATCAAACAAGTAGGCAGCATAATGTTAACCAATTTCAAAATTGACATAAAATGAAGTATCAATATTTTTTAAGTTTTTGACTTAGGTGATGGAATTAGAAGAAAGACATTTGAGTATGCTTTTAAATTTTCAATTTGACATTAGGTCATTAGCAGAAGGTATATTTGGTCACATTTTGAAACTGTATGGAACAAAATTATTAAAATACTGTAATGACTTTGAGAAATCAGTACCATAATGATTTTAAGTTGTCCAAAAGTAAAATTATTTGAAATAAAAACTAGGGACGTATTTCCAGTGAAATTTGAAATGCTAGCTGTTTGAAAATCATTTTCAAACAGATTTTTAAATATTTACTAACGTGATTGGTTATTCAAATTTTCAATTTTTAATAGTTTTCAACAGGGTTCCTTCAATGATAATAACTGAAGGGGAAAATCAGTTCTCGTTAGGAAATAAACCTGTCCTAACCTGATCAAGACAAATACACACTGCAAAACGCCTGCAATTCCAGTCCACACTGATGGAGAAGATTTGTCGAGTGAATCTTGGATCAGTAGACCCGCTGATCCAGCTAAAGAAACAAAGGACACAACATATGCAATGAAGAGCCACAGCTTCAGTCTGTTAACAAGAGTAAAAGGTTAAAACATATTTTCAAGACAGCACAGAATAGATAGCCATGTGATTCTTAAGAAGCTTTGAACTAGGGGGAATAAAAATCCTGGGATTATTTTGTCTAGTTGAGTTGAAGCAAGGCGCGACATTGAAGTAATGAACGTGGAAAATAAAGATATAAGGGCCAAACCAATAACTGGTCAAGAAAATAGATTGGAAAATTGCTGGTTATTTAAAACCAGCAAATTCATAGCATGGTACAACAAGACATTTAAAGTCGGCAAATCTATACAATTGTAAATTTGTAAATCTGCTATTCCCTCTTGAATTGAGATAGTACAGTTGATAGATATATGAGGAGTTGCCAAACTCACCAATCTACCAAAAGTAGTGGTGCATCCGTACACCAATTGTAAACTCGTCAGACTTAGCTCTAATGGTGGGAATAATACTCAAGCAACAGAAACTGGTTGTATAACATTATAACTACAAAAATATGTAACTTGTATTTAACAATCAGATTTAACGAAAGGCTAAACAGAAGTTTGCATAAAATGAACAAATTTCTTTAAATATGCGAGTGGGTTCAAAAATCACAACCTAGGTTTGTGTCATGACTTGCATGAACAAATCACTAGGTTTGCAGAATATGATTGTGCTTTGTATATGATGTCGAGTAAGAAATTTGCACCTTCGATGTGTAACCATCTTGCTAGGTCACGAGTAATGAGCCGAAATAGCGAGGGTTTGATGTGTCTCCAATTGATGTAGAACGGTGTGTTGAAGACACCAATCATTTTACACAATTTGAGGGAAGTTTACAATTGAGAGATAGAGAGTAACCTCGACTCCTCAAATAAATACTTACTTGGTCTAACAACAACCCATGACTAACCTCCTCTCTCA
Organism: Medicago arabica; assembly: GCA_946800305.1. Taxonomy (NCBI): domain Eukaryota; kingdom Viridiplantae; phylum Streptophyta; class Magnoliopsida; order Fabales; family Fabaceae; genus Medicago; species Medicago arabica. Next base: position 41,651,915 of record OX326967.1, read on the forward strand.
CCACTACTCCCCTCCCTATAACCATGCTGCTGGGCCTAACTAACTTCCCAACTCAGCAATGTAACTAATTTCCCCCCACCCACAGCCCACTTTTTCTTTTTTTGCTTATTGAGTATAGATCTTCCAGATCATGGGCGTTCTGGGGTTCATGTCCAATAATTAGGCCCAAATTGTCAAACTGAGGAGTCTTCATAAACTCATGGAATCTCCGTAGACTCCAATAATAAAATTGTAAGAGTTTGCTTAATATAAAAAATGATGTTTAAAAAATAAATCAAAGCATTTAAACACAATTCAATACTATGATCGTAACTTATGATCATTACTGTTGTATCTGTATTGAAGAGATGCGGCAAAGTTTGCGGATAATTTTGCAATGTCCTAATAAAATGCCTTGTGGCATGATCAAAGCCGATGATCGTAAGTTATGTCCTCCATCACGATGTCGAATGAAACTATCCATGGAATCGTGCGCGGTGTGAAACCTAGATTATCGCCGTTCTTAACCGAGACTCAGGTTAAGCTCCGTCTCGGAACCTAGTGGAGAAGCATTGGGAATCTCCATTTCTTTCTTCGGAGCCGTTTCTTTTCCAGTCCCCCCACCCCGGCATAGCGCTTCGCTTCCGGTTGCTTAGAAAACATTCAAAATGCTAAGTTGTTAATAAAAAAACCACAATAACAATTTAAGACACATGCCAGCAAAGATGAAAACCACACAGCTCCTCAAAGAAAGACTTCCTTTATCTAAAATCAACTAAATGACTAATCGCCTCTCTCGCTACTACTCTACCTCAGAACCACATTGTTTGACCAAAATAAACCAGGCCAAACATAGCCTTAATAGTTTGTTTCTCCAACATTTGATTCATCTTTTGTGGCCAAGGTTGTTTTCTAACAAAGCAAGTTTAGTTTCCAAAGATCCAAATCTATCCGCCATCTTTGCTTTGATGTGCGTGAAATTTTAAAGTGAAATGCAAGTGTAAAAATTATCATCAATAGTGGCATGAAAAGACATTTTGAAAGCATCGGATAGGACCCATATTTGACAGGTCCGACCAATTGATGGAGCACTCAAAATAGGAATTGATGTAAGAGTGTAAGACTGTTACATAAACAAAAGGAAAGCCTAAGCTCTTACAAGAGAATACCAAAGAGAATTCCTCTATGACTAACCTCCACTCCTTATAATCATGGTCTTTCTAAGGCTCACGTCCAATAACCAGTCCACACTTTGTTCAATTCCACTGCTTACATCATGTAAAAGCACAAAACTTAAATCACTCACTGGGGTAGTGGAGCACTGTGCAATGTCTACTGCATGCTCTGTGATAATTTGGTTGTGTGGTCTTCCCGCTGTTTCTCAAGCAAAGCCAACTTCACTGACACCGACAACAAAAGCGTCATACAAATTGCAACAAGGTTTACCTTAAATAGTGCAGATCAATTGTCACTCTATCAAGGAATCGTGTAACCAAGGAATGATCACTCTATCTTATGTCTTGACATTTGTTTAGACTACAGATTGATGTCGTCTTCACCAAATCTTTGACATGTCAGTGTCATCTTTTCCTAGCTAGAAAATGATGCCTATAGACTTGCTAGCAACAATTTGATGAGAGATGTCAATGGAATTTATTGGCAAATTCTCTGGTTGTTTAAAACCAGTAAACTTGTAAACATTGATCAGCTAGCTATTTAAAGCCAGCAAAGTTTGTATGTGACTGTTTAGCTAATCTACGGTCTAGTTAGATATAAGCATATCAAATAATATTTGAATGAGAATACTCCTGCAGGAGAAAAATACCACAAAGCCTGCCAGCACTTTTATGAGCTTCAAGTAATTCAAAAGAGTCACTTCTTAGGGAATGTTTGAATTGGCTTATTTTAGTTTATCTACTGACATAAGTTTTGTTGTGAGACTGTTTGGGAGAACTTACGAAAACAATTACTGACATTGGTTATAAGTTGTTTGTTTTCAGCTTAACAGCTCTTTTTTTTTCATAAGTTCTCCTATGCAGCTTATTAAAACAATTTAGAGCTTATATGTTAACAATTTAACTTAATTTTATCTTTTTATGGAGAAATAGCTTATAGATAACTTATATCTTGCGGGAGATTGTCGTACCTCGTAAATATAGGAATTCTTTACTGATTTTCAAGTCAAACAACATCACCAAAATCAACAATTAACAAATCAAATGAGCAATAAAGTAGGTACCTCCACTCTCCTTCATCATAAGGAGAATAATCAATATCTTCTTTTCTAACGCAATTGAACATCAAACCAGCAAAAGAAGCAAAAATCCCTTCGAAAACAATAATCAAAAGTACAATCAGTGAATTGAAACCCTAAAAGTCTAAAACTAAAAGATAAGGAAAAAGAGAGAGATGTGAAACTGACCAGGAAGGTAGTGAAGGAAAGGAACGGTGGTGGAGCTACATACGACGGCGTCGAGCCAGATCCACCAGCCGGCACCGAAAACTGCTCCGGCGACGCCAGGACCGAAAATTGCCCATAATTCGATCAAGTCCATTTTCGGTTCTCCGTTACACGTAAACCCAGGCAACAGCAGAGGCAACTCGCGTATCTTAGTGTTGTTACTTTGAGATATTTTACTCTCTACTTACTTTTATAATGGATTGATTAATGAGTAGGTACAACTAGTAGGTTAACTATTGTCATAAGATATCCAGAGGAGTTTAGCTCATTTTTTGAAACAACCATATAAAATAGGCTTAAATGCACTTTTCACCTCCTATATTTTAAAAAGTTGCGATTTTGACCCCTTTTTAAAAAGAATGGATATTTTGACCCCTGACTTTTGGCCCTCTTTTGATTAGCTGATTTTGATGGAGATTATGACAATTTCACAATCTCGGATAGTGTAAAATGGCTTGGAGATAAAAGGATGCTTATAAATGGAATCCAAACTGGTATGGTGTAACTTTTGGCCCCCTAAAGAAGGATCCACTTATCAGTTTGGACATCACTTATCATGCCAGTTTGGACACCATGCAAGTTTGGACTCCACTTATCTGCATCCTTCTATCCCCATGCTAGTTTACACCATCAGAGACTGAGAATTTGGCATAAAATCAGCTAATCAAAAGAGGGTCAAAAGTTAGGGGGTCAAAATATCCATTTTTTTTAAAGGGGACCAAAATCGCAACTTTTTGAAACATAAAGGGTGAAAAGTGCATTTAAGCCTATATAATATATGCAAGATTTATGGTTCAAATTTCGGTTAAGAAAAAAGAACGATTGTAATAGCACATCCTTTAAAAATTTCAAATCAAAAAGGATTTTTTTTTTAAGTTCAAATCAAATAGTTGTTTTTTCTATTCAATTTAGCCTAAAAAAATAATACTACTATATCTTATATTAAATTATCTTTTTGAAGGACCTTCCAATGTTTTTTTTAGGCTATGCAAAATCAGAACATAAAAATGAACGGTGATCCCAAAATCCTAAAATGAAAGTTTAAAGGAACAATACCATTAATTTATTTTTGCCTCTTCAAAAAAAAAAGGAACAATACCATTAATTTTGTCGCGAGTATCATTTGATTAATAGTAAAGAGTCGCGATATTAACTCTTTTAACAACATGAATCGCTTAAAAGAAACATGGATGTTTAAAATATTGAACCTAAATGAAACTTGGGGAAAAAAACTCACCTTAAACGATTTTAATTTTTACCTGCTGAACAATGCATCACAGTTAAAATGATAAAAAAAACAAAAAAAAATTGAAACAAAACCCCAATGTATGTAACATTCATTACTAATATGCGAAAACCAAAAGTTCCTACTCATCCATGAAAATCGTCTCCATAAGCCCATGACTCAAACGACAATGTCTCGTGATTCATTTTATATGAGTGATTGAAGAAACGGAATATAGTTTTCTAGACTTTGCAAATTTAAGTTTCAAGATTAAGAAATGAGAATTTAAATTTTACGCGAGAGAGACAAAGGAAAAGAAGAGCCAACCTTAAATGGATTAAGTGAACATGTTTATAGATGAAAAACAACATAATATGAACAATAATTAATTTTTGTTCCAAAATCAATTAAATTACCACAATAAGTTGAAAGACGCTTTCAATTCATGGTTTGAGGGAGAAATCAAGTTCATGTCTTAATGAAATGTATGGAGAGAACACGGAGCGTTGTTAGTGAGATTGGAGATTTACACTTTCAATTTAAAGTTTGAGGGGGATACCAGTTTTGTAACTCGTTGAAGTTGAAGATGTGTATTTTCACGGCATGCTTCTCACACGTTCAGGTGTCTAACTTTTGCTTAATTAAAAAATAAAATAAAAACTAGACTATTTTATTTAGTTGGTGGAGGAACATTGAAACACGCGTCTTTGAGTGATGGCGGAGGATCATGTGATATTTTAGGCTATGTTTTTAATTTGTTTCATGTGAATGCAAATAAGAGGTCATTTGGAGGAGTTATACATGATTTGAGAAACATTTTATATTATTTTTGTCTAAGTCACTGTAATTCAGTTTATTTCATAATCATGCAACTTCATAGGTGTTTTGCGTCTTTTATTGTTAAGTCGTGTACTTTGACAAAGAAAGACATCACATGAAGAATCAAGGAACATAGATAACGAAGATCAATGGTACTTAAAAGGATTTTAAAGACAATACAAGTTTGAGAAAATTCATCTCGGTTCTAAGACATTTCAAGACGGAAGAACACTTGAAAAAAGACGTAAAACTGCATAATTTGCATCCTAGCTGATGTCCTATCTACCAACGTGCTTTCGACAACACCGGGGGCTACCTCATGCACCCCTACACTTTTGCCATGTGTATGCGCTTTTAGCGGATAAAAATCACTTTTCAGCTTGTTTTTCAAGTTGGATCAGAGGAAAAATCCCTGAAACCATGCCTTAACCTATAAGTTAAAATGCTTATAAACAGAGACCCTCGTACACATTTTTATTCATTCATGGCGGTACAAGGCAAAGGTCATACATCCAGAGCTTCAAGGGAAGGCTTTATCCTCTTCTTGTTCTATATGTTATGTTATTTTCTTTTGTATTGATGTCAGTTACCATGAGTAACTAAACCTCTCTTAATCAGGGTTTCACGATAAACATCTACTTATTTGTTGGATTAAATTGATAAAAGTTTATATTTAGTTTTTTATTATTGTATCATGGTCGAATTTGTATATGTTTCGAACATTGTAATGTCTTTCAACTAGTGGTTCACCTGATCTCTAAGTCAAGGTATGCGACAAACTCTTGTGTCTTCGTCTGAACTGGAACGGTGGTAAATCACTTATTTTCAAATTAAATATTTTAACTAAATGTGAGCATGATTGTCATGGTTATGATTCATCTTTATGGACTACAACTTCCCACCGTTAGATTACAGGGTCATACCAAAACTTTTATTTATCAATGTCAGGTTATAATAGTAACTCCAGTTAAAATCCTCTCATAAAGTTACAAAACCTATAACAATGTAAACCCAATCTGTTTATACCAAAGACAACAATAACCTTCGTAGGTAAAGAGTTCCAAAAAGAGAAATCATTCAGAGAAAGACCTAAATTAGCAAAATCACGTGCACAATGGTTTCCTTCCTCGTACACATGAGAAACTGATAAATGAATACTCTTAATTCCAACAGTTGCATTGTCCCGTATGTTTTTTGGATTGCAAGGAATAAGCTTATTGTTCTTGAAAGGTAATAACAAGAGTTGAGAATTTTTTTCCAAACACAAAATTGTTATAACAAAAATTGCATATGGAAGGCAAATAATAACATATTTCCATTAATTTATTATATGTTGGTAACTTGTCATTCACGAGTCTCCAAAACAACATGGATTTTGAGGGATGAAATTATCGTCACCATGTATCTTTAGCCCAACCAACGGGTTTAGAACGATGAGCATTGAACTTGTAAGGACCTTTAAATAAAAGGTTTTCATTTGAAGTGTGCTTCTAAACTAGTGTGGCTTTTTAACTGTCCTTTATAGGTAAGGTGTCTCGATGCATAAGCTGTCTCAGAGGTTATAATTACTGAGGGGGAATGAACCAGTGATTGTTTACTTTAAAATTAGAAACCATTGATGATGGACGAAAGTTATTAGTGATATTGATTTGGATAGCTTTTATGATCAGGCACCACACCAATTGTCACGCCAAAAGACAATGTGCGGACCATTTCAAACTAATCGGCAAGAATTTTATGAGATTGACTCGTATCCCGCCTTGATTCCACTCCAAATTGAAGAGTAAATGTGATAATTTATGGTTTTCTATTGAATAAAACTTTATAAAATCTCATTTATAATTGAATCATTTATTGTTTTAAAAAGAGAGAAGAAAAACCACATGATATGTTAAATAGTTATACAACCTGTCATCGTGAACATAACTCAGTTGGTAAGGACAAATGCATAATTTATGCAAGGTTCGGGGTTCGAACCTCGACCACCATAAAAAAAGGTTATAACACCCCTATGTTACCGATTCGTAAAAAGCATCTAAGAGCAGCCTTAGTGCATTGATAAATGATAGCAACTATTGAAAACTTGCATCGAAGTGTGCATCAACTATAGAACCAACCTAAAAAAAATACCAAAGCATTGAAATCATTGATAAAAAATCACAAGCATTAATTTTATTATTTTATATGATAATTTTTGTATTATTTTGTATTTTGGTTAAAATGTAATTTGTTGTTTATTGTTATGTATTATTTTGGTGTTAAATATGTTTTTGGTCCCTACATTTTGTCCTCCTTTGACAAACAGTCATTACATTTCAACAAACGTTTTTGAAATCCCTGCATTTTTCCTCCGTTAACATAAATAGTCCATGTTGTCAAATAATTAATGAGAAGCTGACGTGACAGCTAGTGGACCCCATTTTTTAAGGGTTAAATATGTTGTTGGTCCTTATATTTTGCGTAACTTTAAAGAATAGTCCTTACATTTCAATAAATATTTTTAAAATCCCTATATTTTTCCACCGTTAACAAAATTGGTCCATGTTGTCTATTTTCACTGACCGGACAAACAAAACATGTCACAGAGGATATTTTAGTAATTTCCAATAAAGTGCAGGGGCATAATTCACCTTTACCCAAAACTTTACTCACAAAAATTCCATCTTTAACTCCGATCTGGTCCTCACAATCATTGTCACTTGCAGTTTGAATGATTCCCTAATAGCGTGATGGAGAAGAGGGCGTTGCCGGCAGCGACAAGAGAGAGAGAGAACAGATCTAAGCAAATTAATGTTGAAGAGGAAGACGGTGGTTGAGGATGAGTGTGTGAGGCTGGTGGTGGTTTGGGAAAAATAGAGAAAACGCGGAGAGAGGATGAAGACGAGAGAGAAGGTTCGGCTAAAAAATCAATCATGTCCCTTACTTTATTGTAAATTACTAAAATGTACTTGGTGACATCAATGTGGCATGTTTTGTTTGTCCGGCCAGCGAAAATGGACGACAGAGACCAATTTTGTTGATGGTGGAAAAATGTAGGGATTTTAAAAGCATTTATTGAAATGTAAGGACTATTGTTGAAAGTCACACAAAATATAAGGACCAAAAACATATTTAACCCTTAAAAAATGGGGTCCACTAGCTGTCACGTCAGCTTCTCGTTAATTATCTGACAATAGAGACTATTTATGCTAACGGAAGAAAAATGTCGGGATTTTAAAAACATTTATTGAAATGTATGAATTATTTGTCAAAGAAGGGCAAAATGTAGAGATCAAAAACATATTTAATCATATTATTTTGTATTCCATTGAAAATGTAGTTTTCATGTATTGTCGTTGTGTATTTTGTATTATTTTCAATTTTATATATTTATTATTATTTACAATTTGCTTAGGCAAAATTTATTAAAAGAACTTGTTTACAACTTCAATGATAATATTTTTTTATGAATTTTAATCAAAATAGTATTAATTTTGAATCAAGACTGATTTACGGATAAAATAAAAAAAACATAAAGGTCAAGTTTAAGTTCTCTACAAACAATCATTATTAAAGTAAACATTATTTATAGCAACTATGAATTGATTAAATCTCATACGACAATTTGACGCCAGAAAATAACTTAGCTCACTGCTTAGTTCAGCACATTAAACACGCTCTAAGTTCTAATTATGGACAATGATAGAAAAAAAATAAAAAATTACACACATGTTATAATTTATTGCGTCATGCAATTTAAAAATCCCATTTTAGCATATGTTTGTATTAACGTTTACAATAAACTATTTTATATTTAACAAACTTCACGCACGAATTTCTAAAAATTACTGCTTAAGACTTTTGAACGGAGTGTACATCTTATAAAAAATGTAACGGAAACAAGCATATGCTTAGTCACACAAACGTGATAAACACGTTTGTTAATTATGGAAAAAAAGTCAATTAAATAAATTATATTTTTGGAGAAAAGCCCGTTTGTTATAGTTTTTTTAAGAAAAAAATCACTTATTTTAAAAAAATAGTCATTTTTAAGAGTTTTGCATCCGTTTGATACAACTTTTTAAAAAATCAAATCTAAAAACAGCTTCGAATGAGAAGTTGTTAATCTAAAAAATAGATTTTTTTAGAGGAGAGAGAAAATATTATTTAAAAGACAAAAAATTCCTTTTATATAGTTGTATTCAAACAAACAAGATTATTTATTTAAAAAAAGTAATTTTTATTACGGTAAACAAAAACAAAATAGATTTTGATTTTTCATAAAATCTCTACAAAATAATCTCTAAAATTATTTTATGTGAAAATCATTTTTATCTTAACATGTAACAAACGAGCCCTCAATTAGTAATCGTGTAAAAGTAATTAATGATCTTAATAATTATAAGCTCACTAATTCAAAGAATCTTAATCCAATTTTTTCTGGTAAAGATAATCTTAATTAGGGGGGTGTATTGGATTAGGATTTTAAAAGACTATTTTAATAAAAAAAGTCTTCAAGATTTTAAAAGACTTTGTGAGATTGTACTGATTCTGTGAGATTTTAAAAGACTTTTTATGCAAAAGACTATACATTCAAGATTTTAATGGATTTATCACAATGACTTATAAGGATTTCAAAGGATTTTATGAGATTTTATGGGATTTTAATATTTCAAAGGATTCAATGAATTTTAGGAGAAAAAGAACAAACTTACAACCGTGAATGATAAAAATAGTAAATAAATTGCGTTTGAATAAAGAAAAATAAAACCAATAGAAAATTCTTTTACTAGCAAAGTGATTAATGTTTTTATGTAAAAAAAAAAAAAAAACAGAGAGATTGATTATTTTCTACATTGTAATATTATAACTTCATGTTCTCCTAAGTAGCATCTCTCCACATATCTGAACCTATATTAGTCCTCCATAGATTAGTATCTTCTCGTTCTTGCTCTTGTGTTTGAACATTGAGTTCATCATTATTGTCTTCAATTCATAGTAACATGAGAACTAAGTTCATCCATCTAATGAAGGGAATTGAACAATCCTAGGATAAAAAAATTGATCGCCGTTGTTTTTGTTATTTTTGTTCACTCTATTTATAAATTGTATATTAGAGGATAAATTAAAAAAAAAAAGTAATTGAACAGTATCAATCCCAAACATAATTTTTATTTGTTTCGATCAATGGTATCAATCCCAAACATTAGAATCAGACAAAAAAAGTATCAATCCCAAAAAAAAGTAATTGAACAGAAAAAGAAGAGACAAAAGTAATCGAAAAAGAAAACAATAGAATCAGACAAAAAAATATATGAAAGTTGAAGAAGTTGATAGAGAAAAGAAAAACCTAGCATGAAAGATGACGGCAGACAAGGGTTTGCAAGACAATGACAAAATCTCAAGGGTTTGTGTGAGATTGTTGGATGAGAGTAGTATTTATATTTTTAACTAAAAAGTCTCACAAAATCCATTCCATCTAAGAATCCATCAAAATCTATAGACTTTTGAATACCAATGGACAATTCATAAGTCATGAGAAATCTCAATTGAATACCAACGGATTTTGTTGCCTTAAAAAAAAGTCATGATTGTTTTGATTGAATACCACAAGATTTGTTTACATTTTATAAAAGTGTTTATTGAATACCACTAGACTTTTTAATTATAAAAAAGTTTTTTAAAATCCCTTGAATTCTCAATTCAATACATCCCCTAAGATTAAGAAATTACTTTTTGTCAAAATTAATCAAGATTTTTCCTGATGACTCCAACCGTGTCAACTACTTTCCTTCAAAAAAAAAAAACGTGTGAACTATTTAGCATCTTTTCCTTAAATAAATCTACATTTCCTTGTTTTTGCATGCGTCTACTATATAATTTTTTTCCTAATATATTATTACCTAGTTTATTATTATTTTTTAATTTTTAATTCACTGTCATGGTCATGCTTAGCTGTGCCAACTTTTTTAAGCTAACATCGCTGAAAAAGAAGTTTTTTAAGCTAACAATATATTAAACTAAATTAAATAAATATTCTATCTTACCTCTTAAAAAAAGTATTCTAACTTATTAAATTGCGAGATTAATCATCTTACACGGTCAATGTAAATTAGTTTAACACAAAGTTCATCAATAACTCATCAAATCGTGAATGAATCGACTTTACAATGTCGTTTTTAAAATAATTTTTCTTTATTTTTAAGGAAGGAAAACTAAACCATGCATTATTTCATTATTTTTTTAGATGTTAATGTAAAACTATTTTATATTCTATTTTCTCTTTAATAGAATTTTTAGTAATTTTTAATTTTTACATTGCACAGTATGAGTCAGCAGATACATATTTAGTGGACACACAGTAGATAGCAGGTAAGTTGCACGCTTTCACCTTCGCATCATGCTTGCCACGTGTCTATCATCGTGTGGCACACGATATGTAGCGTATGCCGTCACAACACCGTATAGAATACTCCGCTTATAAAATATCTACCTCCCTATAACAGCCTGCAAAAAACGCAAACTTTCTCTCTCTTCTCTTTCTCGCTCTTCTCACTCTCTCGTGTACTGTACGTTTTTAATTTTTACATTTTTATTTTCATTTCATTTAATTTCTCTTTCTTTCTTTGTAGCCCCCATCGTGAAAACGAAATCGAACTACACGAAACAAAAACAATAATAACTCATCTAAGAAAACGGATCCGAAAGAAAGAAAGAAAAAACAATAACTGAAAACCCTAACCCTAGAAAAAAACGGGGCTTATCCTCTTCTTCCCAAAACCGAATCCAACAATTTCGATTCCGTTTCTCTCTCCAAATTAGGGTTTTCAATTTCTATAATGGAATGCTTTCGTTCATCTGCATCTTCTTATTGCCGGCGCCGATGACCGGAACCGGAGAACGATGCCACCGCCGCAACAATATGACGGAGCAACAATCATCTGCCTGTCCGGCCGCCGTTCCGGCGGAAATCTCCGCCGCTGATTTGGAGATTGATTACTTCTCGCAGGCGAGGAAAGTGTTGAGCGAGCGTTCACCGTTTGATGTTATCGAGGAACCGTCGACTTCTGCGGCGGTGGATGTTACACTGCCGAGTGGTTTAGCTAGTTTGTTGAACCGTAACGGGGATAATAAGAAGCGTCAGAAGAAGTTGAATTCCGGTGGTGGTGGTGATAAGAAGAAGAAGAAATCGTCCAGGGCGAATGAGAAACGTGGTTTTAATGTTTGGGTTGAGACGGAGGAGTATTTTAGGGACTTGAATTTGAATGATATTGATACGTTATTGCAGGCTTATACTACGACATATAGTTTAGTTTCGAATGAGTGTTTTAAAATTCCGCATTTGGATAATGGTTCTAGGTTTAGTGTAGTTAGTAGTGAGAATGAGAAGAAGATTGTTCCATTGTTGAATGTAGTTTCTAATGAGAATGAGAACGCGGATGAGAAGAATGACGTCGAAGAAGTTAATAATGAGAATGAGAATGGTTCCTTGGCAATTGAGTTAAGTGACGTTGTTGAATTGGAAAGAGCTTTGCCGAATGACGATGACAAGAATTATGATGATTCTGATAATTGTGTTGGTTTAGAGTGGTTTTTAGGTAGCAGGGATAAGGTTTTTTTAGCTTCTGAGCGCCCATCGAAGAAAAGGAAACTTTTAGGCGGTGATGCCGGGTTGGAGAAAGTTGAAATGAACAGTCCAAGTGACGGGGACCAACCTTATTGTCATTATTGTGGCAGGGGAGATTCGGACACCGATTCAAATCGGTTAGTAGCGTGCGCTTCTTGTAAAGTCGCGGTTCATAGGAAGTGTTATGGTGTGCAAGATGATGTAGATGATTCATGGTTGTGTTCTTGGTGTTCGAAGCAAAAGGGTGATGTCGATGACTCGGTGAATCCTTGTGTTCTTTGCTCAAAGAAGGGTGGCGCTTTAAAACCGGTTTATAGTGCTGTTGAAGGGGTTGGGTCTTCACCGTTTGTGCACCTTTATTGTTGTCTGTGGATGCCAGAGGTTTATATTGAAGATTTGAAGAAGATGGAGCCTGTTATGAATGTGGGAGGCATCAAGGATAACAGAAGAAAATTGACGTGTAATATCTGCAAACTGAAATGTGGCACATTTGTTCGGTGTACTCATGGTATGTTTTGTCGTCTTGTACCAAGCAATTTTCATTTATCTAGTGAGCATTTTAGTGTCTCAAAGCTATAGCTTATTGTGCATATGTTAGGACTCTGATCGGATTTGTTCAACATTTTTTAGCTTTGACTTTTGACTCACATAATCCCGTATATTTGTCTATTGTAAATTGATTGTTGGTTTTGCTTGTGGTAATATTGAGGGTTGACTTACTTTGTTCAAAGATGATTTCGTGGCTAAGGCTTAGTGCAGTCGATGAAAATATGTCCAGTTTCTATACTAATTAATTGCATTTTTTACTACTATACAATTTTCAATTTCACGTTATCTTGGTGCAGACTATGTATTTTTACATCTTGGCGTCATATCTGCTCTAAAACTGGCTATTCATTAATTACAGGCTTCCACATGTATAATTCTGTGCTGGTCAAAGTGTTATAATATCTTCTGATTGATAAAAACGCTAAGAACTATTTTGTCTGACTAAAGTTGAAGAACATTAGTTATTCTGCCTGATCTATTCTAGTGGTAACTGTTAAAATACTAATTTGGTTATACATTAGAGTTGTATTATACAATATGTGCGCACTTCAAGAGTGCAAGTGTTTGGAGACTTTTAACGTACCTTGTCTTGAAGAACATATTTCTTTGTAATTAATTCTGTGCACCAAATTAGGTTTTTTTTTAATTTTTTTTATTTCATAATTGTACCAGACTACCTGTCCCAAAAAAATGTGTAATTAATCAAACTGAGGGTTAACTTCTTTCTATTTTTCTTATTGCAGTTTCATGCAATTCAATTTTGAAGTGAATATCCCAGTCCTTTATTTTTTCAATCTTGTACAGAATATTGACAGTAGTATCTAATCTGGACAGTCGATTGTAGTTTATGCCTATTCATTGATTGGAAAATACAACACATGATCTTGAAGCATCTAATCTGGACCATTGACTTGATTATTCCTATTCATTGATTGAAAAATGCAAATCATGGAGTGACTATGTAGCTTAAGAGTTTAAATTGGATTAGATGTTGTTGGAGTTGTTTGACTTGTTGATTATTCATATTCATTGATTTAAAAATGCAAATCATGGAGTGACTGTGTAGCATATGCAGAGTTTAAATTGGATTAGATGTTGTTGGAGCTGTTTGATGTGTTGATTACTCCTACTCATTGATTTAAAAATGCAAATCATGGAGTGACTATGTAGCATAATCAGAGTCTAAATTAGAATAGATGTTATTGTTGTTTTCTTCAGGTGTCTTCTAGGTCTGTTTCTTGCTGGCATGTAATAAATATATATTTTTGTAAATTTTTGCATTTTGAATCATCTTTGGGTGAACAAGGATATTTATGGCTCTTTTTTAGCACGTGTAGCGTATTCTTTTTGCCAATGAACCTCGAGTTTTAAAAGGCAGGCATTGTAGAATTTGCAATGTGTCTGTTTGATGACAAATTGTGAAGACTGTGTGTTAGTCTCTTTTAAAATGATATACCAGCAGCAGGCTCATTTTTTAGCCATCTACGGCAGGATAGCATTTCTTGTCGTTTTTGCATTTGCTGATGAGTAAGTGTAAGGGTGGATTGATTTTGGTATTGAACATGTGGCCCCCCATCTTTGCGTTTTTCATAAAATCTTTTTAAAAACTACTAAAGATACGATATACTAAATCAACTCTTGGGACCCAACTAAATGCTACTCTTGGAAGTAGGCTGTTTTGGCCTTTAAAATGATTATGTTAACTACCACAGACAGTTGCTTCATAAGTAGATCTTTGATCTATTGAGATGTTGGATTTGGATTCAGTCTTTTCATTGTAGGATTTTCTGAGCAGTGAATATTAGCATACATACTTCTTTCTTTTTTTGTCATTTTTTATGAAGTGTCATGTTTGATCAAGGTTCCGTGGTATGTGCACTTCAGCTATTGTCTCCTACCTTGTCTCTAATGTTAGTATGAGTATCTCAATGTTCTTCTTTTGATCTGGTGTGTAACTTGTTGGTGCTAGTTGGCATTCATAACTATCTCATGCTCTTCAAATTGTTTTAGCTCGTAACTTTTTCCTTCTATATGGTATTTTCAGGATCCTGCAGAACTCCTTTCCATCCTTTATGTGCAAGGGAAGCTAGACATAGAATGGAGGTTTGGGCAAAGTACGGCAATGATAATGTGAGTTCTTTGTAATTTTTAGAACTAAATCTTCCTTTCCCCTTTCCAGTAAACAAGGAAACAACAAATCAAGCAAGTTGTTGATTATCAATATTGGATTAGTTCATAATATGCCAATAGTAAATAGTCCCCTTTTTTCCAAGTTACAGTTTTGTCGCAAGAGTTGATTATCATATACCTTTGTATATTATACTTTGTCAGATTGAATTGCGGGCTTTTTGCTCGAAACACTCTGATCTACAAGAGAGCAGAAGCATCTTGCCTTTTGGAGGCTCTATTCCAGTTGGCAGTGAATTTCCAGAAGCTAACCTTCCAGTGACGTTACCAGTGAAAAGTGAACACAGTATAAAAATTGGTTGCAGCAATGGAGCGTTAGAGTCTGATAGTAATTCTGACAAGTTGAACCATAATGATGGACCTCCGAATGGAGGATTGTCTGTCGGTACGATTAGCGCACAAAATATGTTGGTATGTGGCGATGCGCAACCACATAATATTGGTGTGGCAGGGAGAACCAATGAGAAGGTTGATGCCTCTAATTCCCCCAGTTTTGCACTTGTTTTGAGAAAGGTATTCTGCGCATCATTAACATACACTGTTTGCAGTGAAACTATAATTTTGTAGACAATTTTTTTTCTTTTCTTTTTCCGTGTTTATTCTAAGCTGACATTCACTTTTTGCCAGTTGATAGAGAAAGGAAAAGTTGATGTAAAAGATGTTGCATTGGAGATTGGCATTTCCCCAGATACATTAACTGCAAATATCAATGTAATGCTCGAAATTTATCATGCCCACTTTGTGACAATGATTATTTGAACAAAATTAATTTTATTTTTATGCTTTAAACATTATACTTGCAGGAAGCTCATATGGCCCATGATGTGCAACACAAAATAGTCAATTGGTTAAAAGCTCATGTGTATACTGGTGCATTTCATAAAGGCTCAAAAGCCAAATTCAAATCGGCTATTGTATCCATGGATGAAAGTGGAGCTTCAGCTGGTTCTGATACTTCACCGTTATCTGATTCAGGCTTGCAGGATCCTGTTGCTGTTAATGTTAAGTCTGTACCACCAAGGAGAAGAACTATCAATAACATTAGGATTTTGAAGGACAATAAAGTGATATGTTCATCTGAGGGGGTTACTACTAGTGACGGTGGGGTGTCAATTGATAAGTCCTTGGTCTGTCAGCCTGAGTGTGAAAATCCAGGAAGTTCTGACAAAGCATCAGTTCCTGATGCTACTGACATGGTAATTTTATGACCTGGTCTATTTGGGTTGGAAAACATTTTTTAGTTTTATTTCCCGACTATGTTAGCCTTGCTATGCATAGCTGGTCCCAAGCTTTGATAAAAGGATAGAGTTGTGTTAGGCAGTTGACAGCCATCGTAAAACTTTGTTGAATCTATATAACATGGATCAAATACGTAATAGTGTTTTTTGTATTTCCTGTTTTTACTAACCACTCATAGTTCCAATCAATGCTTTGTCCTTTTTATTTTGTTTTAAGATTTCCAATATTTGTAATGTAGTAAGGTAAAAAACCCTGACATATTTGAAATTATTTGTGAAAACAAAGCTTAACCCACTTTCCACTAGGAGAGGTCTGGATCTAAATGATCTATCTTTAAAACCTAGTGGAAATTTTTGTTGTTATTGTAGTAGTAGTACTTGCTTTGTGGGATAACATTTGGTTCTTGTTTACCGGTGGGGTATTTTTTGTTCTTTTTTCTGCTAGCACTTCATTCTTGACAAATCTTAGCAATGTTATAATTCACTTTGTTCTGTTTTTCATTCCATGCAGAATCTAACCAAGTCTGAGGATATATTCCATGAGGTTCAAGGTACGGCTTCATCTTGAAACTATCCATTTATAAAATCAAAAGCTACTATACCTATTTCTCTTGAAATTTCTTGCTCTCTTCTTTTGTCATTCCCTCCTTTAAAGGTTGCGGTATAGGTAAATTGAAATGAAATGCTAATGTTGTAAGGATTTGATTTTTTAACTGCAAACATGCTTCAATTACTTTTATGAGTATTTATGACATCTTTTCTTCCTATGTTATGAGTATTTATAGCTACATTATGCAGGGAATGCTGATGACCCCTACAAATCCAGCTTATCTGTATGCGTTTCAGAACAGAACTCTACTGCTTGTTTGCAGAATGCATCTATGCTTTCCGATCAGCACATTCCAGCTCATTCTGCTTCAGAACCACCCCTTCCTGGTTTCATGTGAGCTTCTCAAAGTGGCTATTTTATTATATCCAGCATGTGCTGTTTTCTGTCTCTTTTATAAACCTTAGACATGACATACTTGGGTTGGCATTCTACTTTAAAGTCAACTTTCGTTTTTTGATTGCAGAAAACTGGAAGCAATCTCTAGTTACGCTCACCCATACATTAACAAGAAACTGCTGCAGATTCGTAATGGCTTGCCCTCGGAGAACCTTATGGGTAAGATAGATTTGAATATTATCTTTAGGAGGCATTTGGTGTGATTGTTCTAATTTTCCGTGTACGTGTAAACCTGTTTATTTTAATATACAAATCTGTTTATATAATATATCGGAAAAAGGTATATTAAAAAATTCCAAATCTCCTCGGTATAAAATGTTAAAGTCCTCATTGGGATGATATTTATACCCATGCATAAAATTAATAGGTGTCCATGTGTTTGGAAAATTAGAATGGCCACATACCAAATGACTCCTTAGTGTTTTGTTTAATGTTATTTGGACTAGGCTTATAAATTTCTCTCAGCAGGTTTCAGTGGGTGCAGAAATTCTTTCGTTGAATCATCTGGAGCTAGTAACTACCCGACTAGTGAAAATCAGCAGTTAATTTGTACTGACGTTTCCATGCCTGATCCAGGAAAGACGGAGCAGTTGGTTAGGGATGGACAAATGCAACTTACGGAATTTTATTCAGAAGATGAGTTGGAGTGTGATCTTATATATTTTCAGCATAGACTGCTGCAGGAAGCAGTTGCAAAAAAGAGGCTTGCTGGTGTGTGCATCATTTTGTACTGAATTTTCATCTACTTCATTTTTTTTCTAATTAATCTGAAGTTGGCATTATCAATTGTTTTGTATCCATGTTCAATTTTAAACTTACAGCAATATCTGACCTTGTCTGATTTTCTAATTTCAGAAAACTTGGTCTACAATGTTGCCAAGAGTTTGCCCCAGGAGATTGATAAAACACATCAACAAAGATGGGATGCGGTGATTGCTAGTCAATATATGCGTGATCTTAGAGAGGCAAAGAAACAGGGTAGAAAAGAAAAAAAACACAAGGAAGCACAGGCAGTATTGGCTGCTGCAACTGCCGCAGCAGCATCATCTACTAGGGTTTCTTCTTTCCGTAAAGATACCATAGATGAATCTATGCAACAGGAGGTCATATGCACTTGCTTCTTTTGCATTTTCTTTTAACAGTTTGCATACCGTATTGACAGTAAAATATTATTTTTCAGAATTCATTGAAGTTGGGTGCTTTAAGTGGGCGGACTGGTCCATGTTCTCAGCCAATGCCCCGTGCCAAAGAGACTCTTTCTAGAGTTGCTGTCACTAGAGCTTCGTCAGAGAAATATTCGGATTTTTCTTTGCCAAGATCAGATATTTCTAAGGAGCAACGTAAATCATGTGATATCTGCAGACGATTTGAGAATGTGTTAAATCCTATTCTAGTCTGCTCTGGTTGCAAGGTTTTAGGACTCATCCCTGGTTCTTTTCATGCACTTATTTCTCTGTTCTTTTCCCCTTATTAGTTTTTCATGGTTGTAGGTTGCGGTGCATTCAGTTTGCTATCGTAGTGTGAAAGAAACAACCGGTCCATGGTACTGTGAATTATGTGAAGATCTATTGTCAAGAAGTTCTGGGCCATCTGCTATAAATAGCTGGGAGAAGCCGTATTTTGTTGCAGAATGTGCTCTCTGTGGTGGTACTACTGGTGCTTTTAGGAAGTCGTCTGATGGTCAATGGGTTCATGCCTTCTGTGCCGAGGTTGCTCTTTTTTTTTTAATTTTCTTTTTGCAAGTCTACTTGTCATCCTTTAACACCTAACTTCACCTATTTTTTAACTGTGATATTTACAATATTTTATAGTGGTTTTTTGAGTCTACGTTCAGAAGAGGACAGATAGAGGCTATTGAAGGAATGGTATGTTCATTGGTGGAACAGATGATTTTTACATTTTGAACTCGAACTACTTATCTCTTGCTCGTTTATTTAAAAAGAACATATAATTATCTTGTCTTACACCTATTTGTATATTGTTGAATGACAGGAGACTGTGCCAAAAGGAGTTGATATTTGTTGCATCTGCCACCGAAAACATGGTGTATGTATGAAGGTAATGATAAACAGACACTGTTTTCCACTTCTATCATTTTCTTCAGCCAATGCTTTTGGAATTAAGATTTCTGTTTGCTTAGCCAATGTTGACATATGCTGATTGCAGTGTTGCTATGGCCATTGCTTGACCACATTCCATCCATCCTGTGCTAGAAGTGCCGGTTTGTTCATCATTATGAGGACTGCTGGGGGCAAGATGCAACACAAAGCTTACTGTGAAAAGCATAGTTCGGAGCAGAGAGCAAAGGTTTTACTTTTAGTCTACTTTTTGTCTCTTGGTGTAAAATGTCCTCTTTGTTGGCCATCCATAATGACATCTTAAGTTTCAATTCCTCATTTTCCCAGGCTGAAACTCAAAAGCATGGAGTTGAGGAGTTAAAAAGTATCAAGCCAATTAGGGTGAGACTTTCCTATCCATGATGAAACTGCTGGTGCTTGTTTCACAATCAAATTACGTTCCTCGTTTGTGTGCATACGACGTGCCAATGCATTTTTCTCTTATTTTAATATAGAAAAATTAATTACCCATGAACCATAAATTCTTACTTTTATGTTCAAGCTATACTCGCACTGGACATGATCATTATTCAAGTATTTTGTTCATGTAATAATGTCATGTATATAAAAGAGCGGAGGTATAATTATATGCGCACGAAATCGCAACTGTAAAGATAAATTTTTTTGTTATCAAATAACTTGATTCTCTCTAAATGCACTTGAAACAGGTTGAACTTGAGAGATTACGTCTCCTTTGTGAAAGGATTGTCAAACGGGAAAAGATTAAGGTAAAAATTTAGTTTTTTTAAAAGTTCAGTTACGGCTTTAGTTGTTTTCCACCATTTGCACCACATTCTTGATGACATTTATTGTGTCATGTCTAGAGTAATGTTGGTATCTATATATATGTGGTATCTGTCTTGTACGGTTATTTTGATTATTAACTTCTGATTCTGTCAACATTTACAGAGGGAATTGATTCTTTGCTCACACGACATACTTGCCTTTAAAAGAGATCATGTTGCTAGGTCTGTGCTTGTTCGTAGTCCTTTCATCCTTCCAGATGGTAGTTCAGAATCAGCTACAACATCCCTGAAAGCAACCACAGAGGGATACAGGTCGTGCAGTGAAGCGCGCCAAAGATCAGATGATGTAACTGTGGATAGCTCAGTTTCTGCTAAGCACCGTGTCAGAGTTTCTGTATCCATGGACACAGACCCAAAATTGGATGATGACTGCTCAACCTCACAAAGTCACTATAACCACAAGATTCCAGAGAAGATGCAATTTTCTGGCAAACAGATACCCCGTAGAGCTTCTGCTACATCACGTAATATCTCTGAGGAGGATGCATGGAGATCCAAATCTCGAAAGGTCTGCAGTAAATTAAGACACTGATGTCTTTATTTTTCATTTTTTTTGCGTACTCTTTACTTTGAAATGTTTGATTTGATGGGTGAGTTCTGGATTTTGCTGGACAAGACCTTATCCATCATGCTTGTTTGCAGTTACAGACCAATGAATCATTTGGAAAAGAGCTTGTTATGACATCAGATGAAGCATCTATGAAGAATTCAAGGCTACCTAAAGGATATGCATATGTTCCTGCGGATTGCCTGTCAAACGACAAGCAGTCTAACAAGGATGTATATGCTAGTGGACTAGGGGAACGTGATGGGTAGAGCGATCTGGTTTTTTATTTATGCCCACGAGGCTGACATCCACATTATAAGATGCCATGCCATTTTGCACGTGGAATTGTATTTGAATATGGCAAAATGTAGGGACAGGACTCTGGTCACTGTATTGTTGCAGAACGTTGCTGCATTCTGCTCTGGCGGGGGGAAGTTTTGTTAACGTTGTTGTACATTCGTTGTGAGAGTAGTAAGCTGTACAGTGGATGAACATTTCTTGCATTTACTTGTATTTGGAGGGGCGTGTGTTGGAATAGAAGCATTCCCTCTTGTAAACCATACAAGGGAAGATCAAGAAATTACCTGTTTTTATGTAAAGTTAATGTACATATTATGACAGTCGCATTAATTCTGAAAGGGCCCGGGCTTGGCATCATATTATACCGAGCATATGAATTATGTAACCTAATTTTTTTCTTCTTATACTGCATTCTAATTGATTTTAACGCTGATTGTCATTTGTAATCATTTGGACTGCTAAGTTCACTGTATCTTAATGTAGTTAATGATAAGCTTACAACCATAAGCATTTGAGCTAGTTGAATTGCTCAAACCTTTGGTACAAACTACAAACATTTGTGTATATTTATTTATTTATTATCATCGCCAATCATAATATCATTTATGGTAGAGGAAGAAAATGTTGGTTTAGCTTTAGTCGCCGTGGTACTGTGTCAGTTGCTGCTGTGGTGATATGAATAACTAAAGCCGAATTTTCAAAAATTGATTGCAGGGTTAGGTTTTTTTTGGGTCGAATCAGGGTTGTTATTTTAAACGTTGTCAGTGATGACTTATAGCCCATAAGTACGACTTGGTGACATTAAAAATTAATTTGATGCGCACTGCTGCTGTATAGAGCAAAACCAGTGAAATTCAACGATGTAGTACAAGTTTGGTAAGTCACCGGCAATTTCACTGTGACACCAAACTTTACACATCAGCAATTGAGTTTTAGCTCGGGACAGATTAATTCTTATAATCACTATTTTTTATTTTGAATATCAGTTCTTTTTAAAATTTCGTTGATTATATGATCTAAATACTAATATTGACCATACGTTTTCTAAAAACATACATACATATTAAATCATTCACTCTAACTGAACTGACCTACAACAGTTGATCAAATAAATGTCCGTTAAATACTGTTCATACTATGGGCATGATATTGTTGACTTGAGTACAGATCTTGGGTGATCCTTCGACTTTGATATCCAGCTTCACAATTCATTAGTCTTAATTTATCATTTTATTTGCACAATTTGAATGTTGACTTGCCAAATTCCAAAACAGATTGACGCGCCTAAACATGAATATTGCAGAACAATTTCTACACGAGCACGGACATTATCAATTAATTAAAAATTCAAAACATGGAAATAAATCTACAACGAACTTTATTTTAACACACATTGTACTTTTCAAATTTATTGAGTCTAAGTTAGCCAATAATTGCTCATATTGTATTCATTTGGAAGAAATGGATTCTGCATGTCAAAATTCTACGCATGACCATTTTTTGTGGATTATTTCTTTATAAATTCTAATCTATTTTACTTTACTTTTATAAATCACAAGTATCTTCTGTAACTACAAAACATAATTTTCCTATCCTTAAGAAAAAACACAATTTTCCAAGCCACTGTGAGAACAAAAAAGATGGTAAAACTCCATCTCAAGAGTTTTAGCACTGCTGCATTTTTAGGATTAAAATCGAAATCATAGTTCTAGTTAAATCGAAATAGATATATCAATATCTATTTCGTTTGATTACTATTTTTATGACTCTAATTTTGACTATGGACCCCTCTATTTTATTAAATAATTTTAGTCTCTAATTTATCTTCTATTTTATTTATTTAAAACTCATTTTTTTAATTAAAAAGTCTATATTCTCCTTAAAATTGAACACTCACCAATTTTATTCCTACTTTGTAAACATATATCAAAATCAAAATAGTCTCCCAAATTTTAAACATTAGTCAATGAGATACATTTGTTAACTAAATGTTGATGTGCCACACTAAGTACTTAGTTGGCATCTATGCAAGTCTCCGCCTCATAAAAGAGCAATAATTATGGAATCAAATTGATACATCTCTCTCTCTCTCTCTCTCTCTCTCTCTCTCTCTCTCTCTCTCTCTCTCTCTCTCTCTCTCTCTCTCTCTCTCTCTCTCTCTCTCTCTCTCTCTCTCTCTCTCACACACACACACACACACACACACACACACACAAACAACCGCCTCTTCCTTGTCTCTTCTTCTCTACCTATTGCCCTGATTCGCTCCCCTTTCTTCCGTACATATTTGCCAACAAAAGTTAGGTTAAACTAATAGGATCAAACGATTTATTTTAGATTTAAGCATGTTTTTGGTCTCAATAAATAGACCTAATGACGAGTTTCCAATTTCTTCTCTTGAAACTCTACTCTCACATCATATTGAATTCTTAAATTTATAAAAAAAATTAAAATTTATTTCATATCTCAGTTTGTTTCTAAAATCGACGTTTGTTTATAATCACATGTTGTCCAAACTCGAGGGGTTAATATAGTGTAATTAAACCTATTTTTTGAAATGAAATATCATTTTATTTCAATCATAAAGAGATAAGTAATCACACTATTTTTTTTACAAGATATGATTATGTTAAATATTTAAATGAAAATAAAAATATTTTAAGTGAAATTCTATAGTGAAAAAGAATATATAAAAGAGGGAGCAGGGATAATTATGATCTTTTGCTTGGTGGGAAGGACATGTTGAGAAGGAAAGAATTTGGATAGACACTATAATAATGTAAGGATCTTTCTCATTTCCCTACCATTTGGTAGGCATAATAAAAGAAAGGTAAATAATGGCAGGGATGATAAACGAAAGGTAAAATAATCACAAAAAAAGAAGAAGGGAAATGATAGCTGCAGCCTGCAGTACTTCTTTTCTCTTCTATAGTATCCTTTTTTTCCCTTTATTCTTAGAAGGGATACTAATTTTTTTACGAGTAATCTATCAAATTGGTCTCTATCTTTGTACCAAATTCTTAAATTAGTCTCTGACTCTATTAGTAACTCAAAATAGTTCATGTCTTTGTCAAATGTTTCTCAGATTGATCCCTACCTCTATTAGTTGTTTTGTATTTTGTGTGTTAATGATTCAATGTCTTTTGAATATTATTTAGTGGTTGATGACATAATGCATTTTGGATCTTATTTGGTACGTTAATGACTTAAAATACAAAACAACTAATAGAGTCGGGAACCCATCTGAAAAATGTTTAGCAAAGTCAGAAACCATTTTGAGTTATTAATAGAATCCATGATCAATTTAAAAATTTAATGGACCAATTTAATGATTTACTCTTTTTTCACTCCCAAAGGCATCTGCAGGGTGCTTCGATTCAAAGGTAAGTTGGCTGTTCTACATATTGAACAGTCATGAATTCCAATTGCCCACATCATGTTATTATCCATATTTGTTTAACACTAATTTGTTTGATGGAAAATGTTGGTGTACAACTAAACACTTGAATGACACCATAAAAACAGAAAGAAATAGACGGAATGATATACCGTTAGTGTTGTGATAGAAAGAAAAAAATAGAGAAAAACAATAAGGTTTGAAGGAATGTATAAAAAAAGTTAGAGATGTTTAAATATAAGAGTTTCTATTTTTTTTTCAAATAAAAAGAAATAAACAATTTTTTTAAAGAAAGGAAACACTCTTTACAAATAAACTGTTGAATAGCATATTTTGCTTCTATCTCTTATTATAACATAGACCAGCAATCAAACACCCTTTCACAATTTACTTCTATATTAAGAGCATCGGCAACAACAATCACTCAAACACTCTTCTATTATGTGAAATACACACGTAACATTTATACGATACTTATCCTCATATTAATGATATATATATATATACATATATATATATATATATATATTACCTAATAAAAAAGTCTTTATTGAAACAAAAGTGTTAAAATTGACGTTACTAACACTATTCATTAATTAATAAAATTAGGTAATATGTTAAATTTTTCTTTTTTGTTGTTGTCTAGATATTGATCCCAAATTGTCCTTTAATTAAGGCTTTAGTTAACAACTAATACTAAAAAAAATTAAATTATTTAAGAACATTTTTACAATAAAATAAACAATTCATCAAGTAATTTAAAAATAATATTTTTAAAAAAAAAAAAAAGTAAATTTGTAGTTAAAGACATAATATTTTTCAAGTGCGAGTAGTATTGCAAGTTTGAACACACGCTCCAATTTATCAAATATTTAGGTAACTTTTTGTCATAGTACAATTTTTCTTTTAGGGATATCAAGTACACTTATAAGACCAAACTTATTAGTTAAAAACAAAAAAAGACCAAACTTATAGTTTTTTTTTAAGACAAACTTATAGTATTTAACTTCATTGGATTTTCATGACAGTAGAAATACACAACAACCATATGTTTGGTCCTCGAAAAAAAACCATACGTTGGATTTTATAGTTAAAACAACCTATGTTTGACTGTAATAATTATTCTTTAATTAATGACTGTTTATTTAATTACAATAAATTTCCAGACTAATTTTTAATTATATACACTGTTTGAACACAAAATAAAATAGTCTAACAGCATTAATATTTTGACAATTTGACTTTGACCTGTTTCCGATTTACTCATGCAACAGTATTCATAGACAAATATGATCACAATGTTCTGCTTCAAGAAATTTAATCTCTTCCAAATTGTAAGCTGAGAAAACTAAAAAAAAAAAAAAAAAAGGAAAAAGATGAATAAACAATAAACAATTTACATTATATCTGATCTAAGTAAAAATGAAAAAGAACTATGGATCTGTCTAATCTAATTCCATTCCCATCTATCAAACAGTTGTAGGTTCAATGCAAAGCTTTGGAGTTTGAACTTGAATCTGTTGAACCTGTAAACTTCTCAATGGAGCCAAACTTGAACCTGATCTTCTTTTCCAAAGACTATTCTCACCTTTGTTTCCTTCTTCCAACTTATTTACTCTCTTGATCACTGGCAAAGGAGGATCCATTTCATCAATTTTTATACCAATTACAGCAACATTTTCATTCCTAATACACCTTTCAATATTCTTGGGCACCTTCACAATATTAGCACTATTACCTACCACCCTTTGCTTGGTTTTTGTGGTGGTAGAAGTAGTTGAGGGGGTGCTAATAAGATTCTTACTAGAGAAAAGTTTTTTGAGTTTGGAGTATTTCACAACTGGTGAAATAATTGAGGGGGTGCTACTTTTGTTGTTGAAACTGAGCAACCTGTATTGTGAAGTTGGGAATCCAGCTATTTTGTTGTTTCTTTTGACTTGACCCATGCAACCTATTTTTGGTGATAAAGGGTCATTGCAAGAAGAAGATGGATTGATTCTACACCTTGGAAGATTCACATCTTTGATGGAGGGTTTTGAGCATAACATTGGAAGGAATGTGTTTTTGTGATGGTTGTTGTAAAATTGATGATGGTTTTCAAATTTTTGATTGCCCATGTTTCTTAATTTTTTAAAAGAAACAATTGAGAGAGAGAGAGAGAGAGTTGAGAATGGTGTTGGATTTTTTTTCCTTTTAAAGGAGGAGAAGAGTGAAGAACAAAGTGAGAGTGAGAGAATGGAAGGACAAGAATATAAGAAAGTGTCAGAGGAAATGACTAGGTCGTTCTCCTTTTGGTTTTGGGCGTTGTTTTTGTGCTGTGTTGCTCTTTCAATCTGAGAGTAATTAGCTTATGTGTTGTTTTGTGATTGTGACCTTTTATTTTAATGAAATGATTTTTGGATGAAGTCTTGTGTGTTACAGACAGGGATTATAAGATAAGATTCTTGCAAATTCACAAAATAAAATATATTAAATAATATATCATTTCATCACTATTATAAATAAAAATTATGTATGTGGTCTTTATTATAGACTATATACATCATTTGTTAAATAAATTCAAAATGTAATTTTTTACTTGTAATAATGATTGGATGATGTATATGTATTTTTCAAATAAATTTTTACACATAACCTTTAAAGAGTGTCCGAGGAGCATTTGTGATAGAGACAAAAAAAAAATGATTCCAAAGAGGGAGTATCGTGGAAGAAAAACTGTACACATGCAATCAAATTTCAAATAGAGGAGAGGAAGGACCACTATAGAGTGTGGAATGGATTGATTTTATTTGGAATTATTCAGAGATCAGATCAGAGAGCAGGTTTTGTCTTTCTGATTGAGTATTAATCACTTCACTACAAAATTTTATGTCTGGAAAATGGTAAGGACTAGTAATGGGTACAGCTAAGCTAGCTATAGCATCTTCTTCTATATATGTGCTTACTTGTTTGTGACTCTTGTGGGATCTGAGTTGAGTGGATCTAATCTAATGGTAGTAAAGTACTCATAACTGTAGGGGTAAAGTAAAATCATTGGATGGGCAAGAGCTACCCTTCATTGTCCCCCCTTTTAACATTTTGTTTTGGCGTGGAATGAGTATGGGAATAAATAAAAGAATAAAGAACAAGGGGGAAATTATGTGAAAAAACAAGAGAAAATGGTTAGAAAAATATAGTGGATTTCTAAGTTATTTAAACGAAGACGAATATAGTCTTGGTGAATAAAAAAATGTTTGTTTATAAGGCAAAAAATATGGCTACTAAATAATTAAAATTTATTCATTCTTTATAGATGGGTGGTTTACAGTCAAATTTTTATCCCAAATCACCTCTCTAAATCATTTTTCTCCTTCCTTCTCATTTATTTAAATAAATGATTTTCACATCTATTTAGTTTTTTCTTTAGTGAGTTTGTCATCTTAATGTGACGTTGTTTTGTTTGTCGTTTTTGTGCGACGTTGTTTGGTTTTATCTATCTTGTTCAGGTGTTTGTTCAATTTAGATTGTCATATCAGTTTCGATTCAGTGCAGATCCAATCAATAACTTTGACGTCATCAATATTGCAAATCCAAAGACATAACTATTCCAAATACTTGAATACAATCATATTTGTAGACCTACGTACATTGTCGTTTTATGGTATTAACATAGGTAATGTGAGTTTTTATTCATCCTTTTTATTTTTAGTGAATTTGTACTGTATCAATGTACTCTATCAATTTGAATGAATGAATATCGTTTAGTTTTAGTCAATATTTTTCATCCCTCTGAAAAATAATTTAAATTATTAAATGCCATATAATTGATTTTATAAACTTTTTATTTATGATGCACATTTCTCCAAGTAAAGTGCAAGAACCCAATTATGTTTAGAGGTGGAGGAACAATTGTTTGCAAAATGTGGTACCGCGAGTGCCGGTTGGTATGAGCTTTTTAAGTGATTAGGAGTAATTTCGATGGCGTCGGGGGATCATTTTACATTGTTTGTCATCTTTGATGGAAAACGGAAAGGCTTTTAGAGAAATTTTGTTGATTTGACATACAACTTCGTGGCTTATTTGGAAGACAAGGAACACTCAAATTTTCAACTCAAAGGATCCAAAGTACTAGAAAAGGAGGTGAATGGTTCTTAAGGAAATAAGCCGACTACTCTGTGTATTTATTATGAATGATTCAAGTTTCCTCTAGGTTGTACTTTGAGGTAATTTATTTTTTTGAGTGGTCGTTGGGTTGATTCTTTTTTGAGAAAAGTAAATACTACTTGTATTTATCTTTTCTTTTTATTATTAAAAAAAAATCACGAGTCTCATATCCTTTTACTAGCAAAATTAAAACGAACACAAACTTTAAGAAATAAAAATAAAGAATATTTTTCACAAATAACGGATCCATTAATTTTATTTGTCTTTGTAATATGTTAAGTTTGTCAATTGTCGCAAGAAATATGCTAAGTACTTATTTAGATGCTCCTAAAACTCGTTATTGTAGCTATGGATATGTAGGTAGTGTCATGATGATTGAAGATGATTATGATGAACATGAAATGTAGAAGTAGGTTCAAACTTCAAATTAATGTAGTTTGAGGTTGAAGAGTCAAACCGTGGTGATCTAGTTCCCGTGTTTTGCGGAGTTGGGCCCACCATGTCAAAGACATCTTCACACCATTAATCCGACTTGGTCTAATAATCTACGTATGCCACGCAATAGAGTGAAATGAGAGCTACTTCTTCGTCTTGTTGCTACTAATATGATCAACTATGTGGTCAGCGCAACATTAATTAACTTAAACTTCTCATTCAATATGAGAGTATATATTAATCTACTTTTATTTAATTCGTGCTTCCCAACATGGTGGTGATTGGAGGGCAGCCTTTCCTAACGGTTTTGGGAGGTTAGTTCTTTTGCTAAATTAAGCATCCGTCATCCCATTTTCATTTCACATTTCATATAGTTGATAAAAATTGACAATTTGATTAATCTACTTTTTAGAGTTTAGCTGCAAAACGTACACAATAATAATGCAAATACAAGTGACGATTTATGAAAATGTGGAATATAAAAACATGGTTATAATTAGAGAGGAAGTACTAGGGAGTACACAATGTATAGAGGAGTCAAAAATTTGATCAAATTTAAGAGTATAACATAGTAAAGGAAAAAACAAATATTTATACGCATATACAATGTACACAAGAAATTTAAGAATTTATTTGATATATCCAAAGTTAATATGCACCCAAAATTATAAGAAAGTTAGAAGATATAAAAAATATGAGTTTCTTGAGGCTTCATTGAGTATGATGAGGCTAAAGAAGATTTCTTAATAGTAGAGAAAAAATAAAATAACAAGAATGCAAAGATAGGAGGAGAAATTCAAGATGATATCACATGCACCGAATCATTGGTATGACTAAAAGTGTACAAACAACACAACATGCAATAAGTCAAAAAATTTGAGTAAAATTGCGACAAGTAATTATAAATTGATGTTGTAGTCAAGGTTCTTCTGTAAATCATTGAAATTTTTTTACTTTATTTTTCAATGTCATGCATTCTGGTTAAGGATTCGTGCAATTAAAGTTTAAAATTTATGTGTACAAGGCTAAATATATCGATTAAAAAAATTTCATTATTTAAGATCATATAAAACTTGCGGAAAATAACTATAGTGACGAAAAATATAATAGTATATCAATATGAAGAAAAAACACTATGAAAATCTTAGAAAGACCGTGATCTTTGCCGGTCTCTCTTCTAACTCTATCCCTATTATTTAGGACTCCATTTTCACTATTGCGACATTTTTAATTTATTTTTTAGAGTTAATTGTTAAACACATACACACTAGACATTGAAAAGTGAAGAATTAATAGTTCGAGTTTGAATTTCAACATATGAAATAAAATATACTTTTTTTTTGTTAGATTCGTGTTTGCAGACTACTACAATATTATTTTGAGAATTATTATCTTGTTGGTGAACTAATTGGAAATGCTCTAATCTTATGTCAAAATATAATTAAATTGAAAATCTAATTAACATATCAACTTTCTTCTCTTCTCTTAATGTCAGACCTCAAACTGAGTTTTTAGAGGTTAAAGAGAAAACTCTTGATCAATGACCTTTTAAAAGACTGGCAATAACATATCAATTACAATTGTTGACGAGGTATATCGTAATTTTTTTTTAATTACTTTTACATTATTTGTATTTATTTATGTTTTTTTAGTAAATTTATTGATACTGCTATAATGTTATCACTTTGTTTCTTTTTAAATGCCATTTTAAATAGTACTCTCAAATTAAGAAAATAGATTTTTGAGAGTTTTATTATACCCTCATTTTAATTTTATCAATAGATTTTTAGTTTTCTTACATACTCTCTCCAATAAATTTGATTCTTGCATTTACTTTTAAAACAAACAATATACTCTATTTTCTTTAATAAATTCATATTTTTTCTATATATTTTATCTCTCCAATAAATTTGAAGGTCCTATCTCTTTCACACAAGCAAAAAATTGTCAATTAAGAAATTGCAAAATAAAATAAAATTTATTCCAACTATACATGATTTCAAAGTTTAACTCAATTTTTCATTTAAGAAAATTTAATACTTGATTCGATAAAATTGGATTAGGTTATTACACACTAAAGTAAAAGAAAATCTATATTGGGGAACCGATCACGTGGAAAGAAAATCAATCACGAACGTCGGTTGATTAATTTGTTTACGGCCGACACGCCATCAATGTCTGCATGTGGAAGGCACGTGTTTACCCTTTTATTTTATCTTATGGTTCATCTTTAATTGGTTGTATCAACTAATTAATTAATTAATGTAAGCAAACTTTTTTTGCTAAAAAGAAAGTGAGCAAACTTTTCATTTTACATGTTTGATATTCTTTTTCAACGGTAAATGCCATTCATTAAAATGTAAAGCTTAGTGTAGTTAGATTTGACTATTTATGTCGGAACTCATCCAATCTTAAATATGTATTTACCCTTTGTAATTTGGCAAGTTCCAGTTAACCCCCTGTAAAAAAAAAGTTTAGATTCCAACCTTGTAATTTGAAGATTCTTTCGTTTTAGACTCTGAGGCCATCTGACTGTGCAAACATGATGATGTGGCGTGCTGGCTCAGTATTTTTGGATGATGTGGCGCGCTGATTGTATAATTAATTTTGTTTTTAATGTTTTATTTTCATATCTATTAATTTAAAAATAAAAAAACTGAAAATTAATTTTAAAAATAGAAAAATTCAAATTATTTTTTTCAAAATTGAAAAGTCAGAAAAAAAAAATCAGATTTTTTTTAATTTAAAAAATTCAAAAAATAATAAACAAATTCAGATTTATTTTCAAAAAATAAAAAGAATCATTATTTTTTTTCGAAAATTTTATTCCATAATTTTTATAAAATCTTTTTCGAAATTAAAATATTAGGAAACAAAATTATTTTTACGAAAATGAAAAATTCTAGAACTTAATGTATTTCAAAATTTTCGAAAAAAAAGATCAGATTTTTCTTTCGAAATTAAAAAGTTTTATTTTCATTTTTATACAAAAAACAAAATTTTGGAAAACATTTTTAGTGGTAAAAAAATATTCTGAATTTTTTTTAGAAAATATTTTTCGTAAAATCAAAATTCCTGATTTTTCTTTCTTATTTTTACAATTTTTTTATTTTCCATTAATTTTTTTTTAATTTCAAATTTGTTTTTTTTTATTTTAAAAATTAAATTCCAGAATTTTTAATCTTTTTTTAGAAAATTCGGTTTTTTTTTCGAAAATATATTGATTTTTACGATTTTTTTATTTCCAAAAATTAATTTTCAGATTTTTTAAATATTTTTTATTTTTAAATTAATATAACTTCATTTATATTATTTTTTCATTTTTTAATTTTGAAAAAAATAGGCAAGATGCCACGTGTGCCGTTAAAAAAAATAAAAAACAAATTAATTATACAGTCAATTCGCCACTCAGCACGCCACATCATCATTTCGTCCAGTCATATGGCCTCAGGGTCTAAAACGAAATAATCTTAAATTACAAGGATGAAATCTAATTTTTTTTTTACAGGGGGTAAACCGGAACTCATCCAAATTACAAGGGGGTAAAGACATTGATACAACTAAATAAACTATCCAAATAACTTACATTGATACATACTAAATCATAAGTCAATATGTGTGCCTCGTTGAAACCTTACTCTTATCGATCGAGTCAATATCCTTTCCATATGGTGTGGCCTAAGAGAAAAGAGAATCTAAAGTCTTTAAAACCATCAAGTAAGTTACATATAATTTATTTAGCTTGCATCGATTCAAAACGATTATAGTTGGTCTAAGAAATGATCAATTCAGTCGCATATTCAAAAACAATTAAAATGTTTGATAGGAGATTGAGATTGACAACATCACACATTAACATTCTTTTGCAATGGAACCTCCAATAAATCAAGCGCGTTTGAGGCTTTCCAACAATCACGTTAATAAACAACTTAAAACAACATATACTCCCTCTGTCTCTAAATTATAGTCGTTTAAGGTTTGTGCACGATTATTAAAGAAATGATTGATTGTGTTGATTTCAATGGTAAAATTAATATCATTTACTCAAATACCCCTATTAATTGTAGTTAGTGGAGTAGTTAAGTTAGATGAAATTCAATAAATAAGGGTATAATAAAGGAAAAAATAAATAAATGTTGCATTGATATTCTAAAGTGACAATTATTTTGACAAAATGACAAAATGCTAAAGAGACTATTATTGTGAGACGGATGGAGTAATTAACAAGACACAAGCAAGAGAAATGCTAATGAGTTTCTTAAAGACACTCTTCAATGTTTAAAATAGTAAGTCTTTATAAAAATGTGGATAATCAATGCATTAAAAATTAAAATGTTTAACCTTGTAAGTGTAATTGTTTAAAATAGTAGGTCTTTATAGTAAGCACTCCATTTCAAAATATTGAACAATCTCTTTTACACACGATAAAATATTGGGCTATGCTACATGGTGCAAGAAATAATAGCACGACCGGTACACGAATCATGTTGGTAGTGGTATTATATTTTCAGAATACATGAAAGTTAGAATAAATTGCAATCTACCGAAAGATGCTATGGTGCATATTAATTCGTTGTTTCTCGTTGGCAGTTTTGTCGCACCATCAAGCTTTTTCCTAAAATATTTGTTTCGCTATCAAGTGAAGTATTGTGTCTTAGATAAATAAAATGATAGTTTAAAACTAATGAATGCGGTCTAAATTTTAGACCATATATATCAATTTTTTAGTTAATACTTCATTTATATTTATGCTTATATTCATTATTAGTGGAAAAAGTAATTTATGCTTTATTAGTGTTTTACACTACAAATAATATGAGACAAACAAGTATCACAACTATCTGGAGTATATTTTTTTTTTTTAGCAAAGCACCAAATTTCTAAGTTATTAGCAATTTAGTCTCTAACTCTTTAAACTATTCTCAGTCTTCGTTAAAAGTTTCTCAATTAGGTATTTGTCTTTATGTTTTGTCATATGACAAGAGACCTAATTTAAAAACTTTTGATAAAGACAATGATCAATTTGAAATATTAATAGAATTAATGACTAATTTAAAAGTGATTTATAAAGACGTGTACCAATTTGCTGATTTACTCAAATATATTTTTGAATGACAAATCTTATTAATTAGTTCATAAATTACAGTTTACTTTTTCTTTCGAGTCCGTCAATTCCTTATCTTCTGGCTCAAACATTAACACTTACCATCACCATATCTAATCACTAGACCATGTCATTTTCCTCCCTCGTAGTAATATTTTGCTTTGTTCTATCAAGACAGAAGAGAAGCAAGATAAGTTGCTTTTGGAACAGGTTTCTCTAAAATCATAACTACGCTCCAGGAACTGAGAAAATTGAGAGCGTTGAAACTTGAAAGTGTAAAGAGATATTAAACTTCTAATAGTAACATGACTATTACTTTTTTCATCATCATCATCACCCACATCCTTCTGAGCATCATCCTCCATCTGATGCTCCATGTCCATGTCCATATGATCGTACTCTGGCTCAGCCTGAGGCTCGTCGTCAATATCAGCATGGCGTGGCCTGCCACCCCTACGCATGAGAACTAAAACTAGACCCTCCGTCTCCGCCTTCTGCTGACGCTCTCTCCTAACGGAAGCGTGCATAAATAAGTTCTCACCCCTTATGCGGTAAAAAAACACTGGTGTAGTTTGGATTTTAAAATCCGAACTGCAACAATACAGTTCAGATAATGAAATCTGAACAACTTCAGTGTACAGGAAAAAAATTGAACCAATTAACTTGCATGCATAAGGAATTAGTACTAACCTTCACTTTGATGTTTGTTAAACCTTCAAATGTGATAATTTTGTGCAAAAAAAATCCAACTTTAGACAAATTTGTGTGATTCGAATTTTAGGATAAGGGAGAGAGAGAAAGTGAAAATGCAAAACTGTAACTTTGGGGATGTGTGATTTTTCTTATATATATCGAATTATATAATCTGGACAAGCTATCGTATTTTTCCGAATTTCATAATTCAAAAGACATTTTAGTCTTTTTTGTAGGACGCGTGAGAATGACATAAGGTAGGAAAAGTAATTAATATTTGATTTTCTGTTGGAAACATCTTCAAATCACACTAGTATAAATACTCTCTCAGCTTGTTTTTGGAAACTAAGGACCCGTTTAATTTATAAAAACATTTTCTATTTCTTTTTTATTTTAAATTTTCTGTTAATTTTATTTGATAATCAGATGTAAGATATTCTTAATATGAACCATTGTTTGGATTCTCTATAATTATTAAAAGTGTCAATTTTTTATTTTATTTTTAGAAATGCATCGTCTCTAACTAACATTTAATCTTCTCTATCTATCACAAAGGTTCATTTCAAGAGTCTAAGAGGGCAACACGGTACATCAAAGTTCCCGCACACACAAAGAAGTTTTCAGGACTTGAACATATGACCTCTCAATCACATAACAACAACTTTACCTTTGAACCATTATTCACTTTAAGAGTATCTTCTTTAGTGGTTTCCTAGGCACTCCTTGTGCTCTGGTTCCGCTAACCTTGAGTTTTTATATAATTCCATTTTGATTTCTTAAAAAAAAAACTTTAAGAGTATCTTATCAAATTAAAATTTTAAAAAATTATTATAAAAAAGAAAAGAAAACGTTTTTACAAAATAAACAGAGAAGTGAAATCGAATAGAAAATACCTGAGTAAAAAGTTTAAAATAAGTTAAAAGAGAAACAACTTGAAAAAAGAAGAAGTTTAACATAAGTTAAAAAGAAACGATTCTAAAAAATAATTCACAATAATTGATTGAGTTGAGTTGTAAAGTAGATCAGGCATGCACATACATGCATATCTCCAAATGTGATATTCGATTCGCTATTCTGCACGTAGTGCTTCATAGCTTACTATTCAAAAGGGCCCTATTGTTTGCTCCTTTAGCATTAGAAGATGCTTAGCTGCACGTTGGTCAGACAAGTCAGAGTTCATTTGTCCATGAACAAGATCCTAAAACAAGAAAAACTGGATATTTTTTGGTTGACTTATTTTAACTTATCTACTA
Source organism: Medicago arabica (assembly GCA_946800305.1). NCBI lineage: Eukaryota > Viridiplantae > Streptophyta > Magnoliopsida > Fabales > Fabaceae > Medicago > Medicago arabica. The sequence continues at coordinate 41,687,780 of OX326967.1, forward strand.
TTAACATAAATTTTGTGAGTTTGTTTGAAGCTTATAAAAATAGCTTAAAACTTATAAGAAAAATAATAACTTCATTTTATTTTTATTATAAAGAAATGACTTATATATGAGCACTTATTATGATAAGTGTTAGTGCTATATCCCGCAAATAAGTTGTTTATTCAAAGAGGGCCCTAACCTTGGTGTTTTTTACTTGAGAAACTCAGCAATCATTTTCAGTTTGCCCATAACTGTGCTTTACAAAGAAGGCGGCAACAAGGTTAGGCTTCATACATACATAGCATAATATAATACTTCCAATTGAATTATTAAAGGGAATAAAATTATTACATAAACACATGAGCAACAGACAAAGCAATGGTGCTATCCAGCGTTGTCGTAGAATATGATGCACAAACAATTTTCTTGATATGGTGGTCAATATTTGTAATCAAAGATCCTATAAGTTCTAAAATGGAAATAAAACAACTAGATTTGGATATGCAATCATGTCTCAACTCAAGTATTTTATATGTTCTACTTTCAAATTGTTGTGCACGAGAATGACATATACTGGTTCGAGATTAGGTTAGATATGGTTGGTGCAAGAAGCATGCACCTGTAGGGGGAGGGTAATCTTGGTCTGGTTTCAAATCTGACTGTTCAATTTCCATGTTTCCTAGCCCTTCCAGTTGTTTGAACCCATGACATAATTCACGAAACATGCAATGAAACACCAAACCACGGACACCGTGGTAATTTAACTGTAATACCAGTGGTAAGACATGGTAAAAGTGCACAGGATTAGTTAAAGACTTAAAGTGATATCCCTCTGTTCAAATATCACATTTCTTAATCCATTATTAACAGTATAGTATACAGGGTTAACTGAACAAAACTAGATTCGCCTCTTCGTATTCTTTTCCATCCACTGCAAAACCAAATTCGAAATTTCTCTTGTAGCAATAATAAAATCTGTTTAAGAATAATGTTACAGAGGAGATGACATAGTGATAGTTGTCATAGCATTGCCATTTCTTCAAAAGGACAGTTACCACACAAGGGGAAATCTAAATTAAATTTACATGAGCACGAGTGAAAGAAAAAAAATGAGGGGTATACGATGGGAAAAAAAACTATTGTAGCTAGTTCCTATCGGTTAAGAGGGGGCACCACCCTCTGGTGCAGCTGCCTCATCCTGTGCCAAACCTGAATCACTTTTTTTCTCAGGATCTGAGTTATCCTCTGATGTATCAGGAGACTTTTCTGATTTTTCATTGGAAGCTACAGGTCCATTGTCTGAAGAATCTATTGTGGTCTCACTCTCAACATGGTCCTGAGCATTATTTTGAGGATTGGATGGAAGATGAGATAAAGAAGAGGAGGCTAATCCTTTGGAAAGGGTTTCAACATGGTCCTGATGAGTATTACTTTGAGGATTGGATGGAAGATGAGATGTAGAAGAGACCCCCAGCCCTTTGGAAAGACACACATACTTTGAAACTAATCGTTTGTAATTTTTTAGCAGGTCTTCGACATCACTTACTGTAAGATCACCTACACTAACAAACATATATGGAAACTCCCTGAAAACATCGTTCAACTTATCCTCCTTAATTATCATACTTGCCCCTTTATTCTCCAAATCTGAGAGTGATGGAACTTTTGTGATCGATGATTCACTTGCAAACACTTTCTTACTTTCTAATTTTGCATCAGATGATGGAGCTTTATTTTTGTCATGCTGTCCATGATTTTGATAAGGTGAATTGGGATCTTGCGTATCAACTGAAAGCCCTGAAAGAAGAGCACGCGCAAATTCCATGTTTCTCTCAAACTCAGTTTCATCCATCGAAATGGATTTTGCATCAATGTTTGAGATGAAGGATTCGGCAGAGAGCATGTTTGTAAAATAATATGATGCTTCCCCAACCAAACGAGATTGGCGTCTAAACCTTTGTATGTACAGTAGATTTGAGTGCAGTTGTGGAGGGTTTGCCTGCATAGTATCACCAATAGAAGACTTTTCTTAAAAAAAAACTAAGATAACTTTATCCACATGAAAATGGCACCTAAAATAGAGTTTAGGAATATTTAATTGCTCTCTGCATAACTTTGATGCTATTCTTTCAACTAACATGTATAAAAGAGAAGCTCCTAAATTCAATGATGCACTAAATCAATATATACATGTATTTTGAAGTCTCAAAGTCACATACGTAGGTCTCCATTTATCTAGTTTCATCACATTTTAGTTTGAAGCAAAAAATAAAACTAATTTGATAGCAAAATATTTCAAAGGAAAAGGTCATAAAACACCATGAAAAGTTCAAAAGACATTTTTTCAAAGCAAATAATAATGCAACCGACATCACACATAAAATATATGCATATTTGTGGGTAATATGGTTATGCTGTGATGAATGGACCAGTGTTTGCAAGATGATATTTCAAAACACTTGTTGAACATTGTCCTGTTGTAAATATGTCACAAGAAACTTTGCATAAAAGTCACAGAATTGCAAACTTTATTTGTGCAAGTGGAATTCATATACTGAAAATCAAAGCAAAGTGGCCAAGTAAAAGTATGGGAACGATAGATGTAGCACTACATATTCGTAAGTCCTACCCATAATTTATTAGAAAAGTGAAGGAAGTAATAGCAACATTTTTGGAAACCAAATTAATTCTATACGACAAGTACATACATATACTCCCTCCGTCTCCGTTTCAAAATGAGTGTCTTTTTAGCAAAAATAATTTGTTTCAAAATGAATGTCATGTTCACTTTTCAATGTAAACTTTTACAATTATGCCCTCTAAGTAATACTGTGTACACTACTTTCAAAGTCATATATTCTACTTTTGTGGGAAACACACCAATAGTTATTGGGGGTAATTTAGTAAAAGAGTTATGCCTTTTAACAACTTTTTTACATTTCTTTATATGTGTGCAGAAACCTTAAACGACATTCATTTTGAAAAGTTGTTGGTGTAATAAATTTGTCTCAAGTGTGTGTTACTATTACTAAATAAACCTTAGCGTGTAGATATATTCAATGTTAACTTTTCATATTCCAAGACAAATTGGTAGTATTAATAAGGGATATATTTGGAAAGAGTAATAAATGCATCTACAAGTTTGTAGAGGGTCTTATATTTAGGGACAAAACTTTAGACCATTGGGATAAAATGTTTTGTAAAAGGTTTTATAATTAGGAACGAAGGGAGTATATATTATGAAGAATTGAGTTTGTACCTTTAGGGTAACATAGATTAGCACAGGAAGAAACTCATCAGCTCCAGGAGGATTATCTTTGGAAGCAAGAGAAGCATTAAGCAGCAAGTTACCAATAACCTTGCAACAGTTTAGAATACAAGTAAGTTTGTCTCTTGGTGCCTTGTACATGTTGATCTTCTGTAATTCTTTCTGAGCAAGCTGTCACCATAAGAATGAGAGAGAATATAAAATTTAAGGGATGCAGGAAACATATAGATAACCAGTCAAAATTGAAATTTTTATCGGCCAAAGCCGTCATAAAAAAGACAACTCCGGAAGAATTTTCTGCCACTTCTTCCCACAATTGACAATCATTATTTACAAACTAATATTATGGCTAATGAGAACTCAGTGGTGCATCAAATTGAAAATTGAATCAATTGATTCTTGGGAAAAGCTTGGCTAATAAAAAATATTGAAATACATAGTACCCAAGAACCACTCAATTTAAATGCATTTGGAAAAAATGTTGACAGAAAACGAATGGTACCTATAATGTGTTACATGGAGAAAGCATAGATAAGCACTTATCATGAGCTAAATTTAAATTAAAAGAATAGGGTTTTTAATACTTATGTCGCATGTCAAAGAAAATGTGTTTGTTGAGTAGGGGTTTTAGATTTTGAATTCAACTATGTATTTCTTAATAGCTTTGGTTGCTAATTAGTTGGCATTTGGAAACACCAAAAAGTTTACTTGCATTTTTAAAACCGAACTAAGAGACAGGAGAAGAATTGAGCAGCATTTGAGCTTGATGTTGCCACATTGGATGACAATATCAGCATTCATTGAACATAATTACACTCAGTGCTCCTTTTTTTCTAATGATACAGAGATAGGTAAATTGGTTTTGAATGTATAGTTATAAACTCACCAACCATGATGTTTCGTTCTGAAATGCTGGCTTGATGTCCAAATTTTCTGGCCGAATAAACTGTTGAATCAAAGCCATCTTCTCTGAAAGCTGGTCATCATGTTTTACATCATCTGGAACTGAAGCAAATACACGGGGAAACAACTTCGTCATAACGTACTTCTCGAGACCCTGTGCATGATCAAAACCCAGAGATAAGAGCAATCAATCAGCAAATATAGGAAACTGATAGAACCAACTGGTATATTATGATTGAAAATGGGGAAGAATCCCCTTTGATTACAAATGCCAGCACTTCAAGGGTCCTCCCAACGACAACATGATCCCCTCTCTAATCACTCACCCCTATTTATAGGGAGCATGCCTAGTTTGGCCTAACTATCTCTACACACTCTCTAACTAACCTATTAACTAAGGATGATTTGTTTGGATTGCCTTATTTGTGCTTATTTACTGCTCTGTTTGGATTTCCTTATTCGAGCTTATTTACTGGCATAATCACTTATGAGACTGTTTGGGAAAACTTATGAAAACAACTTATATAAAAAAGATTAGACTTATTTTAACTTTTGTTACAGAAACAATTCATACATAAGCACTAATATGGCAAGCGCTTATTATTCTATAAGCACTCAATTAAGCTATTTATCCAAACAATTCCTAATTAAAACTAACTAGTTATTTCTATGTTTTACTCACAAAACTCGCATTTTCAGTTTTTAAAAAAATCAACCATTATTGACAAAAGTGCAATGTAAATAGAGTATGAGTTTGTGAGTTCATTAATAGAGTAAATAAGCTAGTTGGTTAATTACAATTAAATTAAATATCTTCAATTATGGATTAATAATAAATGAAGTAATTGAGAAACTAACTTCACCGGCACTTTCGAGTTCATCATCAGAGCAACCAGCCCAAAGCGGATGAGCTTTGAAAGCAGCTTCCATATTAGCAAGAAAGTCTTGTACGGCGTCACTGTCTCTCTCTGGATCGGGACCATGATTTGAAAACGAAACTATGAAACTGTAAAATGATCATATTCATAGCAATGTATCAGTGAATTGATTAGGGTTTCGATTGAAATTAAGATGATGAAAAGAAGAAGGAAGAAACCTTTTGATTGCTTTGACGAAATCGGCGGCGGCGGGTTGGCGCATGCGCTCAAGGAAGTCGTGTAAACCTGAAGAAGCGTCGGCGTTTTCCATTACACTGTCTGTGTAAAGTGTTGGAGCTTCGTCTGAGTTGGCAATGCCGACACGGTGACTCGACGCGATCCAACACTAAGCCCCTGTTTGGTTCAGCGGTAAGATGCCTCAAACGTGCGTTTTTCACTACAAACGGGATTTGGTAGCATTTGAAGGATGTTTGGCAGTCAGTTAGAAACGTGATTCTTCCTTTCAAAATCGATTCCAGTTGTAGCTTTTGCGTCTGGCTATAATCAATTTTAAGGAAGTCACATGATATTTTACAGATCTACCCTTTTCATCCTGCGCTGATTTCTTTCTGTTATATGCTACAGTATCATTGTCTAGAGGTTATTTTAGATTTTTCGTTCTTCTTTATATTATTACCTTTTTTCTTAATCAACGTATTTATTTGTTTACTGTATTTTATTAATCAATTAACATAAAAAAAATATAAAAAATAAAAGATGATGAAACAAGAAAAAAAATTACCAAAATAAATGAATGAGAAAATTGATCAATATGTCAAAACCCATTTTGATCATTTCCACACTCAAAAGCAATTTTGACACAAAATATCCAACCATCATTTTACATACAAATCAATCCTCTTTTGAAGATATCCAAATATAAATCACTTTAGGTTAAACTCACTTTTAACCAAAATCAATTCTACAAAATCAATTCAATCAAAATCAATTTTTATCACCATGTAACAAAACACACACTAACTGTTACAACACGTCAATTAAACTTGTTTGTTTTTACTTTTTGATGCACAAGAAGGGGCAACCCCAAAATACGGTGGTTATTAACATGTGTTTTTTTTTTATTTTTTTAAGGAAACCTTAAAATGTGTTATCTTTGATTCATCGTAATTTTTTAGGTTTCAAGGTTAATGTGATGTGATGATAAATAGTAACAACAATTTTGACTTTTTTTAACCCTCTCATTCTCTGTGTGAAAAAGTGTCATGATAATTCGAAATTCATTTAGAAAGTAAACAAAGTCTGATTAAGAATTGTTCTATTCAATAATCTATTAACTTTATTTGTTTTAAAAAAATCTATTAACTTTAATTATAAGATTAAGTGTTTGTTCTTGGTGATTAAGGACATAATAGAAGATGGTTTTATTAGTAAATAAATTTTTTATAACTATAAACTATTGTACTAGTGAAATATATAACTTTTCTCTCCATAAAATTCTATATTTTTGTCATTCTAAAACTTTTTATTAGAAGTTTTTTTTAGTATGAAATGGGTTTAAGTCAAATTAGAAACTTTAATAACTTGAGAGAAACACACTCATGTGGATTGGTACCATCGTCGAGTTTGAGATTTTAAGAGCATCACGTTCTAAAGTCTCAAGCTTACACCACCAGACCGGTCTTTATGGATTTGACATGTTTATATTGAGTTAGGATCCTAATTGTAATTGATGATTTTACCTATAGAATGGTTTATAACCAGAAGCTATGGTTTGAAACTTAAGTTACACTCAAACTCAAATTTATTGTTCAATTGATTAAAATCAATTTATCCTAGATCAACTTTTGTTGCAGAACCAAAGACACACTTTCATAATACCGTATTACGGGACACGCATGAATGTGCACCTAGTATTATTCGTTAAGCATAGATACATCTAGATCTAGTTCTTTGTGTTCTTATAATGTGAACACGGATGTAGCAACTATGCTACCTTGGTTGGGCAATTGAGTCCGAATCAGATTACACTGATGTTAATTTTGACATTTCGTTGCATCACATTTAACATACTATCAAAACATTGCTGCATTTCGTAACAAGGAACAAAAAAGCCAGTCTTACACAACACAGTGTATAATAAAAAGAACAAAAAAATAATAAACTTAGAACAGTCCTAAATAAATATTCTATTAGCACCTCTATAGCTATCATACATATCCCCCTACCCCATGCTCAAATCCTCCACATTCATGCAAGTCTTATCTTGATCAACCAGCCTTGCCTCTAAGCTTCCCACAAAAATGGTCAATGTTATATCTTTTGCAGATGATTCTCATTCTCAAATCCGAAATGTTCCAGCTGCAATTTAAACAAGTAGTTCATCTTGTGACCAGAAAAAAATCATCCTCCTTTGGATATAAATCTAAAATAAAGCACTCCAAACAGCTCCATCTCCTTCACCACATTTTGAGTGCACGTATTTAATCTTCTCTACTGACTTGCAGATTCCACTGCAGCTCCAATCAAACGACGCAACACATATGTTACCTGCCTGTGCCTTCCACTCACAATCTGCACAACATAAATTAATTGCATATCAGACATAAATATTATTTACAATTGACAAACATTGTTTAATTTCTAATCATCTTTAAATTTTTAAGTCACAGAGGTTTATGATTGCTTCAAGTATATACCTGGAGGGGTTCCACAGCACATACTGCGGTCATCAATGTGCTCAACTTCAAGACCAATGAACCATGAACCAAGTGAGACGTCTTCATTTGCATATTTGTGTAATATTGGCCTGCAATCATAATGAGGACCTCAATGAAATTTGTAATTTTTTGTAAGAAAGAATATTATATGTCAGATACATGAAGATTCTTGCTGGTTCTATTATCAAGTTCTGATTCACAAGCTGAGATTTCATAATTGGAAACATTTTAAGTTGTCGTGTAAAAGTTTTTCACTTGAATCAAATCATAGAAATAAGTTTTTTGCTTCCAATAATGTCTGCAGGACTGTCATTCATCGCATAGACAAAATGTAGATTAAAACTTTAATTTGCCATTCAAAAATGTTCCTCGGTTGCCAAATTAAGGACTGTGTAAAGAAACATATACATACTGGTTAATGGAAATGTAAGTGGCCAAATCCTTAGAGATTGCATATATCTGCCCAGTTGCGTGTCGAAAGTATTTGTTTCCCTCTTCTCCAAACTTCCAAAACTCAGGTTCATGGTACTTGACATCCCTATAAATGCAGAAACAACGTCAAAAATGGATAAACATTAAGCCACAATTAGGAGCATGGAAGAGTAGTAGTTATTTTTGTCTGAACCCTCCGGCTTCCAGGGGAAGGGTCCTCAAATAATCCAGAATTCAATTTACTTACTTTCGAGATAAAACAGGTCCAGATTTCATACACCCAATGTAGACCCTAGGTTTTGAACGATGACGGGCAAGGGTTGTTGCCAGGACACCTAAGAGCAACAAAGAAGAGCAAAGTTATTTTTTGGGGGAAATAGGACAGAGAAAAGTGGTAAAGGTTTAAAAGAAACGATGACAATACATTGAAAAGAAGTCAAGAATCCCAAGACATATATATATACCTAGATTAACATGAACATCGTCATCTACTTTGACATAGAAATCAGCATCCCATAATCCAACTGCGGTAGAAAAGAAAATCTTTGTCTTTGCAGACAGCTCATGATATCCTTCAACATGTTGCTATAAAATAATGCAAAACCAAATGTCAAAATCAAGCCAAATTATCCATACTTTTCTCACACAATAAAGTCATAAGAATGATGATCTGCCTTACCAGGCGAAGGAAGTCTTTGTGTTGAGCTTCTTCTGAATCAATAGCACGATCTAGAATGCTGTTGGAAGTTGCACTGAAACAACAATGGCAAAATCATTCATATTAGTGCCATTAAGTAGAATTCATATAAATGAACAGATCATGTAGTAATGAGAACAATGCAGCATTAAGAAAAACAAAGAACTGTAAAGGGAGCCAAGTGATATTGGTCATACAAGTCATTTTTGCAGGCATTCATAGTTCTTTGAGTTTGAGTTAAGCATTCAAAACAAGTGTCGTGATCCAATGAAAATAATCAAGTGACCAAAATAATTAGTTTTACACATCACCAGTTTTTAAAGTGACTTATGTTTTGGATCTAGAAGTCATACAAGTAGTGTTAAAAGAGATAACTCTGTACTAGTTCTAGCAAACCAAAACAAAAACATATTTTTTATGTTGTCATATTCAAACTGAAATAGTTAATGTCAGTGTTCTGCTAAACAAAAAGAAACATCCTACAGCTTTGCATTATACACATAATTAATTTAGTCACCTTCATTGTTATTATCTCATAAATCACACCAAACTTTGTTTTGATAATTTCATACATCGACACAACCAGAATCATATAGACTATATTACCTGTGGCCAATCATGAATCTGATAACAATTCCTTTCTCCCGTTCCAATTGAAGAAGTTGTTCACCTGATCAAAATGGAAGGACAAAAACACAACTTTTCAGAAATTAAGCCATCAAAATTAAACTCAACGACCCCTTAAAAATAGGGATAAAAAAACTCAAGGATAACTAACTTTACAGGATAAATTGACCTCAAATTCTTCATCCCAATATTAAAGGGATAACATACCAAAATGAGTCTTAAATTAAGATCGGTTTACCTTGAGGCATCCAAGTTTCTCTAACTGAATCACGTCTCTTCCTGCTACTGAAAGCTGTGTTTATACCTATGACTACAAATGCCTTCTTCTTCTTGGAAGCACCTTCACCGGAATTGGTGGCCGAGCCAGTTGAGTTCTTTTCGCGAAAACTCCTAGCTGCTGCCAATTCCATTTGCAACATGGAAACTTGCTTGTCTAAGGCCCTGGAATCCAAGAAATTAAACACCAAATTATTCATATTAAAAAAAAACTTCAAATGCAATTTGCAAAACACAAATCTAGCTAAAAGGAAATGGATTCAATTTTGCACTCACTGAATAGCTTCATGTGTTTTATACAATTCATTCATTTCATCCTTAGGCTTTTCCTGCTTCTGTTATTCCAAAAAAGTGGTAGGGTTTACTTTACCAAAAAAAGCAAAAACAAGAACAAAAGAAAAACTTTTTTATAACTGAAATTAGAAATCTGAGAAAGAGATTAATCAACCACATACCTTTTTTGTCACATCACAATCCTCAGAGATCACTTGAAGTTCTTGTTGATCACGTTGATGCTTAGAAATTATCACACCATTTGATTCAGGTTGCTCCCACATCCTGCTACAAAAAAACCACAAAAAAACAAAAAAAAAACTCCAAAATCAGATCATAAAGTTCAAATTTTGAAACAGAAATCTAACACCCCATGATTTTGATTTCAAACCAAAATCACTCCCAACACAATGAAACGCATGATTGATGAAAAAACAAGAAGTGGGCACGAAGGGAATTACCTAGTTGTGATGAGCATACCAATAAGGAACGAAAAAACAGAGAAAATTGGAATCCATTTAGCAGAGATTTTGGTAGAAGGACGAGTCTTCATGTTTGTGTTGATTTTTCTTTTTCTTGTGAGTTAGATAAAGAATTGGAAGAAGAACAAGAAGTTATAGATATTGGAACTTTGGTGGGAATGTCAAAGGATGAATTAGTCTATAGTTTTTGGTCCAAAAATCTAATAATGTCTGCTACTATTTGATGTTTTTTTCTTCTTTTCCGTTTTTATATAAGAAAATTATACATTAAATTATTAAACTAATGTAATGTCTGCTAATGAAGAAACGCAAGGAATGGCATAATTATTGTTATTAGAGTGATTTTTAAATGCATAAGATGAATGTTACAAGTACTATATGAAGTTTAATCGAGTTGAAAAATAAACAGTGGTAATAATTGGTGAGCGAGTTACAGTAGTACATAGTACATGAGTCGTGACGCGTATTGTGTGGTCGTCGACATGTACCTTGTAAGAAATGGCGTCTAATTTTTGTCTCAATTTGTTCATGACTTTGTGGTCTTCTCAATATGACTCTTTTGGTCTTTGTTTCTTTTCTTATTTTTTTGTTTCACATAAATAATTATAATAGAATGAAATTAAATGTTGAAAAAAATGAAGAATGAAAATAGATATTTAACACGATTTTTATGCTAGATTGAACTTTTGGGCAAAGTCAAGCTCAATATCACACCCATCAACCTAATATCACATCTAACATTTTACACGAGTTTCGTTTCACGTCTCAATATCTCATTTTGATCTTAACATTCATTTATAATTTTAATGGTAACAATTTTCATGTTTGAATGAAAAGAAGAGGGAAAAATTATTTTGTTTAACATTACTAAATAAATTACATAGAAAATTAAGATGAATATTTAAGAAAGTGGGAATTTATATGAGTATAAAGAAGGAAACTACTGCTTATGTAGATAAGATTTGAGCTTCTACATGCTACATCTATTTGACATTAGCTCCAGAGATATGTCAAATACTAAATATGACAATTTTTGTTGATGAAATTTTTTAATTTTGGTTCTTCATATTAGGAGAGACTAGCTCCTTCTATTAGAATCGATTCATGGTTGATAATTTTATGATAATATACTAACAACATGGATAATGGGTTTTTTAATTTTATTTTTAAGAATAATGAGCAGTTTCAACTTATACAAAACTTAATTGGATATGTTACGCCATATATCCATGAATTACCAATAGAAATGGGGTAATAGTAAATGGACAAGTAATTACCGAGAGGCAAACTAGTCGACAAAGAGCGAATTGATTAACTAGAGTTGGATATAGAAGATCGTGAGTTCAGGTATGTTCCATTTAGCAATTGCTCCATTTAGTCCATTTATGCTATAGATGCAAAACACATGGCAAAAAATGATCCAAAGGTTGGGATTAAAAATAAAAAAATTGTTTGATTAAAAAAAAAGGGTTAAATAGTTTTTGGTCTCTATAAATATACCAACTTTTTGTTTTAGTCCTTCTAAAATTTTCCTTCAACTTTTAGTCGCCAAAAAATTTTCCATCTTCACTTTTGGTCCCTATTTTAAAGTAAACTCATATGTAGAATTCATATTTTTTTACTAGAATTTAGCAGAAAAATTCATAATATTATAAGAACATCTCCTAAAAAAAAATTAGAATTCTTTGACAAAAAATGAATTTAATATGAATTTTTATATCTTTTAGTGTTAAAAATCCATATTTAATTTATGTTTTGTTAAAAAATTCTAATTTTCAGATTGATTTTTACAATATTCTACACATTTATGCACAATTTCATCAAAAAAAATACTAAAAGTTACTTAAAAATTGGGACCAAAAGTACTGATTGAAAATTTTACAGGGACTAAAAGTTGAAGAAATTTTTTAGAAAGACTAAAACGAAAAGTTGGTATATTTATGGCGACCAAAAATACATTTAACGCAAAAAAAATAATGCAATTTGTCCTCCATATTTCACCTTTCGTCTTCCCTTGGTGTCTCTTCCATCAATCACGTATTCTCGTCACCATCCATAACCTCCTACACTGTTTTTCTTCCGTTATTTATTTTTTATGGTTTAATACTTCTTTTGTTATTTTATTTGGTTTTTCCATCGCCGGTGTGTTAACATGATAACTTTCAAGATCTTAAATTTATCATCGCTGATTAGCCCCAATTCATCGCCGGAGTATTTTGAAATTGGCAAGGATCGACGATAGAGGAAATGAATGAATAAAGTGTGGAAGTGGATAGTAGCAGCGGTTGAATTGGTTTGTAACGACGGTGGTGAGAGTGAGATGAGAGAAAGAGGGGGGAGATGGGAGACACTGCAATTGATGGAGAGGAAAGTGACAGGCGGCGGTGGGATGGCTATGAACGATGATGAGAGAAGAGAGTAAAGAGAAATTGCTTTTTTTTTTCTTTCTAGTTTTATTAAAACAAACATTTTTAATTTTAATTTTATTTTGTTTATTTTTATTTTAAACCATTAAATCCTTTTTTACCACATGTCATTCATACAAAACTTTTTTTTTTGGGTACAAAATTCATACAAAACTTTAAATGGGGTATAAATGAAGCTGATGGTAAATGGAGCATACTCGGACTCGAAGATCATGCTAAACTCACATAATATGATGAATATTAAAAAAGAAAACATCTATATTTAGGCTCCGTTTAAATTAAACTTATTTTGAACTTATAAAAATTAGCTTATACAAATAAATAAGGTATCCTTAAAAAAAACAAATTAGTTTATAAGTCTTTAATAACGAAAATTATATGTTTATAAACTAATTTTCATAAACCACCGTTACAAGCATATAAATAATACATAAAAATTTATTTATTTACATAAACTGTTTTACATAAATTCTGAAATAAGTCAATCCAAACGGACCTTTAATGTTTAAAAGCATCATACCGTCATGGATAAAATTACCCACAACAATCAAAGGAATATACTTTTTAAAAAATGCATTTAGGTTCAATCCAAAAATAATCCTAATGAGTGGTTTTCAGAATATATTCCTAACTTATCCGTTTTATTTTACAATCCTTATCTATCCTTTCTTAAAAAGATCAATATATTTATTCATATATTTTCTAAAGGACGTGTTGTGTGCTTCCCTATAAAAGTTGGAAACTACCATGAGACTTCCTTTTCCTAGTCAAACGAATGTTGCCCATGTTAGTGTTAGTCAAGCAGGCTTTAGAAATGTCTCAAGGTGGCTCTCCTCAATGTGCGGTCGGATTGATGTTTGATTTTGTTAAATCAAGGTCGGAGACAAAAGAAATTAAGAAAAGAAACAAGTGACATGTTTTTTCAAATACAATAGAACACCAACCTTGAATTTATAAGGAACTAAAAAAAAATTATATTGAAAATATAAATTATTAAACTTTTATAACATTGAATAAACAAGTTTTAAAAAATATTTTTATCTTTAACTTTTTAACTTGGAGCCAATAAGCATTTTCCTTATATTAATACATTTTTTGTGAATGTTCTTCAAAAAGCTTTTTTTTTTACTTGACGATATTTTCTTATATATATAGAAAATAGCATGTTTTGGGTTTTTTGGATTGATATTTATCTTTTCAAAATTTTCCTCAACTTTCAATACAAATGACACATATAACAAATATATATGTCCAAATTTTTCCTTTATCATTTATCCCAATTATATCCTCAAACAACTTTTTATATAATAAAGATTGTTAAGATTGTTGTTGGTGTCATTGAAAAAAAGAATTTAAATTATATATTTTTGTTATAACATTAGTGTCATTGAAATATATAATCATGGTTAGTTTAGTTTGTTATAACTTGAAAGTAATAAACATTTATATTTTTAGTTTTAATCAAAATCAAAATTTTAGAGAAAAAAACATCATTCATAATTTTCAAACGCTAACGCAACGGAAAGACGGATAAGTGAGTGCCCGTCTTTTTGCTAGTTTGAGATAGTGGTATTTGGGCTTCTCCACTGTGGGCCGGGTATATATCCCTCTAAGGGTCCGTTTGGTTCGAGAGTTTTGGAGGTGAGGGGAGGGGAGATTTTTAATTTGAAGTGTTTGGTTCAATTTTTAGAAGGGGATGGAAGGGGAAAGGAGGGGAGCAAATCTCTTTAAAATTTTATTGTATTGCCATAATTATCCTTAAAATTAATTTTAAATCTCAATATTAACCTTGTAACAACTTTTATTATTATTAGATTATATTATCTTTGTAACAATCTTATTATTAGTTATCTTATTCTTGTAACAATTTTTATTATTTTTTTGTTATATTTTCGTTGTAACAACTTTTATTATTAAATTATATATCACTCTTATTTATTACCTATACAAACCACTATTACTACTACTTTGTTGTTGTCAACAGCTGCTTGAGACCTCCTCCAAAGTGAATCGTGAGTAATTTCATCATCTCATTATCTATATCGTAATATTATTGATTACATCGTTAATAGTTAGTCATGGTCAATTTCGTGTGTCTTATTTGTTCATATGCAAAGTGCATTTATCTCTTAATTGTTAACTGATAAGCACTATCCATGCTTTTGAAAAATTTTATGTCATATATTTAAGAGCTGTGCTATTTTTTACGGAATTAATTGGCAAAAAATAAAAGGATTGCAAAGGTTTGCTCTTATAATTTTTTTTACAAAGAATTACACTTATAAAAAAAACAAAAAACAAAAAAAAACAATATGATACATGGATATAAAAAAAATTACAAAGAATTGCTCTAATAGAATAAAAAAAAAATATGATGCATGAAGCAAAATATATGAGCCCGTTTGAGATGAAATAAACGACTTAGATATACGTTTCTCTTTCGTCGGTTTCTGAAATCGTAAAAATAAGCAGTTTCTTTTATTTAATTAAGTTTAAGGGTAAAACGGTAAAATAATCTTAAAATCCCTCCCCTCCCCTTGCGAACCAAACACATTTTTAATTAGAAATATCTTCCCTTCCCTCCCCTCCGTTAAAATCCCTCCCCTCCCCTCCCCTTCCCTCCCCTCCTAATTCTCGAACCAAACGGACCCTAAGCCATCTTCCCTCTTCTCCGATCCATCGGTTACGACCCACTTATGCTGGGTATATATACACATCCAAATATAAATTCTTATAAGCGCGATAAGATAAACAATCACATCTTTGGTTTCAAGTTCAACTGAGAGCGTTAGGGCCAGCGTTGTTTTTTCAGTGAGAAGAATGACAATGAGTTCATCCAAAAAAAGAAAGGCAGAAGACTTTGATGATTTACTACCAGAAGATTGTTGGGAATTTGTATTATCAAAACTCCTTAAGATCAATAACGTCAACGACTGTAACCTATCTTTTGTCTCCAAACGATTTCTCTCTACAAGCGGTTGTTTAGTATATTCGCTCACAATCTTGAATCCATCAGTATCCCTCACTCGCATCTTCCACAGATTCCCATACCTAACTTCCCTCGACTTCTCCGGCTTCCAACTCACTTCTCTGTCGTGTCTCCTGTTCATGTTCCCTCTCCTACCTCACTTCCCTCAACCTCTCCAAACACCCCATGTTCCCCGCTTTAGGGTTGGAAAAACTTGTCAAAAAGACTCAAGTATCGTTGACATCTCTCACCTCTTCTAACATTGGTTCTCCTCTCGATCACACTGATATAATCTTCATCGCTGATTCTTTCCCTTTGCTTGAAGACTTTGACATCAGTTTCCCCAAAGGAAAAATAACCAGTGACGACTACGACTGTTGCAACAATGCCCTAAAGGTTCTGACTCAAAAGCTTTCAAAACTCCGCAAGGTTAATCTCTCTAGTAATTTCTATGTTAACTATTCATTGTTTTTTGAATTGTGCAGCAACTGTAAGCTTCTGGAAGAGGTGGTTATGTTAGAATGTCCTTTACTAACACATGCCGGTATTGCTTCTGCAATCTATGAGAGACCAAGTTTGTCTTCTTTCTCTGTTAGCAACTTTATGGAAGCAAGAGAAAGCAAAAATGTTACTTCGTATTTCATTGATTCGTTGGTGAGTTTGAAACGCTTAACCCATCTTGATTTGTCATTTTCACGTGTTACTCATTATCTCTGTAGCAAATGAAGATCTTTCTTTGAGGAAACTTGTCCTTCAAGATAGTTGCGAATATACATATTTCGGGATCTCTTATTTCTTGTCAAAGTGTAGACTTGTGCAGCATCTAGATCTTCAAAATGTAACCTTGTTTGCACTCCCTAAATATTGTCCTTTGCTTAGTGATATCAGAATGGAGTCAACAAGCATTGGCATTGGCTCGTTAGGGGAACCGTTTGTATACCATCAAGTGAAATCTCTCCATTTGGCTAACAATTCACAATTGATAAATATAAACATCGATATTTTTGCTTTCATGTTTCCCAATATGCAGCTTCTTGATTTGAACTCTTGCCCCGTCATATCTAAAGATATTGGTAATGTGTTAAAGAGATGGGGCGATATTCGATATTTGGAGTTACCTTTCCACCTGCAAAAGGAGTTACCTTGGTTCAACTTTCAAGGTACCAAACTAGAGGTCTTGAATTTGTCAAAGTCGAGGATTGATGATGAAGTACTTTATGTGATCTCAAAGTTTTGTCCTCAGCTTCAACAACTGGATGTAGAAAATTGTCGTGATATCACGGAGGACGGAGTTAGGGTAGTGGTAGAAAACTGCAAACAGCTAAGAGAGATTAATTTGCAACATTGTCGTAAAGTGTCTGCTTATATTGTCGACAGGATGATACTTTTGAGGCCATCGTTGAAAATAATAGCTCCGCCTTATTTTCATCCATGTCTCGGTCTCAGTGACCTTGAAAAGGGACTCCTCTATGTGCAAAATCTTGTTCACTAATATTCTAGAAGTCCTCTGTTCAAGTGTAAGATTTTTATGTTGTAGATGTTACTTCTGTGACATTCTTTTTGTTGAAAATGTGAACTTCCATTTGTTTTATTTTGTTCTTAGTTTCTGCATGATAACTACGTGAGTAGTAATATCATTTAATAGTTATTTAAATTTTGTTTCATCATGTGTGGTGCGTGCATTCCATATTGTTTACAAACTTTTTTTTCTGGCAACGTTTTTTACAAACTTGGCACATCAGGTCATTCACTATGAACAATAATAGTAACAACACTCTTTTCAACATTTTCTCTAACTGTAATCAAGGACTTTATGTCGTACTATCGGAAGCCAATTCCTTTATTTCTATTACACACTTTGCACTGCTTTCTTTCTAATTCTATCCACGTGTTTTGTTTTATCATCGGCTATGAAGCTCGGATATCGCTAATGTAAAAAACAAAGGACATAGCTATATATATTAATAAAATAAATCAATTTATGAACACAATTTATAGAGTGTCTAAAATGAGAAGTAAAATTTATGTTTATTTCAACTCGATACTTTCAATCAAACAAGAAAAAAAGACGCAAATCAACCAAACCAAATTGAATACTTTCAATTACGAAAAATATTCTAAAACAAAATGATAAAATCGCATCGTAGTCACTCCATACTAAGAATATCAACCACTAAACATGGCTCATCTAAAGACAAGTTAACTTCAAGAAGTTCACTATTATCCAATGATCCAAACTCGTCTCCAGTGACATCCCACATTTTAGTTTCCTCTTAATGATATTGGGGAGTGTTTCTTGATAGAAGTCGAAGGTAGCTATGCACATATACCAAAGCTTCCACTATATGTGGTATCTTATTTCTCTTCAAAGAATGGATAAATGAATATGTGCTCCAGTTTCCTTCATAATATGATGATGATCAAGGTTGTGCAAGTAGCTTACGTACAACCTTTTGAAGTCATGGGAGATAAGGTTTTGACAAACTTGCATTCTATTGTTGATAGAGATAAATGGATCCAAAAACATGGTGGTTGGTTCATGGTGCTCAAGCTCCATGACTTAAAAATGTTGCACATAAGCTGCTTGCACAACCTTGTTCACCATCATGTTGTGAAAGAAATTGGAGCAAATATTCATTTATCCATCCTTTGAAGAGAAAAGATGACACCACATAGAGAGGAAGCTTTAGTATATTTGCATAGTAATTTTCGACTTCTATCAAGGAGCACTCCCCAATATCATCAAGAGGAAACTAAAATGTGGGATGTTGTTGGAGACATGTTTTGATGATAGTGGATTTCTTGAAATTACTGACTTGTTTTTAGATGAGTCAGACTTGGAGGCTGATTTCCTAATTGTGGAGTGACTAGATATGATTTTATCATTTTGTTTTAGAATATTTTTCGTAATTGAAAGTACTCAATTTGTTTTGGTTGATTTATGTATTTTTTTTGGTTGATTGAAAGTAATGAGTTTAAATAAACATAAATTTTACTTCTCATTTTAGGCTGATTTTATACATCAGTGGTATTCTCGTGTTCGTGTTGTGTCTTCTGTACGAGTTTGTGCTTCATAGAATGTACTATATATCATTATTATATTGTGGCTTCTGATATATGTTTTCTTGCTATTAGAAAAGAGTTTTTCCCTGACTACTCAAGTGGTAGTAATTAAGTAAGGTAAGACACTAGTCAAGGAAGAAAACATACCTATGTTCTCTGAAAGTTTGTTGGAGCTATAGATTTCTTCTTCTCTTTATAGAACTGAACCATTTTGATTTGCATATTTTCCTGTGGCTCGGGAGATATTAGAAAACAAATCAGCAAATAGTATACACATCGAATGAATTTTAATTTAGAATGAGGTGGTGGTTGTGTTTGTAATGTTTGCATATATCGATTTACAATTGGGTAGCTCATTGCACAAACTCACCTTTTGTGTGTTTAGAATACTTTGATTGTTATAATTGCTAGTAAATTGTTTTGCTATTATATGTGGTTCAATGCTTAGGGTGTGTTTGGATGGAGGGTTTAGGAGGGGAAGGGATGAGAGGGTTCACTTTTCATTTTTAAATTACAGATACTATAAAATGTTTTTTTTAAAAATTAATATATTAACATGATAAATGATCATAAAATACTTCAATCATACTTAATTTTTTTTTTAGAAAAACATGTTATATAGTCAATAATTTAAAAAAGAAAATTGAACCTCCCCTCCCTTCCCCTCTTAAACCATCCACCCAAACACATCCTTAATTTCTTATAGAATGACCAAGAGTCCAAGACATTTTACATTCTATAACAGTACTTATGGAACATATCAGATGCAAAGTAGAAATTTGTTCAAAAGTACCATTTTATATCCAAATATGCTCAATTTCTTGCTGCAGAAGTTAACAGGTCAGATAATGGTTTTCATCACCTTTCTTTACATGAAAATATGCTTTTATATGAAGTGCTATGGTTGTTAAACTTTTTATATGATTCTAGTCATTTTAGAATACTTTCATCACTTTCATCACTAGCTCATGACACATTTGACTCATTTGATAAATGTCACCTGTAGTTTTGATGTGAGGCACTTAGGTAGGACCAATATATCATCAAGTTGATGGGATCACATGAGGGGGATGGACCTTGGATAAGGAAAGTATGTATATTCCTCCACCGAACTTAGCTTTTACGGTGCACACCCCCTCAACAAACATTGTCGATACTCTTTGTATTATCTGAATTGAACTTTCTTTTAGTAATAAAAGTAAATATGTTTGATCTGATACCTTTGTTTGGTTGGATGCTCAGGTAGAGTATTACCCATTTGATATCAAAATTGTAATTGGTATTGCTTTCCCAATTTCCCAAACAAGTAGGGAAATTAAGCCTTGGCTACAAACCTGTTGCTACTCGAAATTGTTGGTTCACTTCCCTTTTAATATATGCATGATCAACATAATAAGACTCTCTGTTGGTATGTTTATGTCCTTATGCGGTGCTATAATATAATACTTCTAGTCTCTACAAAAATATTATTTCTACTTATTTTGAAGTTTATGTTCTTGGACATTCAGCACATGCTGAAAGGGTAATTACAGTTTGTTTAATCTCGGTTTTGAAGATGACCATCTTATTTGTCTTGTTAAAGTAAGAGGTTTGTTGGCTTCCTTACTGCTTAGAGATCTATTTTAGGCTTTATTTGGCTTAATTGCATTTAAGGGCAATCAATGGTGAATTACTTGCTTTGAATTGTCTTTCTAAATATGCTTAATTTGCCATAAAGGTGCAACTCTCAAAAGCATTGGGAGAGCTAGCAATGCTACTTGGTAGAAATATTGACATCAAGATTTTTATTAGTAGTGTTTACTGTTTAGGTAATATGGAAGTATTTCTAGCTGCATTTTAATTTTAACATGCCTTTGTTTATCTCATATTGTTTAAAACTTTAAGCATACGTGCCAACAATTCTAGTGGATACACACATAACACATTTTAAATTTTATCACCTCTTAAATTGTATCACTTATTAAGAAATCAATGTAATTTTATGCCAAGGTTTTCTTCTTCTCTACTCAGTTTTATTTTAACTGTTTTATCCAAATGCAGATCATTTTCAACATGGAACTATATGTAAATTCAAAATTTGATATGTTTGCAACTCTTTTTATATGTTCTTTTGCTAAATTGACTCGATTCTTAGATATGCTGAAAGGTGCTTAGTTTTTATATGTAAGCTTCTTATGTTGAGTTTTCAACACTTGTCATTGATAACCTCTCATCACTTTTCCCCAACACTAGGATATCTTAGCTGAGACTGAGCTTAGTTCGACACTTTCATACGTTCTTTAAATTAATTTGGTAGCTAGATGTTGCCAACACTCTGTTGCTTCTTTACTTGCTTATTAAGACTACGTTACTTGGTTAATAAGCCATAAAAATATTGTTGATATTGTAAGGTTGACAGAAAAATTAGAAAATACATATAGTGTGGCGGTTGCACACGTGGTACAAACTTACCATGGTTAAAGTGTGGCGAACTTATGGTTCAACTGCGGCTAACTACGCTCGAAACAGCCGTGACAAACTTTAGTTTTGGACATGGCTAAAAAAGGCAACACCCTGCTATGCCACGTCTGTGAGAACTGTGGCAACTTTTATGTGGCACGGTTAAATGACTCTTACCATGACTGGACAACACTTTCTTTGTTCATGTAAGAACACATATTAAGAAACCAAAGAAATGAACATTATTTTGGAAGTTATGTATTTAATTTGTTCAAAGTTAAAAATTGTTCTTTCAAATTTTAAGATAATATTTTTTTTATTTTTGGTTTCTCAACATGTACCTTTTAGCTTAGAGCATTTGTTAGCATTTTCATTACTTAAAAATATATATTGATTCTAAAAAGCAAAGATCATATCCAAATATTAAGTCTATTGTTTTTATGTGATTGGGGTGTTGCAAATTTTTCTTCTTGTTCAATGGAATTAATCGGTTATTATTCATTTTTTATTTTTTTGCGTATCGGTACGATTATCACTCACTCATTCATGCATTATATTCTCTAGCTTATATAAATAGGTCCAAAATCTTTTCTTTCCTTTTTTTATAAATAAAATAGGTCCAAAATCTTGTTAAGGCTTAATTTTTAAATAACGACAGCACACGAATCCTTTGTGCCCTGTTAAAATGTTGTTACTCTATTGTAAGTTATTCATAAGGGAATCCAATGAAATTAACTCTATGGATTTTCATTACCTATATTGTTTGTGTCATTTATCTTCTCTTGCATGAACACCTACATAGTTGATGTAGTAGCAGTACAAGTTGGATTTACAATGAATTTCTATATGATATGTATTTAAACAATGGAATTTTTTAGAGTTGTTTCCACAGACTTTCGTTTAGACATAGATGATAGCTTCTCTTAAATTTTTTTTTAAAAAAGTAAAATGGAATATATTAACAAAAACAGAGACACCTCTTAATAATAAGGTGTATTAAAGAGAACGTTCAAGAATAAGGTGTCAGACAAATAATTACAAAGACTAGCATCAGTTGATACTCAAACAAAACAAAGGGTCCGACCGCCACTGCTTGCAACCGTACACAAAACATGCGTTATTCACCTTTAACCACCAATAAGCATGAAACTTAACTTTTTCTGTAAGCTCCATAATGGAAGAATGAACAATATTAAAAAATCTATTATTACGTTCTTTCCATATGAGCCACACCTACATAAGCCACATAAGCTGAAGAAATGATCCACAGCTCCTCTTGCCACCCAAGTAATTCGTAAATTGAGAGAAGTGGGTGCTTAGGACGTTGTGATCAACACCTGAAAAACCAAGCCACAATTTGACATGCTACTATAAAGAGCCAAAAAAATTACAATTAATAAACAAGTGTTGCGCGCTTTCGATTTAACCGCAACCCGCCACACAAGAAGTATCATCCCCTTGAATAATGTCGCGGTTCAAAAGGTTGGATTTTGTTGACAATCTGTCTCGAAGCAACCACCGAGCTAAGATAGAGACCTTTGATGGAACCTGAGAGTGCCATATAAGTTTCTCTGAATCATCTAACACCGGAGGAAGCTGAGCGGAGAGCATCTGGTAACCTGAACGCACTAAGTAACCCCTAGCAATGTCGGGGTGCCACTGCCATTTATCTGAAACATTAATCTGCAAAGTAACATTAGCAAGTAACAACCTACACTCCGCTACCAACTCCTCCTCCACTTCCACGCATCACCCCCTCGTCCCAGCCTAAAGAGAACATCGATGCGACTGAAATTGACTTGTCTTCCGCTAACTCAAACAAACGACCAAAACGTTGACATAGAGGAACCTCCCCTAACCACCAGTCACGCCAAAACTGAGTGACTGCCCCATCACCCACCTTTCGACACCCTTTCTGAGAACCAACTCTCACCATCCTCTCCTACACCATCTCTAATCCTAGCCACCTCCCTCCACCAATAAGAACAACTTCAGCCCTCTACCTCCAAACGCCGTGCCTCCTCACCATACTTAGCAGCCAACACCCTATTCCAAAACTCATCTCTGTCAACCAACAACCTCCAACACCATTTTCCTAACAAAGATAAATTAAACTCTCTCAACCTCATAACCCTCAACCTCATAACCCTCAAACCTCCATTCTCCTTTCGAAGATAAATAGTGTTCCAACCAATCCAAGGTATTTTCCTATGATCCTCACTCCCACCCCAAAAAAAAATTAAATAAAGATTCAATGGAAGAGATAATACCTGACAGAGCTTTGAAGAAAGAAAGAGCATATACAGGCAAAGAGATCAAAACTGATTTTAGCAGTAGGAATATTGAAAGCCAACGGTCCAATGACGGTGGGTTAAATACGTGGATTCGGGAGGTTACTTTCATGTCCGATAGGTTGGAGCTGCTTGGATCTGCCGCCTACAGAGGTTGAGCCACCTATCTGTCTCCCGAACCTGGTTCTGCTGAGTTGTGGTGAGGTGATGATTCTGGTGAGGTAGTTGATCGTCAGCCACAGTGAGACGAAGGAGGTTTGTGTACATGCAGGTAAATAAAAAGTGTGAACCTTGTTATGTTAATTTAAAATTTTGATGATAAAACTTCATTAATTATGCATTGTCCTTTTGGAACTGTCCTTTTTGCAGCCGTATAATTTATGTGCTGGACTTTTGCAATGTGATCAAATATTTTGCGAGAATTTTTTAATGCAATACTGATTTGTTGAAATAATACTGATCAATTGTTATAATGCAGGCTCCATTATTTTTAAATGCGAGTTGTATTTAACAATGTTGTTCTAAAACACTTGTCACTATTTCTTGATAATTACACAGTTTTGATTATTTTTCTTAGTTTTGATTGTTGATCTTCTGACTGTTGTCTCAGGGGTCTGTTATCAAGAAAAGTGATCAAAGTTTTGTTGGAAAACGGGTTAAAGTTTGATGGACAGATGATAATATGTAAGTACATCGTTATTCATTTTGTGATATGTTGTGACTATAAATTCTATTTATACAGGGTGAGGGACTGGGTGTGTTGTATGTTATTAGGCTCAACTTGTAATTTGTACTTTTTGTATGCCTGGTTTAAACAAGTTACAAATTACAAGTTAAGCCTAATAGCATACAACACACCCAGTCCTTGACCCCTGCATGAATTTTTTTTCTCCAAATTATCACAAAATGAATAACCATGTCCTTACATATTATCATTTGGCCACCAAACTTTAACTCGTTTTCCACAAAACTTTGATCACTTTTCTTGATATCAGACCCCCTGAAACAACAGTCAGAAGATCAACAATCAAAACTAAGAAAAATAATTAAAACTGTGTAATTAACAAGAAATAGTGACGAGTGTTTAGAACAACATAGAAAAATTCAGCTCGCATTTAAAAATAATAGAGCCTGGATTGTAACAATTGATCAGTATTATTTCAACAAATTAATATTGCATTAAAAAAATTCTCGCAAAATATTTGATCACATTGAAAAAGTCCAGCACATAAACCATATAGCTGCAAAAAGGACAATGCATGATGAAGTTTTATCATCAAAATTTTAAATTAACATAACAGGTTCACACTTTTTCTTTGCCTGGAGTGCGCTTTCCTCTTCTAAGTGCTATTTTCATCGAAAATGAAGGATAATTTTATGTCACTTATTTTAAGATATTTTGCGGCCTTGTCTCAATAGTGCAACACCTCTTTTCAACCTCATCGTTCTAGGATAAAGCAGCCCTCTTAATTATGACTACTCTATGCACAAAGAGAGCTCACCAAAACAACATAAAAATATTGCTTATTCACTCTTTTAATTAATCTATCTTAACTAAAATCTCATGTTTTAGGCAAATATGTGATTAACAAATGGAGGACGTGACAATCACAACAAAAAGATCAAGCAAATTGCAATATTAAAATCAAAATTCATATAAGAAAAAATCTCGAATTTGAATCCTAACACTTCCATCATCACTTTCAAACAACAAAAAACTATAAAATAAAATAAAAATCAATTCTTTATCAGAATTTTCCAATACTCATATAACAATAAGTTCATACAGTCTTCAATAACAACTTAATCATCATGATTATTTAGAAGAAAATAATCAATTAAAAATAAAAAAATTGAATGTGAGAGAGCTATAAAAAAAAGTACCTTTGACGTGAAAAAAGAGTAGAATCGATGTAACTGTGAAGAGGTGATGAATTGACGACGTTGCTCGATGGGTGAAATCGAAGTTACCTTGGCCGATAGTATTGGATCTCGATGGGTTTGGCTGAGAAGTTGTGCTCGATGGGTTTCACGGTGAAATCTGAGAAATAAAAGTCCTATGGTGATGGTGGGCTTTACGAGAGAGAGAGAGAGAGAGAGAGAGAGAGAGAGAGATAAGGGTTTATGGTGTTAATGGTGAAATCTGAGAAAGAGAAATATGAATTTGGGTCGATAAGTGTTTGGCGCTTATTGATTTTGGGTCTTAAATTTGGCTTTTTTTTTTGTGGTGAGTTTGGTTTTTGGCACTTGAGTGTAGCTTAATTTTTGTAAACGCTTTTTAAAGGGGTTAAACCCACTTAATGTATATTGAAGTTGAAAATTTTCCATCCGTCCAAGTTTTTAAGTCAGACGGATAGCTGCTCATTTAAAATCGATATATCAATAAGTATTTTTGTACTAGTATGAAACAATAAAAGAATATGTAAAACTGGAAGCAACAAATTAACAATGAAAAACGGTTTATTTTGAACACAACACAACAAAATGAAAACTGGAAAGAATGTAAAGTATTTGAAAGCATACTCATCGGTCGTGGCATTTGCAGTTTTAGCAACCTGTGTCAGTATGGACACTCTAATTAATATTTTTTGAGTTGTAAAATTCAACCACGACTCCATGCAATGATGCAGAGCAACTGTGTCTTTCTCTTGTTTCTCTATTTTAACCAATACTTTTTGATTTAAAATGATAAAAATTTGGAGTGTGTGATATTAATGGGACCCATTTAAGAATTTTAGATAAGTAGTATAGATATTTAGAAAAATGTAGTTGAGTTGTTTAAATAATTATGAATCGTAAAGTAATGTAGAATATTATGTGAGGTTCATTTATACCATCAAATTAGGTGGCATAAATATGAGAAAAAAATTCGCCACCAAATTAGGTGGCATAAATATAAGAAAAATTTAACTATCAATATTTTTTTTTGTAGATAGATGAAATGACAAAACCTTTATAAACTCACACACACAAGTGAAGATACCGGGCTTCGAACCCCGATCATGATCATGGTGTCCTGCCTAACAATTTCGACATTTTTTCAGTTGAGTTAAGATTTGTGGACAACTACCAATATTATAACTAGTGTAAATATTTTCCAATTTACCCTTGAATTAAATTTCATTTCATTTTCCAAATTTTTATATAGTCATGTATTCCTATTTGTAATTGTTTTCCACGTTGATGACTACAAATCAGTAAAAGAGGGTTCCTTGGACATTAGTGTTTGGTCAAGATCTACCAAGAAATTAAAATATGATTATTGTTTTAATAAATCAATTCATTTAAGGAGCACACTTTTGTTGTTGTTTAAATATACCTGATAAATATTATTTAAAAAAATGATATTCGTACTATCATGCTCTGACAACTTTTGACACTACTTTCTCGCATTATCGTTATTACTCTCTTCTTCCCCCACAAATTATTTTCATTTTTTTTGTTGAGCA
Organism: Medicago arabica; assembly: GCA_946800305.1. Lineage (NCBI taxonomy): Eukaryota > Viridiplantae > Streptophyta > Magnoliopsida > Fabales > Fabaceae > Medicago > Medicago arabica. The sequence continues at coordinate 41,714,948 of OX326967.1, forward strand.
AAGACAGAATAAATTCATTTCAGTAATAATAAACAGAGACAAGTAGTCAGGTAAATCAGAGAAAAGGTAGGGGCTAGGATGAGATAAGGAAGCTTTAGTTATGTTATGAGCTACCCTATTTACTTGCCTCCTGACATAAAACACAGAATAATTATTATGGGATGCTAATAAGGTCTTGCATCTAGAGATTATATCTCCAAACTCATTAAGAAGAGTAGTGGTGAAAATAATAGAATCAACAACTAGCTTACAATCAGACTTAAATATAACAGACTCCATGCCTTGATTGTCAACGAAGTTTAAAGCTTCAAGAAGGCTTAGAGCCTCGGCTTCTGAAGGGGAAGAAGTATATAAAGAATACTTAGATAATCCATAATGTAATGTCCCTAAAGAATCTCGAAAGCAAATGTCTAGCCCTGTGATGGTATCGTTGTTGAAGAGGGCGCAATTTTAAATTAGAAGGAGGGGGTTTAACCCATCGCTCATCATGATGTATATTCTGGTTAGGTGGACTCGCTCTTTGTAAACAACGCCATTCATGAAGCGAATCATGCGCTCGCTAAACGATCAAAGGTGAGGGTGTGACAACACCTTCCCGTAATTTAGAGTTTTTACTTTTCCACGGACTCCATAGAATCATGGATGTTGTTGCCTGAGTATGTGGTTGCGACCTATTAAATAAATCAAAAAGAAGAGATGTGAAATCATTAGCATTGCGCAACAACTCTCGCACAATACCATCCAGTCGAACTTGCTCCCAACAATTCATAGCTTTTGGGCACACAAAGAAAGAGTGGATGTGGGATTCAGCCAAGACATCGCAATGAACACAAGTATCGTCAATAGGTAAACCTTTATGGATCAAACGAGTGCGAGTTGGAAGGCAACAGTGGGTCATTCTCCATAACAGGGAACAGATTCTAGGAGGCATGTGTTGTTTCCATATAATGTTCCAATTATGTGCAGCTGCAGTGGGGGGGAGCATTGGCTTCAGCTTCCAGAGACATACATAAGTTATAAGCCGATTTAACAGTATAAATACCACCAACAGAATGATGCCAGACTCGAGTATCATGCAGATTACGCGTATGAAGTGACAATCCTCAAATGGCTGAAGTGTCTGAGATGGAAAAGATGTTACTGATGAGTGAACTATTCCAAGTATGCAAGTTTGGATTTATTAAATCACGAACCAATAAATATTCCAGATGTGGAGGTGGTGTTATCAAGGGTCGAAGTGTAGAAAGAGAACGAATCCATGGTGAGGACCAAACTTTGATTTGGGAGCCATCTCCAATCTTCCACCTATAACCTAAATTAATAAGGTTTTAAGAACTCCATATGCTCCTCCAAGTATAACTTGGATTGTGACCAATATCAGCATCCAAGAAATCCCTTCTAGGGAAGTATTTGGCTTTGAGAATACGAGATAGTAAAGAGCTATGATCAGTTAGGAGTTTCCAACCTTGTTTACCGAGCATAGATAGATTGAAGGCTTCCATGTTACGAAAACCAACTCCCCCTGAACTTTTATGTAAGGTAAGTTTATCCCGCCTCATCCAGTTAATTCCTTTACGCCCATCTTTTTTAGACCCCCGATAAAATGAATTCATCATTCGTTCTATCTCATCACATAAAGAGGAAAGGATGAGAAAAGCATCCATACAATATGAAGGAATAACTTGCGCAACTGATTTAATAAGAACCTCTTTACCTGTACGAGAGAGACCGGGAGCTCCATGACCGACACTTCTTCCAAACTTTATCTTTGAGGTAATTAAAAATAGCTTTCTTATTCCGACCAATTAAAGAAGGGAGGCCAATGTATTTCCCATTCCCAATAGTGTCTGTGATGCCGAGAATAGAAGAGATAGAGCCAACAATGTCTTGAGTGGTATTTTTGCTGAACGTAATAGCTGACTTACCAAAATTAATAGCTTGACCAGAAGCAGCTTCGTAGCATAAGAGAATATCCTTAAGATGAGTAGCTTCAGCTGTTGTAACTTTGCAAAAGAGGAAACTATCATCTGCGAAAAGGAGATGGCTGATGGGGGGAGCTTGGCGACTGATGTGAACACCATGTAATTTTCCATTAAACTCATGGTACTTAATAAGAGCAGAGAGTCCCTCAACACATAAGATATAAAGGTTGGGGGAGAGGGGGCAGCTTTGACGTAACCCTCTTGTCGGAGTGATTGGGCCAATACGGTCTCTGTTTAAAAGAACATGGTACTCGACAGAAGTAATGCACATTTTAATCCAAGATATCCAACGATCGCATAAACCCATATTCTCCATAACTAAACTAAGGTAAGTCCAATTGACGCTATCAAAGGCTTTTGAAATGTCAAGTTTTAAAGTTACCTCACCTTTTTTTTTTTACCCTTGTGCTTGCATTTCATAAAGTGGAGAATTTCAAAAGCTGATAAAGCATTATCCATGATGGACCGAGTAGGCAAGAACGCGTCTTGAGACGGTTTGCCAAGACTTTTGATTACATAATTTTACAGCATTTTTATTTTTATTTTATTTTTTGATTAAATAACTCTGAAACATTCCTAATTTTTTTTAATTACCCACCAAACACAGAATGACGGTGACAATAATAATATTCCCACAAAGAACATTCGCCACCAATAACGATTTGAATGTTTTGGAAACAAACAAACGCACCTTTAAAAATCTTATCACTATCAGGCCGTTTCTACCTTTTCACTCTGCCGCCTTTTCAGGAACGCGTACAACAGACATTTATTCCATCACCCTCTTTTCACTATTATCCTCTATGTCACACACACCCTACTATATCATGAACCAACCTTCATCAATCATCAACCGTCCATTTCTGAAACAAACAAAGTGCGACATATACGCCACTACTACAACAAAATCATATCTTAACTGATTTGATTCTGTTGCGGTACAGCGGTACTATTTGCTAGCATCACGCTGTTAATATTTTCAGACATAACACTGCATGCAATGCAATTCAACAACTTCTTTACTAGATCATGAATATTACACCTGCACCTACCTATTCTATTACTGTTTGTTACACTACTAGTACAAGTATTTTTTCAGATCAGATTTTACAGTACACCCAACATTAATTCATTATGCTAAAAATTTAGATTAATTAATGCAATTGAAGAAGCATCTATAAAATTTGTTCATTCCTCCCCTAAAATGTAATGTAACCGTAAAAAGTAACCAAGTTAAATTAAATTAAAGCTAGTTGCATTAAATTGAAAGACAAAAAAAGTTAAACGCGCAAAACCCTATGTTTACCCTTAATGAAAATGTTTGTCCGCCCATTACTCGTATCTTTGATAAACGTACCATACTTATTTAATCCACAGATAAAGTAGCATTATCATTATCTTTTGACATCAGCAATAAATATCATTTAATTTCGTAATTAAAAAGGCATACGGGTTCTGTTTTGTCTGCAAAGTAGGGGTAAAATCGTAATTATAAAGCGAGTTGTTTGATTTCAATTGATTTTCCATTCCAGACACAAGAAACTTTAAATAGAAAAGAAAATAAAGAGAAGCACACTCATTGTGTCACTCACTCTCTCTGAAAAACAAACTCCTTCGATTCCGTTACTTCTTATGTTCGAAAAACCCTCACACCAATCATGAACCGCCAAGTATTACCACCGTCACCAAAAAACGCAACCACACTCAACCCAAAACTCTGGCGAGCCATCGCCGGCGCCGCCGTGCAAATTCCCACAGTCAATTCTAGGGTTTACTACTTCCCTCAAGGTCACATGGACCAAGCTACTTCACTTCCGAACAATCTCTCACCACTTCTTCTCTCTCGTCCCTACATTCTCTGCTCTGTCTCCGCCGTTCATTTCCTCGCCGATCCGAAGACCGATGAGGTTTTCGCGAAGCTTTTTCTTCAACCGTTGAATGATTTCACTGTTAATTTTCCACGGATTCCGGTGATTGAAGCTGACGACGGTGAGAGAATTTCTTCGTTTGCGAAGATTCTTACTCCGTCTGATGCGAACAACGGTGGTGGATTTTCTGTTCCGAGGTTTTGTGCTGATTCGATTTTTCCTCCATTGGATTATAGTATGGATCCTCCGTTGCAGAATTTGTTGATTACTGATGTTCATGGTTTGACTTGGGAGTTTCGTCACATTTACCGTGGAACGCCGCGCCGGCATTTGTTGACCACCGGTTGGAGTAGGTTTGTCAACGCTAAGAAGCTTGTTGCTGGTGATTCCGTTGTTTTTATGAAGAATACTAGAGGTGCAATGTTCATCGGAATCCGTCGTGCTGTTCGAATCGTTCCGAATCGAACTGGTTCCGATGTGTCGAGATTGTGTCTTCCGATCTGTGGAGTGAGAAGTAGGGTGGATGATGAAGAGAAGCTGGTGGAAGAGAAGGCATTTTCGAGGCACGGAAAGGGGAAGTTGTCTCCAGTGGCGGTTGCGGAGGCGGCGGAAATGGCGGCACAGGGGATGGGGTTTGAAGTTGTTTATTATCCGAGAGCGGGGTGGTCGGATTTTGTGTTGAAAGCGGAGGTTGTGGATGCGGCGATGAGTGTTACTTGGTGTCCTGGAATGAGAATCAAAATGGCTGTGGAGACTGATGATTCTTCCAGGACTACTTGGTTTCAAGGTGTAGTGTCTCAGGTTTCTGTTCCTGATCATGGTGCTTGGAGAAGTTCCCCTTGGCGTATGCTTCATGTATGGTTCATTCTTTCTTTTGAATCTTCATTTGATATGATTGCTGTGTGTGTTATATAATAATAATTATGTTATATATGAATAATTTGATCATATTGATTAGGAAACATGCATTTTATCTAGTTGGAATCAAGTTTGACTGACTGAGAATGCTTTTGTGGATTATGATTTTTTTCTCCTTTCAAAATGGAATGTGGCCAATCAAATTATATATTCAATTTATTTGCTAAAATAGATTAAATATGACTATGGAAGAGTTGCTGTGGCATGTGTTTTTAAGGAAAAATCATTTTTATTGCTATCTTATTTGCTAAGATATCATTTTAACTAATATATTTGCATGAAGAGGTTGAAATGGGCAAGGAACAGTATGATAATAGTATTTGTCCTGTGTTTGAATGTAATGTATATGCCTACCATATGTTAACATTTGATTTGTTGTTCAGTTGCTTTTGTTATGGTGCTTGAATTTCTACATTTTTGTTTAAATGTTTTATACCCTGCTTTGTTGAATTCATGAGATTTGGTTGGGTTGGAACTTAAAACATTAAGTGATTTTAGGATTTGTAAAATTTTGTGAAACCTATGGATACCATTATTGGGACTTATGAGGTTGTTGTAGGAGTAAAGCTCTGTTTCTTAATCTCAATTATGCTTTCCTCCCTTGATTTTTTGTTTCCTTTTTTTGAAATCTGGATTGCAAGCTTTTTTATTATTATTACATTTAGAATATTTAATATAATTCTTTCATGAATTTTATCTTTCACATACAAATTACTTCAATTTTAGTGCAATGATTTTTCTATATCTGACTTGGTTGTCTCTCTCACTGCTTTTGATTTCTTATGTCTGATTCTTCTTATCATTTCTGTGGTGAAAGAATATTTTTGTTAAAGAACTTCTACTTTAAAATGTTATCATCTATCTAAAATAACTAAAATTGGCCATTTATTGTTTCTGATAGATTACATGGGACGAACCTGAAGTGTTGCAAACTTCCAAGTGGGTCAGCCCTTGGCAGGTGGAACTTCTTTCTACTACACCTTCCCTTCATACCCCCTTTCCCCCAATGAAAAGGACAAGAGGGGTATCTGGGGTGTTAACTGATGGAGATGGAGACCCCTTTTCTATCACAGGGTTCACTAATTCAACAATGGGACAATTGAATCAACCATTGTTGAGTTACAGTACTTTTCCTGCTGGCATGCAGGGAGCCAGGCATGATCTATTTTCTGTTTCAAGTTTTTCCAACTTTCCAGGTGATAACTTTCGTCTTTGTATGGGTAACTCCTTTGGCAGCAACACAGTGCCAAGGTTGAAATCTTTTTCAACTGATCTAAACGTTGGCAGTTCTCAATCTGGTGATTTTTCACCAGAGAGCCAGAGTAGTTTGCCTTCCTTTGGCACAGATTTTGTTCGGAACTACAACTGCAACTCAATGAAACCCGGGCCTGTAACATTTCAGCTATTTGGTGCAGTCATTCAGACAGAACAGCCTGTTGAAAGTGGTTCACATGGTACTGTTAGCACAGGAGATGATAGCAGTAAGGGCTGCAACGAAACTGAAGGCGTTAACAACCCTCTTGAGGATTCGACTTACTCAAAATTGCTTGACAGGCTCGATGGCCAGTGCCAAATAGCCTCAACAGTTGAGGCGTGCTATCTGTGAAATTAGTTGTCACTGTCATGCACATAAGTAGCTGTACAGGTATGCTTATATCTTAGTGAATCAAAGTTCTCAATAGGGATAAATCAAATTATAAAATCAGATATTGATGCTTTGTTGAAAACATTTTACTGAAAAAATAGATTGTGTTAGCTCAATGGTATTTATTGCTGTCTTATTGGAATGTATGGCATGTTTTAGGGTTTGTTCTAATCAAGTGCTGGGTAAATTTGTCTGTGCATAACTGCATATAATCTCACAAGTGGATTAATTGATAACATAGGTCTGGTTTTTCCCTTATAAGTTTTATATGGTCATGATACGATGCCTGTTTCTGTTGCAAACCGGAAATCACAGAGCAAAAACAATCATAGGAAAACATTGACAGAAAGTAGAGAAAAAGGGCAGAATGAATATTATTGATGATAAAAAGTAAATGAAAATGCAGAGGGATGATTATCCCTGCAACCCCATAGGACAGCTCCTTCAGAGAATGGAAGCTTCTCTTCTCTTAACGGAAAATCAGTACTCTCATGATTCCCTTATAACAGAATTCTCATGTGAATAGGACTACTCTTTTTTTAACTTGTCTAATGCAACAAAATGAATGGGTGTTTATTTTGATTGTTCAGAACTTTATTGGGGAGGAAAAAGATGCAGCTTCTCATGGCATGAAGTTCAATGGATAAAAAAAACGGGAATTTGTGACTCTCCCATCTGAAGTGAGTGTCTTTATATTGTTGAACATCTTATACTTGTTGGCATGATTTGTTGTTTGGTTTAAAGGCACTCCACATGTTACTAAGATCCATGTTCAATTAATTTTGTTGCTTACTTTGGGTGTTTTCCATGCAGGTACTTCTCCACGCATACAGGACCATCTTTTGACCTTGCAGTATGCTGGTTTTCTTTTGTTTGTCTTATTGAAACCTGGAACAATGAAACTAAGTTTGTAATATTTGGTAAAGACGTATGCGATGTTAATTTTAGACATTTTTAATATTTCCTAGAGTACAATGGTTGGTTAGTATCTCAATATTGACCCCGCTATTGGATTTATATAGAAAATTTGTAGATTGCTGATTAGTATTCTAAAGGCTAAAGTCTACTTTCCCCCTTAACTTTCAAAAAGTTGCGATTTTGGCCTCCCATGTATGAAAACTACAATTTTGGTCCCCTATTATTTAGCCTCTTTGTGTATTTGGTCCTTTTGGCCAATTTTGACTTGGTCAAGGCTGATATGTCAGGCCACGTGTGTATATAATTATTTTTTTTAATTTTTAATGCCACGCGTGTTTTTCCCTGGATTAAAAAAAAAAGAAAAAAGAAAATACAAAAGGCTTGGCACGTGAGATAGTTTTCAACGGTCAGAAAGTAGGGTTTAAAAAGCCCTAATTCTTCCTTTCTTCTTCCTTCCTTCTTTCGATTAAGCCTGCTCCATTCATCCTGCTCCACCGTTCCTTTATTCTTTGGATAAATTTCGTTTCCTCTCCTTCAATTTTGTGTTCATTCATCCCGCTCCATCGTTCCTTTCTTGTTTGGAGCAATTTCATTTCTTCTCCTTCGATTTTTTTCTCCTTCGAATTGTGGAAACAGGAAATGGGTGGACCATCTTCATCTTCAACCGTCAGTGGGTCATCATTCTTGGGAAAAACGAAGTTGGTATGTTACTGTGGCGTTGAATCCCCTCTAGTAACAGCTTGGACTGATGAAAATCCAGGAAGGAGGTTCCATGGATGTGGGAAGTATTGGCAGAGAAGAAAGTGCAGTTTTTTTAGATGGTTTGATCCAGAAGTTTCTGATAGGCAGAAGAAACTAATTAGAGGACTGTTAAAGAAGAACGATGCATTGAAGAATAAGGAGAAATTGCTTGTGTTGACTATTGTAATTTTAGGAATGTTGTTTGTAACTGTGTTGGTCATTCTCATAAAGTAATGATAAGTTATGTAGTGATGTTACAATGCTATTATGTAATGAAAACTTATCTAATGTTGTTATTTAATGTTTCTACAATGTAATGTAAGGTTATGTATTGTTGGTATGATGTAAAGTTATGTAAACTTAAGCTTTAAGAAATGTTATAACCAATTGAAAGATATCAGCATAATCTAACAATAGTGCTTAAATAAAGAATTCTTAATTTAAGAATACTTAACATTCACAACCTTAACAAAAGTACTTGACATTGACAAAAGTACTAGAACATCAGAGCACTTAACATTTAGAGTGCATAACCAAAAGATACTCTTTAGAGTACTTAAATTCAAAGTACATTTCCAAAGGATAATTAAGAGTACTTTAGCTTTAGAGTACTTAACCTAAAATAAGCAAAATATAAATAAGAGTACTAGACATCACATCACATGACCAGAATTATATTTAGTCTCATCACCAAAACATGAGTATCATCACCAGGCTTTCTAGCTTATGCTTTGTTCACTGACTGTTGAGTCCCAACATTTCCAACCTCATCAATTGACCTCTTAACCCCTGTGGTTCTAGATTTTCTAGGCACAAACAAAGCTACATCACCAACAACATGGCTTCCACCTCTCATTGTTCCAGAAGTTGTAGCAGGTCCAGCAGCAGGGGCAACATTTACAAGTTGTATGTTAACAGAAGTTGTAGCAGGTCCAACAGTTCCAACTTGTATGTTATTGACAGTAGTTGTACCATTTGCAGCACCAGTAGGTGTACCAGCATCAGTTTTTGACTTTTTCTTCATTGGTTTCTTTCTCTTTGCAGGACCAGTTTTTGCAGCACCAGTATTTATTGATTGCACATTGGATGTGCCAGCTTGTGTAGGTGCAGTTGCAGGTGCATTGTTGTTTGGTTGTGCAACTTGTGCATCAGTATTTTCTTGTGCAGCTTGTGCACCAGTATTTACTGGTGCAGATTGAGTAGCAGTATCCTATCAATTGCAAATATATAACTATTAGTATTTGATGAAAGAAATGAATGTTTAAATAAGGACATTACTTAACAATGTTACCTTGTTTCCTCCAGGTGGAATCCTTCTGTCAGCACCTGTCTTTCCACCACAAGTCCTGTTGTTATGTCCAAGCTCTTTACACCTTCTGCACCTCACAGTTTCTTGATTTCTCTTGCCATTTTTGCCTATTGATTTGGGCTCATCATTCTCCTTCCTTCTAGCCTTCTTAGGCCTCCCAGGTGCCCTTCTGACACCAGGTGGGAGTATTGGTTCTGTATAAACCTCTGGCCATAGTTTTGGGTCATTAGAAGGAAGGATCAGATGATCATATGTATCCAGAAATGTTTGTTTCCTAGCAATTTTATTCAAACATATCAATCATCCAGAAATCTGAAGATAACAAACAATACAAAAACAATAAAAACTTAAAAAACCTTACTTGTACCAATGTGCAATATAATCATCAGGATTAGCTTGATTGTAATAAATTCCAGCAATGGCATGAGGACAAGGGATACCACTCAAATCCCATTTTCTACATGCACATGTTCTGTCTTTGAGATTGACAGCATATGTGTCAGTTCCATCAGTCACAGAGAACCTAGAGTACTCCCTATCACCACACCAAATTGGTGTCCAACCAATTGTATCTTTCTTAGCCTTCTCCACTATCTTCCTTATCATTGGACAAATTTCCCCTTGATATCTTAACATGTAGTCCCTTAACTTAACTATCCTATTTGTGATATAGAACTTCAATCCCTCAACAAGTGATATAATTGGTATATCCCTTAAGTCTAAGATTGCAGAGTTAAAAGCCTCACACATATTATTGACTTGCAAGTCACAATTTGTGTGAGTGCTATATCCTGCCCTAGACCACATACCTGGTGCATATTGATTCATGTCCTCCCAAGCTGGCACACTTAATCTTTTCAGATCCTCCATTGCTTTGTTGAACTCAGGCATTGTGCAGGCCCTGGCTGCTCTCCATAAAGCTTCTTTCAATTTCTCTCCAGCATGCCTTTTCCTCCAGTTTCCATACAAATGTCTGACACATAGTCTGTGCTCAACATGCTCACCAATAGCAGCTATGGTATTCACCAATCCCTTGAAAAATAAAGTAGAAAAAACACTTCATCAATGTAAATTAAAATTAAAATTAAATAAAAGTTAACTCAAAAATGAAATAAAAGTTACCTTTTGTTGGTCTGAAATGAAAGACCATCTTTTGAATTCTACTCCATTCAAATCTGATACAAGTAGATCCATAAACCAATCCCATGAATCTTTTGTTTCAGCTTCCACAACAGAAAAGGCTATGGGTACCATTTGATTGTTACCATCTTTACCAACAGCTGATAACAAGTGTCCACCATACCTCCCTTTCAAAAAACATCCATCAAGACCTATCAATGGCCTACATTTACTCACAAAGGCACTCTTACAAGCATTGAAACAAACATATATTCTCTGAAAAAATAGCCCCCCAACACCAGGCTTGCATTGAATCTTCACAGTACTACCAAGATTGCTTCTAATCAACTCTTCAGCATAGTTTCTTAGATGAGCATATTGTTCATCACTAGCACCATGAATCATTTCTAAAGCACTTATTTTTGCCCTATATACCTGGAAAGAGCTCAACATCACATTCCACCTAATCTTACACTCCTCTTTCAGAGCCTTAAGGGTCATAGAAGGTGTATGCTTAAGTAATGGAACCAGTTTTTTTGCCAACAACTTTCCAGTTAACACTCTAATTTTACCAGTTGGATGGCAATTGTGTAGAGGCTTCAAACTTGAAAGAACATAATGAGTTTGAGGAGGAACTCTACTAAATCTAATATGATAAGGACAACCTGGCATGCACTTTACCACAATTCTTCTCTTCTCATTTTTCTCTAGGTACACATTCTTCTTGTTCTGCAAACCATACTCTTTCACAGCAGTTTTAACTAAAACACCAGTTGCAAAGATCTGACCTTCCTCAAATACTATAGGTTCATTGTTAGTACCCAACTTGAACCTATTCAGTTTCCTCTTTCTTGATCCCTCTTCTTCATCAGATGCATCAGGACTTTCTAGGACATCTGAGTCTTCATTCTCATCTTCAAAGTCTTCCACTCCAGTCACTTCAGGGTTCCTAGACACTTCAACACCAACTAAAGCTTGATGATGGTTAACTGATCGAGTACCAAGGGTAGGGTTCACAATATGGTTTGGCAAAACTTCTGTCCAATCCCACTCTTCATCAAAATCACTATCATCAACTGACACATCACCAACACTTTCATCCTCATCTTCTAATTCATAGTCAGAAATCTCTCCTTCCTCATCACCATTGTAATCAGGATCAGACTCTTCACCTTCTTCAATCCCAGCTGGTTGCTTCCCTTTGTCATCTACAACAACCTCTTCAACCTCACTATCATACCTGCAATCTTCAATTTCAACATCTTTGGCTTCAACATAAAACTCAGCTCCTACAGCTTTCTTATGCTCATTTATGAACCTAACCACATCCCTATCAGTTTTCAACAACCTTAGACCATCAACTATGTCAAAACCAGGACAGATATACCACAACTTGTACTCCCCTACCACCCCAATCTCTCTGATCAATTTGTCCAGATCTTGTAAGTTCACCTCATCAATGTCCCACTCACCCCCATATTCATGTATTTCACCCTTCTTATAAGCTACCAAAGGGTCACAAATGAAGTAACCCTTGTAGTGAAACCTTATCTTCAAATAGTGGTTCTCATAAGTCCTAAAAGGAATTAATAAATGTTGTATGATTGTTTAATTCAAATTGTATTTCTACTCTTGCATTAAACTGTAAACAACTGTATTCATAATGTATATATATACAGTATACATACGGTATATATATACTATTCCTTAAATGCATACGATTTTACATTGTGCAGAGGAATCTACAGTTGGCATTTTCCAGTATAGGTTTTAGGTTTCAAAGTTAACACAGTCTTCAATACATCCACCAACCATATTTTATTCACAAATAGACAACATGCATGTACCTTCCAGTTATAAAACAAACGAAAAAAAACAAAAGGTCACTTACTTTGATACATTGTTGTCACCTCCATTAAGCACGTTTCCTCCATTAAGCATGTTTCCTTCCGTTGTTGCTACTGTCACACTCGTCTTCTATGTGCTTATATTCGTCGTCGCTGTTACTGTCTTCGCCAAACTCGTCTTCTTTGTACCCTTCTTCGCCGTCGCTGCTACTGTCTTCGCCGAACTCGTCTTCTCATTACCCTTCTTCACCGTCGTTGCTATTGTCTTCGTCGAACTCGTCTTCTCCGAACACATACTCACCTTAGAGTTTCCATTTTCGGCCCACTTCATTTTCTTAATACACTTAAACCCTAGAATCTGGAATTCGTTTTTGGTATGAACAATCAAATTTGGTAGCAAATTAGTTGTGATTAAGAGTTTGATTTGGTGGAAATATTGATTGATGAAGATAGATCGATTTTAGGGGGCCAAAATTGCAGTCCCAAACTTAACCCTAAAATCTGAATCAAATGAAAAGTCATCTCACGTGCCAAGCCTTTTGTTTTTTGTTTTTTCTTTTTTTTTTAATTCAGGAAAAAACACGCGTGGCATTAAAAATTAAAAAAAATAATTATATACACACGTGGCCTGACATATCAGCCTTGACCAAGTCAAAATTGGCCAAAAGGACCAAATACGCAAAAAGGCTAAATAATAGGGGACCAAAATTGTAGTTTTCATACATGGGGGGCCAAAATCGCAACTTTTTGAAAGTTAGGGGGGAAAAGTAGACTTTAGCTTATTCTAAATTATAAACGCGTATCGCTTTTAGAGGTGTCAAAATGGACCGGCCATGAAACTAAACGCATAGGAGCGCAAGAAACAAATACCAAACGTGGATCCAAACATTGTATTAGTGTCACGCTTTTGTATTTATAATTCCAAAATCACAACCAAATAAAGAGTTGACTTCATATATTCGCAAAGACGTAAATTAAACTCTTTCTACAATAGTGAGAATCTTGTTGATAGGTAATCAATAAGGGTCTGTGTCAACGCCCTTTGGTTTGACAAGCTTTTGAGACGTAACTCGTCTAATCATCATTTTATAATAAATAAAATATTTTAAAAAGTGGCTTTAAGGATATGTGAAAACGACTTATATTTTTGGATGTTTTAGATAATATTGAAGTTGTTTTTCATTAAATTAAAATATTTGTATTAGTTATATAGTTAGACATGTTTTATACTTATAATTTTTCTGGAATCTGTTTGAATAAAGTTTTGAAATTAGTTTATTTTAGACTCCAGTATTTTATGTGGAAAAAATGGACTTAATACATATATGCTTGATATATTAAAAATCTAAAGAAAATATTTGGTCTTCATGAAAAATGGATACGGTACTAATAAGGTGAAGTTAGTTTAAAATACCCACTTAATAAATAATTAAATTAAAAAAATGACGTTGCACCAAATAATTCAATGCTACCAAGTAGAGTATCTCACGAAATAACTAAATAATTAGGTTCAAGTGGTCAATAGCTCCATCAAATAACGAATTATTTGTATGTTGATTTTTAAATAATTTCAATTGATCGTCATACTATATTTACCTCACAAGTGAACTTCTAGATTTACCAAAGTCTCTTTCCCTAAGAACCTACCGTAGCTAAGAAAACACATTCTCCTTCTTGGTTAATATTGAGCGCCAATGGAGCAATGTGACCACCGGAGCACATTCTTTCTCTTAACTATACGTGAGCCCCACTTACTAAATTATATTAAAATAAATAAAATTTTATAAAACATGTTATAATATGGAATTATTTATGAGATTCATATTATTGATGTTGTTATTATTTGTGGTCAATAGCACAAAGGCGGTAGTGGATGGTGAGATTGGACGCATCAAATTAGTTGGTCCTTGAGAATATTGTAGAGTGTTGTTCTTTGTTGGATAACATTTTTTTTCTCTTCAGGTTAACGTTGTTGATAAATGGACTTGGAAACTTGATATTTTTTTGAACGATACTCTCACGAAGGAGTCTATCATGTGTTGAATCATGGGGTACGGACTCTCATGTATTTCCATTGGAATAAGGTAGAGACCCCTTAAAGGATTTCCTATTTACGCGGAGGCTCTTGAATAAAATAATTCAAAAAAAAGGATAACTTCGTTTAGTTGGATATTTTAACTTCCGACTCATTGTTATGTTCCGAGGATGTAGGAAAAAGGAAAGTGTTAATCATTTGATTTTTAAGGGCAACTTCTTTGATGGTATTTGGCTAAACGTTCTCGCGCGGTTAGGTTCTCAATAAACCAAAATTGTCTTATGAGTTTATTTATTTTTTTAGTAAGTCATTGGCTTGTCATGTTATTCCACAATGTGATCTTGTTCCTTTTGGTATTATGCTTGTCTGGATTTCTATGTATCTAGAGCTTCTGTTTATTTCTATTTAGACACATCTTGTGTTTGAATAGTTTTTTTTTTATATTTCATTTGACTTTTTAAAAAAAAACACATAATAAATCGAACACAATTAACCACATTTTTTTTAAGTTGTGTTAATCACAACTTTTAGATTCTCAAATATAAAACAATGTTATAGACCGTTTTAAATAACGTGACATACGATTTTATGAAGAATATTCTCTCAAAGTCGTTCGAATCTTACATCGAGTAGTATGAAGAAAAAAGATGCAAAGGGTTGTTGTAATAAATTATAATTGAGGGGCTTGAGTAGGTTTAGTCATAAAACACCACACTATCTTTAGCCTCTTTGTGCACTGGGCTTGAGTAGTTGTGAGTCATGAGGGGGTTTGCAATTTTTTCATGCATGAATTATAATTGAGAGGCTTGCAATTTTGTTCTTCTAAAAATTACAATTGTGCAAGAGTTTTGGGATTTTTTTAATTTTATCCGTGCATAAATTGTATGAGAGTTTGCAATTCTCTCCGTAAAAAAGAAGAAGTAGGTTTAGTCATAAAATTAGTGTTGAGATTGTGAAGGTAGGTATGCATTGTCGAACCACGGTAAATTAATGAGTTAATTTTATTTTATTTTGTTTCTTTTGTGGATTTCCTACCCAACAACACTAGCATCATGAGATTTCTTTCGATTCTAGTTTTTTATTTCATTATTATATTTGCATCTCTCTTATCTCATTCCCCCTTTCTCTCAAATCTCTATTTCATTTATATTCTTTATATATCTTTCATCTCTCTCATTCCTCCTCCATTTTGGTTATTTCTTTTATGCATTTTAGAACACTAATTCTCCCTAAGTCAATCTTTCAGTTATGTCTTGTCTTTTGCTTTTATTTTTTCTTATCGATTTATTATTTACTGAAAACGTAATACCTGTTTTAATTTGATTTATTTTTTCAGAAATTGTTGTCATGAAAAACAATTAGCACAAGATAAACTATCATATGGTCGACGGAACAGGCGCACATTTACGTTCTACATATATATGAATATGATTTCTTTAGAGCATAAAATTTATATGACTTTTTTAATCTAGCATAATTTAAGTTGTTTTAAGGAAGCAGAAAAGAAGATATCTCTCACTCTTTCTTCTTTTTTCTTTCTCTTCATTAGTTGTCCTAGACAACAACGCAGTTAACATTGTCGTTTTTTTACTTCATTCTATTTCAACACAAATATCTAGTTGATTTGGATAACGTATGTTGTATGAAATTAGAATTGATTTGTTGTTAAACGATTTGTCGGTTGATGCCAAAACTCACCTTTTTGGTTTTCAAAATTCACCTTTTTTAAGGCAAAAAACAACGAGTTGATTAATGTTTTTTTTTATTATAGTTGATTCACGTTTCTGTTTTTTTAATAAACGAAATGATAAATGATCATTAAAATTCAAAGACACAAATAAAGAACATTCGACCTGATAATTTTGACATTTTTACCGGTTTAACTATGGTTTCTTTCCTTAATCATGTGATTTGTTTTATTTTAACTATTGATGTTACAAAATTAAATTTGGGTTTGAAACTTTTGCGTCATAATTCTAATGTTTATAACTTGCTGAATTTTAACTATAAAGTACTAAAGTGACTATTACCCATATATAATTGATAATTTATATCGATCAACAATTAAATTTATACTGAGAACAACAATTAAATTTTATCGATCAACAAAAACTAAGTGACTATTACCCCGTATATAATTGATAATTTATATAAATTATGGAATCAACAAAAAAAAAACCTTACTCTACTCAACAAAGTCATTCTCTTTCATCTTCCTTCGCGCAACCACTCTCAACGACAATCCTGCAGATATCATTAATGTCGAGTGGCCTAACCATGACTGAAATGACGAAGAAAACATTGGCCATGACAATCTAAGAATGGTATTGGACGGCAACACGTATGTGCTGTCTATAATGCCCACACTAAACGTATCTAGAAAGTTTAGCATGTGCATTATCATTGGTACTGGATACATTAAAATTTACAACTTTATTACTTCGAATGAATATCTGATACACCAATACACGTTCGTACAAACAAAGATACAAAGCTAGCCATCCAAAACATAGTAAAATATCCTTAAATCCAGGAGAGCGTCCTGCAACGGGTACGAACAAGTCCTTGCTGAATATCCATTCGGCCACAAGCTTGCTAAATCATGTCAACCAACCTACTTATCTGAAACAAAAAGGATTGGGATGAGACATAATGTCCCAGTGAGTTCTAGCTAATCCTAGGTTGTAGGTAATCTCGGGGAAAAACCTAGGGTTACCACGTGTCTACAATGCAACCTGTTGGTCGACTATACGTGTGTGGGAGATACATATCTAGACGGTCGTGCATGCTAAACCGTCGTAGACTCTTCTTAACTTAGGTTATAGGTATTCCTATACATATACGTGTCATGGCGGTTAAGGGAACCTAAGACCGTTATACTAAGATACGGTAACCGTATCATAGACTGAACATAACTCATTCATGACACGATTCTAAACCGGACGATCGGGGAATCCTAAAATTGTCAACAGTGTACTTCATAATCTTGTATTGCTACATAACTTATACATGGCATGCAATATATCATATTATTATCATATTCGTTCATTACTCATTCTATCTCATAAACTTGTACATTCTCTAATAACATATCGTAATCGTGTATACATCATGTTCATGTTCATTATGTTAGAAGTTAGCGTGTAACAATCAACATTATCTTGGTTCATTTTACGGAATATATCGGGTGGAGTAACCCTGAGTATAATCCTTTACATGACCGATGAAAACCTAGCTTAGGTACATCGGACTCCCTCAATGCCGTGCGGGCCTACCTTACGGCGCGTGTCTCGTCCCCCTGGCATAAACCTCTCGTATCCCCCTGGCGTGGACAACGGAGAGACACGACACCTACATCTTGTTTAGTCTTAAACATACATAAAACTTAAGTCTTAGTTATAATCGTACGTGATAACTTAACTTGTAACTTGCTACGTATTTACCACGAGTCCGTGATTTACCCGATTAACGGTAAAATACTTGCATAACATTCTTGTTCATGTGTGAAAGGATTTTAAACCAATTCACGGCTTAAACATTCTTGCTCATAAGAGAAGGATTTCTACTTATGCATGTAAATCTTGTTATACTTAGGATTCTTGCAACATTCTAGTTCTCGATGGTCTATGTCGAGGCTCTATGTTTTTCTTTCCCTCCCTTAATTCATCGTTACCCGCATAACATGATCAAACTTTTTCAAATGCTATTGTTGTTGAAATATGTTCATATGTCACATGCATTTTCCGTTTAAAACTCAAGTGTGATGGTACACTAGGTTATTAGAGATTGAGGGTTTTCTTTGGATTAATAAGCGTTAAACAAATGTTTTCGGATGGCATACGAGGCTCCAAAGCAAGCCAAAAAGTGGTTGTTGACCAGCCATTTTTGTTGATAGTGAAATGTTCTGTAATGGCTTGTCTGGAAATTTGGCTAATAGCGAATTTCTTCGTGCCAGAAGTGCAGAAATCACAATTTTTAATGTTTCCCCTCAATTCTCAATAACCTAAAGCGCCAGAATGCATAAAAACAAAGGAAAATGGAATGCATGGCAATACAAACATGTTTCAAGCAACAAATATCATCATGAGGGTACTAAAAGTCATTCAAAACTAAACTACATTTCATGATTTCTTACATAAGATTGCACAAACCCATAGGTAGGAAATCTATCTATAGAACTCACTTGTAATCTCAGAGATCAAACACAAGCTCCCAAGCCTTTACTTCAAAACCCTCAAAGCATGCAACTCCCAACTAAGAATCCAAGCTTGAAATTCATGGTAGAATCCCAATTTGCTAACACCTTCATGCCTAAATCATAACCAAGCCTTAGTCTTGCAAGAAGTATGAAAATTTTGTAGAGATTGATCCACAATGGAATGATGGGGTTTGAAACCCTAGAGAGAAGGCAGAGAGAATTCTTGCAATTCAAGGTTTAGAGAGAGAAAGTTGCAAGAATAATGAATTTTCTTGAACCAACTTCACTTACATGCTCCCAAGGTGTAATTACTACAATACCCTTTGTCTTAATCACATTTAATTTGACATTGATGATTAAACCCATACTCCACTGACACTGCTTCGCGAAACGTTTCTCATCGTAAGGAATTCCATGGATAATGTTCTCTGATACATTTTCTCTGATACGATTCCAATGCCGACGAGTGGAATGTTACACTGTCTCATCGAATCAAGAAACCTAGACGTTTATCGAAGAAAGAGTTGGATGAGATAATGGGAATCGAAGCTGACGGAGGAAATAATCCCCATTCGCCGCTGTGGGAAAGACTTCTCCTATAGTCGCTGCCGTCGGCAACGCGAACGACGACTCGGGATGAATTTTTCCGATAATTGCTGTCACTTCTTGTGAAGAGTAATTTATTTGTCCGATTCATTGTAAAAGGATGATTTTGAAAATAGACGATTTTTATAAATATAACAAGATAGATGATTAATAGTTATGCATGTGGTTTGATTTTTTTTTAGTTTTTAAAAATGAATTCAAAATCCATTCCGAGTGGTTGTTACAAAAACACATCAATAAGTTTTGGTTTAGTGCAATTTTAATTTTTCTGGATTGGTTTGCGAGTTTATTTTGGATCGGGTTGGATATGTATTTAAATAATTCACACAACACTCTGAAAAGGAACTGAAATAATATTTGGTGTGGTCTTACTCTCTCTCAACATCGAGCCACTACAATAATGGTATAGTCCATATTTCAATATTCGCCCCCATTATCCAACTCAATGAAAAGCTCCATGAACATAGCCAGTAGCCATAAGCTTGCTCTCCTTAGAAACTTTATTTTTTCCATCGTATTCAAGTCTCTCTTTGCAGTTTTCCTCATATATCACCAAATTTTTGTGCTCGTCAACGTCATCTTACAAATAATAATAAAAAAAAAATTTAGTGATAAATTAAAAGTACCAAAATTGCATAACAACTAAATATTCAACAATTAGTACTTAGTATACTCTGAATAAATTCAAATTAAGTATTTATAAACAATAGAAGTTAAAATAATTAGACAATAGTCACAACATCCACTCACCATTCTTAGGCCTTGTTTGGATAAACAACGTAATTCGTGGCTTATAGCATAAACGTCTATCATGACAAGCACATGTATAAACTCTTTCTTTAACAAAAGATAATATAAAGTTGAATTGTAATCTTATAAGTTATAAGTCATTTTCATAAAATATGTTGGAGTGCTTGTGAAAATAAGCTAAAGATAGTTTATGAACTTGTCATAAATTGTTTTCATAAGTTATCTCTAATTGTCTCACAAGTGTTTATGTAAGTACTACAACAACAACAACTAAGCTTTATCGCACTAAGTGAGTCGGCAATATTTATACAAGTAGATAAGCTCAAATAAATCAACCCAAACAAACCCTTAACTGTACATATTTTCACTAGGTTTAAACAAATGTTACATCAAAGTCAAAACAACAACGTCAGGAATGTACAACGACATTTTTATTGTAGATGGTCATGAAACAAATGCATCGGAGTTTAACTTAAATTTCAGCTTATATGAGTCCTAAACTGAAAAGGAGATACAAATTCAATTGATAACACAATAAACTCGGATAAGTTGAAATTTAGTCATATGAGTTTAACACATAGACAATGCTAATTGTGAAAATATAGCATAACCACCATAATCACATATTCATTGTTAATGCCTAAAATAAACTGTACTTACAATCATAGACCAACATCAACCTTACACTGAAAAATAGAATATCATTATTTACTCTTGCCAGTAAAATCATCATCTCCTACCCCCTCTTTCTTGGTATGTTCACCGCTCTTCGATATGACTCCAGTTAGAATCTTCCTTTATAAAAATTTCGCATATCGTTCAAGAGAGCCCTTTACTTAAATTCAAACTTAATAAAAACTCCAACATCCAAACGCAATCTCGTATCCATATTGTTCATACGTTTCTCTAACTCTGATTTCACCCAACAATGTCGTGAGGCCTTCAAAAGTTTTTATTCTCATGTTTTTATTTGTGAACATCTCAAAGCCTATCTTACCAACTTCTTCAATCTTCTTTAGCTCATTTAGCTCTTCCCACTTTTTTCTTAATATACTTGCATCAATCACATTGTTCATTTCTTTAGCAATTTTGGTAACAACCATCTCCTTTTCTATATTTTGTAAATGAAACAGATTCCATAGTTCAGGACTCACTCAACTATACTCGTTATAAGCCTCTAACTTAGCTAACCTATCTAAATCGTTCAAAATCTTGCATGCATGACCATGGATACAAAAATCTGTGAAGTGAATTTTCTTTGTTCCTTTATAAAAAAATTCCATATCATCAAGAGAACCCTTAAGTTCAATTCAAACTTAATAAAAACTCCAACATCTAAACACAGTCCCTTAACCATATTGTTCATACTTTTCTCTAACCCTAATTGTAGTTCACCCAATAACATCGTGACGCCTTCAAAGGTTTTTGTTCCTGTATTTTTAGTCGTGAATACCATAAAGCCTATGTTACCCACTTATCCAGTCTTCTTTAGCTCATTTAATTTTTAGTCGTGAATACCATAAAGCCTATGTTACCCACTTATCCAGTCTTCTTTAGCTCATTTAACTCTTCCCACTTTTTTCTTAATATATTCGCATCAAGTGCATTGGTCATTTCCTTAGCACTTTTGGTAACAACCATCTCCTTTTCTATATTTTGTAAATGAATCAGGTTCTATTTTTCAAAGTGATGCTACCAACAACTAGTTCAGGACTCACTGAACTACACCCGTTAAAAGCCTCTAATTTATTTAACTCGTACAAAATCGCGCATGCGTGGCAACTATAGATACAAAAATATGTGAAGTGAATTTTCTTTGTTCCTTTATAAAAATTTCTCATATCATTCAAGAGAGCCTATAACTTAAATTCATACTTAATAAAATCTCCAACATCTAAACGCAATCCCTTAACTATGCGTATTCATGCGACAAAGAATGCATCCTCAACGTAATGAAAGTTCTACGTTTGTGTTAATGTGTCTCTTGTTATTAGTCATAATATAAAGTTTTGATGAAATTTGGCCATTAGCGGTTTGCCATACGATATCTCTTGTTATTAGTCATAATATAAAGTTTTGATGAAATTTGGCCATTAGCAGTTTGCCATATGATGTCTCAACTCTCATATAATATGGCTCACTAATTTTTTCCGGGCCGTGGGCGATACGGGCTAGCCCTAACCTGTAACATATTATCTAGGGCCGAGTTAAAAAGCCCTGAAAAAATTTCGGGTTGAAATTTTATGTTTTCGGCGGTTAAAAATTCATATTTAGAGTTCGTTTGTTATAGTTTTCTTAAGAAAAAAATCACTTATTTAAAAAAAAAAAATCACTTTTAAGAGTTTTGCATTCGTTTGTTACAATTTTAAAAAAAAAATCAGAATCTAAAAAAAAATCTAAAAACAACTTCAAATGAGAAGCTGTTAAAAACAGCTTCTCAAAAAATAGATTTTTTCTAGAGGAGAGAGAAAATATTGTTTAAAAGATTGAACGAAGGGCCCGTTTGTTATAGCTTTTTTAAGAAAATAATCACTTTTTTAAAGAAAATAATCATTTTTTAGAGTTTTGTATTCGTTTGTAAAAATCAGAATATAAAAATAATTTAAAAACAACTTCAAATGAGAAGCTGTTAAGAGCAGCTTATCAAAAAATAGATTTGTTTTAGAGGAGAGAGAAAATATGATTTAAAAAATTAAACTAATTTTGTAACAAGAAAATCCATTTTATATAGTTGTATCTAAACAAACTAGATTATTCACTTAAAAAAAGTGATTTTTATCACGGTAAGCAAACGTAAAATAAATTCTAATTTTTCGTAAAATCTTTAAAATATAATCTCTAAATTATTTTTTGTTAAAATCACTTTTATTTTAATCCGTAACAAACAAGCCCTTAATTTATGTTTTGTTAAAAAATTCTAATTTTTTTTGACAAATATTTTTACAATATACTACTTATTTCTTTATAATTTTATTTAAAAATAGAGATTAAAATTTTCATATAGTTAAAAGTCAATTTATTTTAAGAAGAATTAAAACGAAAAATTAATACGGCACAACAAACGAGGTAACGCTTGTGGTTAGTCCGCACTCTAGCCTGTAGTTACCAACCAACAAACAACTTCCGCAACATACCCTCCGTCCCGTTCGTCAATACAGAAATTATACAATGGTTACTTCTCTCTCGAATCAATCTCTATTGGCTTGTTCTTCATCTTCTTCTTCTTCTTCATTCTTTTCAAAATCTCCAAAACCACCCAATTTCGTTCATTTTCCATCTCGCCCCTTTTACGCCTCCAACACTATCTTAGGGTTTCCAACTCTCAATCCAACCTCCTCCCTCTTCGCTTCCAAAGATTCCTTTCCAACTGTACGCTCTCTCTATCTCTGCTGTTTTTTTTCACATCATATAATTTTTGTTATTTATTTTTTGTATACTCAAATAAGCTGTTTTCATAAGCTATCCCTAAGAGCTTATGAAAAAAGCTGAAAACAGTTTCTAACAGCTTATCCTCTTTGTGTCTTGTTTTTGCATAGACAAATGATAAAACAGACGAGACTCGGAATGGTGAAGATAAACAAGATTTACCAAGCTTATTGGTCCTTATTAAAGCATACAAGAAAGCCTTTCTTAATGGCGATGGAAAGACCGCATTGTTGATTGAAGAAGTTATTCAATCAAAGGCAATTGAAAGGAATAAGTTGATTCAGAAAGTATCTAGTTTATCTGCGGATAAAGTTTCTTGTAAGGAGCAATATATTCGCTTGCAAGCCGATTTTGATAACTTTAGGAAAAGATGTGAGAAGGAAAAAATTAGCATTCAATCGGATGCTCAACAAGAATTTGTTAAAAAACTTTTGTTGATGGTGGACAGTTTTGAGAGAGTTAAACAACAGATTGAAGTGGAGACGGAGAAAGAGAAGAAGATTGATGCGAGCTATCAAAGTCTTTACAAGCAATTTGTAGAGACTTTGAGGAGCCATCATGTTTCTGTGGTAGCAACTGTGGGCAAGCCTTTTAATCCATTGGTAAGGAAAATTTGAAATTACCTTGTATCGATATTTAAATCAGTTACAGACGGTAAGTTAAGAGAGAGTTTATTTGAGCAATGTTGTCAATCACGGATTGCTGAAAATAGCTGATAGCTAAAATCCCGCTGCGATATAGGGCTATAGCGCCACTGCCACTATAGTAGCTGTTTGACAACATTTTGTACCACACAGCATATTATGGAACAATAGCGGTTTGTCTAAATTCTACTATGCTATAGCTGCTATTTAACAACTCTGATTGTGAGTGATGAAATTGTGGAACCAATGTTTTGCTTGTTAGGTTTGCTTTCGGCATATAAATTGCTTTTTAGAGAGATAGTACTACACTGCTCTGTATCATAATCTTTAAATCTATCATAAGATATTTATTTGTGATTATGGATTTATGACTGTAAGGCACATTACTACATTTTGATCTCACTGCCATCGATTTTAAGATACTAAAAGTTGCATAGATGATATGTTATTTGTTTTGGAATTGCTCAATATATATATATATATATATATATATATATATATATATATTTTGTAGTCCTCTAAAAAAAAAAAGATTTTGAAGAAA
Organism: Medicago arabica; assembly: GCA_946800305.1. Taxonomy (NCBI): domain Eukaryota; kingdom Viridiplantae; phylum Streptophyta; class Magnoliopsida; order Fabales; family Fabaceae; genus Medicago; species Medicago arabica. The sequence goes on from OX326967.1 coordinate 41,739,498, forward strand.
AAAGTTTTTGCAAGAATTGGTTTTGGTAGAAACAAATTAGTTTTTTTGTTTGGGAATTTTATACGGGCAATGTGAGTGGAGTTTTGTTTCGGCACTCATAGTGAAAATCAATTCAAGTACTATCGAAAGGGATTCTGTTTTTATGTTATGTCTATGGCATTGTGGGATGTGGCTGCAAACCAAATTACAAATTACAGTTTTGTTTTTATCAAATGACATTTTCTTTACGGCTAATTTGATTGTCGGTATCCCTATACTCCTACCACATTCTCTGAGCTAAATTGTCTTTTTGATTGCACTGTCACGGGAAAGAAACAGAAATTGAGTTTCATACATCTTACTTTTTCCTCTGGAAAGTGAAAAGATATCGTTGATAGTTTGTCTATTGTCATTGTCACCGTGCTGCTTGTTTTCCCATCATACGTGAGCCCCTTAACTACATTATATGCTTGAAAACTAAAATGTAGACATCATTTCTGCCTATAGAAGGCATATTTGATGAAACCTTATAAAAAGTTAATTTGTTTAATTTGTTTTTGGAATACTTCTGTTGCAGCTACATGAAGCCGTTGGACGTGAGGAGTCCGAAGTGTTTAAGGAAGGGATTATAATTAAAGAATCCCGTCGAGGTTTCTTGCTCAAAGATAAGGTTGTAAGGCCAGCACTTGTGAAGGTTTCCTTAGGTCCCGGGAATAAGAAATCTTCAGTGGCACCTACCCAGTCCTTGGAGCAGCCATCAACAACTGCTAGAATTGATGAAAGATAATCTCTTGAACTTTCTCTCTTATTCATCAAAAGCCTAGTTCCACCTGCTTACCTGGTATCTTATCATTGCTAAACTTGAAATCCTTCTGTTGTTCTATCGGTTTGTTGGCTCTAAGTGAGTATGGTCTATGATATGCTTCTATTGAAACTACACTGCAATTTTTTGTTTCATCATTGAAAAAGGGAATTCATTTTGATCATGAAAAATTTATGAATTTATCAAGCGATCCATTTTTATAAACCAGAAATTATTCTTTCTTGACATTTTCTGTTGCTATTGTCCATCATGTTGATGCGTAGAGTTTTTACAACATTTAATGCAGGATAGTGTCAAAGAGAACTTAACAGTACACCTTAGTATTTCGTTAGGCACTAACCAAAAAGCAACTACAATTTGAGTTTTGAAAATATGTAAAGCTCCTATGTTACATGAAAGTTAAGCTAATAACTAACTGTAGTTCTCTAGTAAAATCCTTTCATAAAACTGTGAGGGAATGCCAACTGCATTTACAGAGTAGAACTCTTTTATTTTATTAATATACATAATGCAATAACCATGCCTACCAGTCTATAACTTTATACTGGTATTCAATTCATTTTATAATTGGACTGTGAAAATAATATTGGAAATTAGTTTTTAATTAGATGACAAGACGAGTGCTAGCATCACACTCGCTAGCACACACTCTCTCTTTTATTGGTTAAAATTCACTTGAGTTTAACCAAATCATGTGGATCCCATAAAGATTTGGTGGGACCCATTAATTTTAGACCACTAAAAGATTATGTTGGAAAATGTATTGTGTTGTTAGCATTATTCATGAAATATTTCAGTTTCCCAAGGTAAATGTTTGCATTTCTATTATACTGTATCAAATATTCATGTAACCATAGTAGTCTATGGCTCTGTGCAGATAGTATGCATGTGGGACCATTAATTTTCTCCTTTTATTTTGCAAATATTATTGATGTTATTCATTTTCTGTCATACTGTGGTTGAATATAACTGAATAATTGACATACTTTCAGGGATAATGGTTTTATCACCTGTCTTAGTTAGTTAGTTCATTTCAGATACGGAATATAGTGGCTTCATAGAAGAATTCAAACTGTAATTCATGTTATTGAGGAGTAGAGAAATAGAATGAAATTTACGAACAAAAAACTGATGAGAAAACTGATGAGAGTATGAAGGGAGGAAAATGATTAAACACAAAAGAGAGAGGAGGCCAAAATGACAATGACATATTGTTTGACTTTCTCTAACATGCGTAAGTAAAATAGTCTTGCACCATGCACACATGTCTTTTTCATCATTGGATCTATAAGTCACGGTTAAATTTATATCTCAGCTAATTTAATGGTGAACTTCATTGATCCAATGATAAATTGTGCACCATAGAATTGACTGTATTGTTTATTACAATTTATATTCCATGTTTGGCAAATTTTATCCCCCGAACATGTTCTTAAAAACCACGCATTTTTTTTCCTACCAAAAAACCACGCTATGCTTGGAAGTATACTCTGGATGGAAATAAAAAACTATTTTTTCTTTCTTTCTAGAAGTATTTTTTTTGCAAGTATCTGGATAACTAGATCCAACATACACCTAGCATATCCTTTCCATTTTTCCCGTTAATGAGTTCTTTCATCAATAAATTAATGAAACTGACTTAAAAGTTTCAAAGTATTTAATTCAATTATTCTTTTTTTGACAAATAAATTATTATTTGTTGTTTTGGATGAGAAAGAATTTATTCTTAGTTTTGTAATCCAGTATTTGTCGTAAGTTAAAGAAAGGCAAGTGTCAAACATTGACATGATTTAAAAGCGACAACCACTCACAGTTTTTTTTTTTACTTATCCAGTTTAATGTTAATAAAATGATCAATATCAAATGGTTATAATCTAATGTCTGGATAAAGTATAATCACAATATTTTTTTCATACAAAATGTTATAGTTGACAAGCTCGTCTACATTAGTAAATGACTTTGATTTAGATGCTCGTCCAATTATACAAAAAAAAAAAAAAACTCGTCCATATAGATTATGGTTCAAACTTGTGTTGACGGTTATATTTTAAATTTAGAATAAAATCTGCTTCGGTTCACATTTAAAAACTCATCCAGAAAATATAAGAAGAAAATGAGAAAAGGATAAAAGCTGGTGATCCCATGCATATTCATTTTTTCAGGATACGTGTATTAATTATTGCTTTCCAAATCTTTTTTCCTTCTAACCAAGTAAGAAAAACTGTGTGATTTTTCAAAGAAGTATTTCTTTTTTCTGTTGAATTATTCACTCAGATGAACCAATTTTTATACTTATTCTACTCCTGTTAACAATTTTGAATCAAATATTACATTACATGATTTGACCAATGATTTGTTTGGGTTTTTTGTGATCAATTTTGAATGACATTAACTATTTCTTTAGCAAGACAAAAAGTAGATAAAAATAAAAAGAGAAGTACAAAGAATTAGGGAACATAGTCTTGACCCAATTAAACCACACATAAGTGTTTTAGTCATCCCAAAAATGGAATTACAAACAGCCAAAAATGGTATGAAATCAACCCGATAGTCCATCAAAGTTGGAACACGAAGCAACGAACACTCATTAGCACAATCCATCGAACTCGTAATACAAGTGCAAAACCAAATAATAAAAAAGGTGTGTGACCTTACGATGAACTCGAACCAACAACAACCCAATATGCTAGCAGTAGCACAACGAAAACGCAAACCAGTAGTAGCGAATTGCAATAAACGGATCAACAACAACAACCTAGAAGTGAATCTTCTAGACCGTGAAGTATAGAAAACCAGTCATAAAATTGCCTTTTTATACAGGGTTAAGGGACAACATGTTCGCTTGGATCCAAATGATGAAGAGCCAAAGGAGTAGGAAACATGTAAGAACGACTAAAGCCATAGGCGGCAATGGAAGGCCACCGAAGAATATGCAACCGTGGGGGGCATGCGTACAACGATGTTGATGTCTACGTCTTGGAGGGACAATGTGGATTCTTGGAGGAGAAGAGGGAGATTGGTGGTGGCAGATGGTGGAAAGGCTGCTGAAGGGTAGGGAAATCAGCAAGGGAGAGAAGTGAGCTTCCAAATGACATTAAATTGATACTCTCTTCGTTTCAAAATACATAACAGTCAATCAATTTACATATGCTAATTCACTACTTTGATCGTTAATATATTTAATTATTTATAGTAAAAAAGTTAATATTTTAAAAATATTTACCGAAATAAATGAGACAATATCTTACATGTTAATATTTGTAATTATATATTAGTTAAAAAATATTATCAAAATAAATATACGAATAACAGACATTGCAAAAAAAATAAGGTGTATTTTGAAACCAAGTGAGTTTGATTTGTTGACTTCAATTTATTGTCGGTTTATAAGAGAGGTAAACACAAACAACATGACTCGTAATTTCCTTAAAAAAAAAAAAACATGAGTCGTAATTTAAATCCTCTACTAGAAGCCACCATCCTCGCATCTTTCATGAAAGAGAATATACCAAATAGGCAACTCACAAATGTTAAAAAATGAAGGAAAAAAAATCCTTGAAACAGAAAGAAGGCAAAGAAAAAAAGTGGGTCCACACGAATCAACAACTTAACATAAAAAACACCACAAAATGAACCTAGTCCATAATTCTATCCATATTCAATCCAATTTAAGAAACATGTCCTCGTAAATCATATTAAAATCCACCCAATAAATCAATAAATTAAATGTTCATATGTTAATTAAATTTCCAAAGAGTACCAACCCAACCCCAATGTTCAACTTCCCTGCTACATTCACAATTTCACATTCATATTCTTTACGCTACCGCATTCTCCCTTAATTCCATTCAGGTTCATTCTTCATTCTTTTCTTAACCCTTTTCCACATTCCTCATTTCTTCGTTTTCATGCATTCTCTTTCTAATATGCTGCACATATCCTCTTCATCTTTACCTTATTATTCTCACTCCACCCATTGTTCTTGTCCTTGTTGTTGTTGTTGCTGTTTTTGAACATACCCATAACTTCAATTTTAAAAAAAAATCTATTTTTTTCAATTGGGTATTTGTTATTGTTGTTTCTGAAACTACCCATTATCTGAATTTAGAAAAAAAAAACGATTTTTTTTGAATTGGGTATTTTTGTTTGGGTTGATCCATGGATGCACAAGCGGGATTATCACTAGGGTTAAACGCTATGCCATCTCCAACAAATTCATCCAATGGGTCACTCACTGATAACTCTTTTTCATTCCATTTGAATTCAAAACCAAACCCTTCTCTTTCATGGCGTTTACTTCATGAAAAGCGAGACAACAATGTTCATGTTAATCTCATAAAACAAGAACAAGATGAAGTTGTCAACGGTGATGGTGAAGAAGAAGGTGAAACAATTGATTTCATGGGTAGGCCTATTTGTTTCAAGAGGAGATTAGAGGATGAAACACAAAGTTTTGTTCCGGCCAAGCGTGTTGCGGTGGATTCTAAGGCTGTGAGTTGGGGCAATCAGCCATTAAGTGTAGCTGATCCTGAAATATTTAAGATTATGGAGAAGGAAAAGTTGAGACAGTTTAAAGGAATTGAATTAATTGCTTCTGAGAATTTTGTTTGTAGGGCTGTGATGGAAGCACTTGGTAGTCATTTGACTAATAAGTATTCAGAGGGAATGCCGGGAGCGAAATATTATACCGGTAATCAGTATATCGATCAGCTTGAGTTTCTTTGTTGCGAGCGTGCATTGAATGCTTTTGATCTTGATTCAAGTAATTGGGGTGTTAATGTTCAGCCTTATTCATGTACTTCAGCTAATTTTGCTGTTTATACTGGTCTTTTGAATCCTGGTGATAGGATTATGGGTTTGGATTCGGCGTCTGGTGGACATTTGAGTCATGGTTATTATACTCATGGTGGGAAGAAGGTTT